>CM053793.1:21364491-21686991 GCA_028749045.1 Cupressus sempervirens | reverse complement strand
TTTTTCGTGCCTATAGTTCAGAAGCTGGTGTTTTCAAAATTGGTTATAATAGCCAATCGAAGTAACGGTTCATGAGTTATGGCCTTCCAAAGTTTGGCTGCCCAAAATTTCCAAAATAATTGTCAAAAATGAATTTGGCCAACTCTATATTTTTTTAGGGTTTGTCGGCCTTACATATGAAGTTTGAGCATCTAGAACCTTCTCAAGTGGCATAAAACTGCCTATTTAAGAAAGGCCCAAACATTGTCTAGGACAACTCTGGGTGATAGTTTGTAGCATTTCCTTGTAGATTATTATAATGGAGGTGCCCATTTGGCTTAGCATATTGTAATTGAGAATTTTGTAATTCTACTTTTCCAGTGATAATAAGGAATCCATTTTTTTGTTCTCGCATTTGTTGTTGTTTCTTTGTTTCTGTTATGAGTTTATGGTATTAAGGGGAGTGCCCTGCATTATAGTGAATCCAATATTTTTATTATCCAATGATTACAACCTAATTACAATCTATAATCCCTTATAACTCAATACTACCACAAGAATAAATTATCACTTCACAACTTATGAAATCCCTAACCCTAAGCCATTTTATACTTTAAAAAATCACTTTAGGGTTATACTCGGTTACAAGATGTCACTACAAGCTAACAATCTCCCACTTAGGGATTGATCAAGCTCCATAGTAGACATTAATCTCCCACTTGGAGACTGATCCCATAGTAATACTACTACTCCGTGAGGCTCCCACTGGATTGAACCACCTTGGACTCAATTGTTCCTTTATTATGTGTCGTCTAGAAAACCAATTGAAGCTAGACATGAGTTTAACTTCTCCCTTGCCATTGCCTTTGTAAACATATATGTTGGATTATCATCTATATGTATTTTTTCTAGCATTAACTATCCATCATCCATAGCTAATCGAATGAAATGGTACTACAATTATAAGTGTTTTTTTATTTTTTTACTATAGGTCATAATTGTTCACAAGATGAATGACACTTTGACTATCTGTGTATAAATAATTATCCCTCTATGGATGTCTCAATACTTCATGGTCATCTCCTTAAGTAACTCTATAGAAGCAATGTACTATGTCTTTGTAGTGGATAAAGCATTCATCTTATATAACTAAGAAACCTCGATCACTTGTAACCCACCAACAATAAATGCATATCATGTAGTACTCTTCCTAGTATCAAGATCTCCTACCAAATCTGAGTCAACATAACCATGCAAATTAGTAGTATAACCCCAAAAATCTAAATATTTAAGGGATGTTCCTCTCAAATATTTGAGATTTCATCTAGCTACATTCTAATGCTCAATCCCAGGATGACTCATATACCTACTAAACACTCCCACTACATGTGCAATATTTGGCCTAGTACATACCATGACATACATTAAGCTCCCTACAAATGAAGCATAAGGTACCTTGGACATTTTATCCTCCTCTTCCTCTATCTTTGGACACATCTCTTTAGTCAACTTCAAATGACCAAGCAAAGGTGTGTTGATAGCTTTGGCATTCTCCACAGCGAAATGTTGTAATACCTTCTCAATATAATCAACCTGAGATAATGTTAATTTTTTTTCTTCCAATCTCTATAAATTTTCATACCAAGGATTTTTTTTCCTGCCCCCAAATCCTTCATAGCAAATGAATGTTCACATTGTTCTTTTAACCCCTTAATGTGATCCATACTAGACCCAGCTAGAAACATTTCATTAACATAGAAACATAAAATAATGTAGCTATCATCATCCAACCTCTTAAAATAAGCTCAATGGTCTAAATAAAACCCAGTGTATCCATGATGATGCATACTGTTGGTTATTTTTTAGACTAGTAGGTACATTAAACCCAATACCAGAATACATAAGACAAAAACAAACCTAAGGATTAGCCAGATCCTATATTTAGTGTGATCAGTCTCAGCTTCTGGACCAACTTCAATAGAGTATAAGAATGCTCCCTTCACTTTAGGTTCTGTAGGGCCAAGGTGGGAAAACCTTAGGGATTTATCTGACAAATTTTATGATATTCTTCTTCTTCACGACTATCCCCTATAGTAGAAAATGGTCACAATCTTCTTAGATTTTTAGTAAGCTTCTCGATTACAATGACTAGTTATAATCGAGAGGAAAGCTATTAAAAATAAGGGTTGACTAGTAACTTTAGTTCTTCATTACATAAAATGGTAAATTGATCCTGAATAATGTATATAATTTGCAATTATATAAACCATCAACTTGCAACTGAAATTCAATGATCAATGCCTTATCCATTGTTATATAGAGTCAATACCAACATTTTTAGACCTATTCAATTGACTTGCAACTAAATTTGTCAACAGTGAACTCTGAACTTTATTCTTATCATATCCCTCTCATATACCCAAAACCCTGCTGGTTATTGAAAGAAAATACTTAATTCTTTGAGCTAAATGCAATCAACAAGAGATATACAATCTATCTAAATTGTATTAAACTGAAAGAACATTTCTCATTTCAATTTCAAAATCATAGATATGCAAGGAAGGAGACAAGATTTAGATACACAAATATGCAAAAATTCCCTTTTGTATTAATTTCCTTTGAGAATAAATAAAACATTTGATATAGACTCACAATATAACTCAAAACTTGGCAATTTGATCATTCATATTTATTATTCTATCAAATTCATAAGTTTGAACATATTCATACAATCACAAAAGACTGGATGGACTGCAAAAATAACATAAACTAAAAATATATAGACTTCCAACCTCAACTCCTCATCCTGGAAATCCTTATATAGGATTGCAACATGTTATAGATGCGAGAAGGGCACATGTCAAAACTCAAATGGATACAAAGATGGAAAGACATGCCTAGAAAGTTATACAAGACATTCCTTAGTGTTTGATCCAAAAAGAGGAAGTAGTTGAAAAAGTCAGTAGGAGAAAATTTATAACATGCACTTTGACTTTAATCCCTTTTGTCTTTTTCTATCATCTGCTTCCTCAAAAGTTTCAAAATTTGATATGCATATTTATGAGAGATTTATCCTTCTGATGAAGTGCTCATTAAATATGATCTTATCTTTTAATCTCTCATTGCCTTTAACCTTAATTTTACTCAACTACTCCCTACGATAGAGCCTTTATTTTTCCTACCACTTCCCATACATATATCTCTCACTTGGTGGGACACTCTATGGTTTTAACCTCTTCTAGGTGCTTAGTGGCTTTAGTCCACCTGGCATCTATGATAGCTTTAGACTCAACTAAATATTTGTTCAAGTTTAACTCTGCTCTGAACAAGGAGTCAACTAATTTATTAAGAGGGGCATCATTGTTGTCTTCAAAGATTGTCACTATGGCCTCTTGAGCCAAAATGGCACCAAAGGAATTAGACCATTCCTACCAACCCCTCAATGTATTAGTAGCATCCAAAATTGGTGGTATGTAGGGTTGAATTCCCTGAGATAAAACTTTCAACTTCCCATGTATGAATTGTAATTTCCTAGTGAAGAAACCAATTAGTTCTTTAACTACTTCTAAACCGTCCTTCATTGTAATTATCTTATCAAGAAAATCTAGCTTTTTAGGCATCAATATAATAAGTCTCTATAAGAATTGAGTATATGGCCCCAACAAAATTGAATGTGGGTGATAGCCATGAAAGTACCTCATTGCAAAATTGCTCGGCACTTTGTAAAGCAACATAATTTTGGAAATAATCAAGACTAGCTAGGTTACTGAGAGGAGAGGGGTGAATCAATAACCTCAAAAACTTTAATCAATCTAGCATTTAACAATATAAATAAATCACCATTCATTCTTCTAATCTACTACAACATTCATTACCATGAACACAATATTTGGTGGCCCAGAAACCTTCCAAATAGAAAGTAAAACTAGGGTGGGGATGATAACCACAAAACTTCACTACAGCAGTATAAAGTTGGCCTATTAGGGCTTACATTAACCACTTCTAATGATCTTCCCTATTAAGAGCAATTTGGACTGCTAGATCCACCTTGTTAGAAGTTTTACAAACATACAATGAAGTATGCACTCTATTAAGAGATTTATACAAATACTTTTAAGTCTACCCTTTTAAAGGATTTAGAAAATTGATTCACCTATCAAGATGAAATGGTATCTCTGACTTACAAATTGATTGTTGATTAGATCTTTGAAGTATAGATCACCTCTTATGATTGATATGTCTTTGCTACTCCTTGTAGACCTTATTGAATGCTTTGCTCTACTGTTGATTCACATTCACTCTTCTCAAAACATTACATGTCCATTCCATTAACATTCCCTCATGATACAATACATTACATATATATCATTCCAATATTTACATTTGCAAGGTTGGCTAAAACACAAGAAAACAAAATATTACCGAGTCAGCCAAATAGTAGAAAACTCAGGTTCTTCAAGCAAACTTGGTGACCTTCTAATACTCAGCATCCACTGCATTACTTGGCATTGTCATGCACTCAGTAGAAGTAGAAGCTTGGTCCATACTAATCACACAATGTAGCTTGAAACTCGATAACCATTGGAGACTCATTAGATATAGTGTCACTTGGTAAATACTAAATCCTTTGTTTAGCTTTCTATCACTTTGTATACACTATACATCCATCACTTGGTAGAAATTGACTTCACATCACACAAACTGACAGCTTGGTAGACACTATGAAGCTTGGTGACCACTGCCTATTCAGTGAACATAGTAAATTTGGTAAACTCTACTAAACTGCACATTCACTCGGTAGCTTTAGGAATGCTCGATGTGAACTGCTTAAGTGTTGAACTTACAAGGTAACCACTAAATGCTTGGTATAAACTGTAGACTCGGTAATGAGCTCGGTAGCCATTCAAAATCAATTAAGTGTTGTCAGTGATGAAAAATACAACATAATGCCAACAGTCTCCCCCTTTGGCATTAGTGACAAAAACACTTATGAGCCAAAACTTATGTACACTAACATACTGATTTTGATTTTTCAAAATTGATCTTTGTAAAGCTACTATATATACATATCTTACATATCTCCCCCATTCATATGGCATAATATATACATAGCTTTATCTATATGTATATCAATTTATTTTCTTCCCTTATTTCTCCACAAGTCTCTTATCAACTCTTACTCCCATGTCTCTTACTATCTCTTTCTTCCCCTTTTTCACAATAATGCCAAAGAGATATGAAAAATATTCAAATAGAGACACCAAAATGTGAGAGAAATTTGGAATGTACCTTGAGAATAAGAGCCAATGTATTATCCCAATTGTTTTGCAAAATTTTGCAGGTGGAGAGTGCCACTTGAATTTTTGTAGAAAGTTCAATCATATGATTTGCTATGGAAAAATTATTATCTTGGACTAATGTTTTTAAATATGCAATGTGTTTATGCATTAAGTCCATAATTGGAAGGATCATATTTTGGATATCAATCAGTGTAGACCTAATCTTGGCTTCCTCTCTTAGCAATTCTACCTGCATTACTAACCAAAAATTCACCTTCATGTGATATGATGAGATTGCACTAGGGTCAAGCTGTAGCCTTTGAGTTCTTGCTTTCACATCTACATCAATGTTACTTAATTTCTCCTTTATATCCTTGGTGAACTTGGTAACATCACAACGCTTTCAAAAAAGTGATGTTACATTGGTGAAGGATTGTTCAAGGTTGCTCAAAATTGTAGATAACTCTACTTAGTTTATTGCAATGTGCTGAGAAATGTGCTCAAGCACCTTATTATCAAATTTCTTCTTTGCCTTCTCAATGGCCTTTTCTTGGCTAGAAGTGTCCTCATTATACTTATTCATGGCCTCTTCCAATTGTAACAAAATGTAATGAGAAGAATCAACTTCAAAACCTATAGCCACAATAATTATATTTTTAGCATTTTCAATTATAGTGAACTCTCTATCTCTCTCATCTCTAAGTTGTTTCTGCCTTGCCTTTTGCTTCAAAAGCTAACTAACCAATCTCATTTCATCAATTGTGGTAGTATCCAAATCTATATCTTCACCAATTGCCTTAGCAGTAAGAAGAATTTTTAGGGGTGTCCTTGGTTCTAGTTTTGAGCTTACTTCCTTGGACTTAGAGGTGGAAACAATAGTTGAAGTAGTTGGACTTGCAGTAAAAATGTGGATTGGTCCAACCAAAGGAAAACTAAAAGAAGTAATAATTGTATCCAAAATTGATGTGCTTCCCAAAAACAAAGTACCAATGGGTAATGTACAAACTGGAATATTTACAATAGAATAACTAATTGGAATAGAGGCTAGTGCAATTAAAGTTGTTGTTGAAAAACTTGTAGAACATATTGGAAAACTTACTAAACATGTTGCAGTAGAAGTTGACACAATTGGAGAATTGGCAGTTGTGCATACTATTGAGATAGATTGCTCAAGAGTTGATGAAGAGGGTTGTAGCTCGGTAGATGAAGTGACTGACACTTCCATTGTAGATACCTAGAGCTGTGAGGTAGCAGGTGTAGATGATATTTTTGATGTGGTTGTAATCATTCTTGTTGAAGCTAACTCCAACCTTGATGATGTAGTTGACTTAGGTGGAGAGTGAGGAAGGGAAGCAATGACTTCTACTACAATTTTCATTGGATCATCTTCTTCATCTTCTTCCTTGTCTTCCTCTTTAGCTTCTTCCTCTTTCTCTTCATCATCAACCCTTAATGCTTGATAGTCTTCAATATCAACAGTAGCAAATGGAGTGTTATCCTCTTCATCATCATCACTATCACCATCATCATCCTTGATCTCTACTAGATCCTCACTAGGCTTATGTAGATGATAGATGTTTTTCCACATGTTTGTTGCATCTCTAACAACATGCTCAATATCTTTATCAAAATCAAATATGTATGGAATCTAATCATCATTTTACTTTCATTGTTTTTCATTTCTGCCTTGGTTTCTGTATCTATAAGATTGGGTAGTAATTGCTTCAGAGATTGCTCTTATATGTCTTTAGCTATCTCTAGAGCTAATTCCCACCTTGGCTGCAATCTTATCAACAATTATTTTGAAATTTGATATCCCATTTTGGTAAGTACCAACTCCTCAATTTGCATCTTCTCGACATCAGTCCTTGTTTCAAACTTTAGGGCCTTGAAGTTTTTGATGCCAACTCCTTCTTCCATTTTTTTCAATCTTTCCTAGAAGGTGAGTGGGGCCTTGCTGAGCATAACTTCACCTTTGCCTTTTCCTTTTGATCTTCTAGTGAAAACAATTGTGGAGGCCTTTGGAGGTTTTGTAATGATTACCTTTCCTTTCTTCTTTGTTGGCTCTGCCTCCTTCTTTGATTCTTGCTCTTCTCCTTCTTATTCTTCTTCTTCTTCTTCTTCTTCTTCTTCATCCTCTCCTATTCCTTTTGTAAGCATAAGAGGGCCAATGGCTATTTTCATCTTGGCTATTTTCCTCTCTCCTTTGCTGATTGCCTGAGGTAGCTTGATTTCTAGTTCAATTTTATCTTTGGCCTCACCATATGTACTAAAAATTGGTTGCTTAGGATCTACAGGTTCATTTACTAGTGCTTCAATAATCTTCCTAGTTTCATCAATATTTATCCCATAAGAGAGAGGTTTAACCCACGCAACTCGAGGCCTAACTACTTAAATGTATACTTTATCATAGTCAACCATGAAACACACATCATCTTTATAATCCTCAACAAGTTTAGGAGGAATCTTGAACTTGTTCATCCTTTCCTTGAAATCTTAAAAATAATTGTCCATAATGTTGTCAAAGTTTACACCCATTTCTACAATAAACTCATTTATCTGATACATAATAGGAACATCCTTTTTCTATACAATAGAACCTTTAGATGGGAAAATATTTTGCACATAAAAGAAAAGACATGTCAACAAAGAACCAAATTTGCAAGGGTTGTTCTTTGATGTCCTAGTTTTGTCCATGTTCTCATTCAATTGTTTCAACAGTAATTCTAACAAGTCAAAATCCGTTCTTTTCTTCACAACCTTAAATGCTAAATCCATTGCCTCACATGGCATGTTGTTTAAATGACTAGAGCTATAAATTTTGTGGGTGATTACATGAACGCCAAATCTTAACTCCACATCAGAATAGTGCTACTTTTCAAACCTCTACCATCCCACTTAGCTAGGATTTTCTTCTAGAGTTCATCCTGACATAGGGTTTTGGTAGATTTTGCTTTGCTCAATAGAGGGAGAATAGAAATCTTATGAATCATCTTCTTGGTGATTAATACTAGTTGTTCTAACCATAATATCCCATTGTGCACATGATTAAGAATGTACCTAATCCACTTTATCTAAAAATTCCTTGGCAGGTGTGTGATATGAGTCAATCCTTTGGTTTCAAGATGCTTGTGCTCGAGTTTTATTGAGACATCAACACACATTTCTTTTAAAGAAATATCCATTTCTATGGTTCCTATCTCCTGAATAGAACACTAAAAATGAGTGTGAATGCCATTAATTAGGAGTACCTTTGGTGGAATTTCATATTGTGCACCATTTGGGTCGAGTGCCTCGGCAACTACTGGAACTAGCTTGAAATTTGATACTTTCCACTCCACACCCTTAACCAACATTTCTAAACCTCTTTTCACCTTGTTGCTATTACTACTCTTGGATGCCATCATTGTTCAGTAACTGATAGAAATTTTTTGAACAAATTCTTTGCTCTAAATTTTCTCAAAATGGCCTAGATGCACCTGGAATCACTTAGCTCTGTGAATTTTGAAGACGTGGTGAAAAAAGAAGTCAAATTCTGCCCTTTTTGATGAAAACCCACCATTAATGCTAGGTATCATAATGATGTAGTGCATGAAAAATTGTCATCCACTCACTAGCTCAGTAGAAACTTGTGACTCAATGATCAAACAAACTTTCATTACTCCCGACCTAGCTCAGTTGAATCTATGACCAACCTTACTTGGTAAGGCCTAATTTCATGTGATCCCTTTGTATCTAAAATATTTATTTGGATCTTCTACTTTCTTCCATTTGGAACTGCTCGAGATATTTCTTGAAGATATAGCTCCAGTCCCTTCAATATGAATCTAATTGGAAATGGTGGAGTCACCCACTTCTTGAGTGACATGGCCATCATTTGAACTAATTTGCTTAGTGGATTTGGGAATCCACTACTGCCTCATCTACTTTCTAATATTATGAGCTCTAGCTTTATTTTCATCTTCAACTCTTCCTATGTTCATTCATTTTTTGGCCATATGACCAATTTTAGTGCATGTATAACATCTTACTATTGAATCTCTCTTTCTCAAGTGATGCCTTGTGCAGTCTATGCCAATGTGACCATATTCTACACAATAGTGACATCTACACCAAGTATTGTAATCCCAACCAAATATTGCCTTGACAAATTATTCAGTTGGATTGAATGATTTGGATTTGCATTCAGATGCCTTGTGACCTTGCTTCTTGCATTTGTGACATTTTCCTTCAAATTTTGGTTTCTCCTTGCATTCATTAGCTTTATGACCATGTTTACTGCAATTATAGCATTTTCCATTGAGTTTTGCCTTTCCATTGCTCCAAAATTTGTTTGATGTATGACCTAACTTACCAAAGTGATTGCAAGTAGGTCTTTGATTTCTTTGGGCACCTTGCTTGGAAGATTCACCTTCTTCTTTGTATCCAAGTCCTGCTTTACCTTTTTGACTATGAAGATTCTATTCACTTTGCTAATTCAATTAATCCATATCTGCTTGAGATTTCACCATCCTTTTATTGAGTTTCCTTTTAGAAATTAGATCAGCTTTCAATCTTTCATTGATCTATCTTTCAGTGATTAAATCATTCCTTAAGCTTTCTTTTTTAGATCTCAAATTCATGATTTTTTCATTTGCATTGGAGAGTTGATTGATAAGATTTTCTTGCTGAATGGATTGACTTTGATTTGCATTGATCCTTGCCTCCAAGTCTTCACTTTCCTTATTCCTCTGTTCTAAGATTTCACATAATCTTATTGAGTAAACTTCTTATTCTGTTTTCAATTTTCTTACCTCTTCTTTCAAAGAGCCATTCTTTTCTAGGAGTTCTTTGATTGCCTCATTGGCTTCATCTGAACTACTTGATGGGAAAAAGTCTTCAATATTTTCTTCAATATATTGATGGTCATTCATTTCTTTTGCAAGATCCTTTTTTCTTTTTAGGGATTGGGAAAGATGCTCTTTTGCTTTCTTGAGTTGAGCTATGGCCATTTCCAAATCTAGCTTTTCATTATCAATGGCTTTATCAAGTCTAAATATCTCCATTGCCCTTTATCTTTGCTCAAGCTATCAAACTTTATACTGAGAACCACAAAGCTCTGATACCAATTATTGGAAATAATAAAGACTAGCTAGGTTACTAAGAGGGGAGGGGTGAATTAGTAACCTCAAAAACTTTAATCAATTTAGCACTTAGCAATATAAATCAATCACCATTCATTCTTCTAATCTATTGCATACATGAAAAGATAAACATTCATAACACATGAACACAATATTTGGTGACCCAAAAACCTTCCAAATAGAAAGTAAAACTAGGGTGAGGATGATACCCACAAAACTTCACTACTGTAGTATGAAGTTGGACTATTAGGGCTTACATTGACCACTTCTAATGAATTACCCTATTAAGAGCAATTTGGAATGCTAGATCCACCTTGTTAGAGGTTTTACAAACATACAATGAAGTATGCACTCTATTAAGAGATTTATACAAAGACTATTAAGTCTACCCTGTTAAATGATTTAGAAAATTGATTCACCTGTTAGGATGAAATAGTAGATCTGACTTACAACTTGATTTCTAATTAGATCTTTGAAGTATAGATCACCTCTTGTGATTGATATGACTTTGTTGCTCCTTGTAGACCTTGTTGAATGCTCTACTCTACTATTGATTCGCATTCACTCTTCTCAAAACATTACATGTCCATTCCATTAACATTCCCTCATGATTCATTGCAAAAGATACAATACATTACATATATACCTTTCCAATATTTACACTTACAAGGTTGGCTAAAACACAAGAAAAAAAAATATTATTGAGTCAGCCAAATAGTAGAAAACTCAGGTTCTTCAAGAAAACTTGGTGACCTTCTAATACTTGCCATCCACTACATTACTTGGCATCATCATGCACTTGGTAGAAGTAGAAGCTCGGTCCATACTAATACACAATGTAGCTTGGAACTTGTTAACGATTGGAGACTCGGTAGATATAGTGTCACTAGATAAATACTAAATCCTTTGTTTACCTTTCTGTCACTTGGTAAACACTACACATCCATCACTCGAAAGACATTGACTTCACATCACACAAAATGATAGCTCAATAGACACTGTGAATCTTAGTGACCACTACCTATTCATTGAACACAGTAAGTTTGGTAAATACTATTGAACTACACATTCACTCAGTCACTTTAGGAATGCTCAGTGTGAACTAATTTTGTTCTAAACTTACAAGGTAACCACTGAATGCTCGGTATAAACTATAGACTGAGTGATGAGCTTGGTAGCCATTCAAAATCAAGTAAGTGTTGTCATTGATGAAAAATACAACATAATGCTGACACATAAAAGGTATGAGCTTGTTGTGATATACTCTTTAGAGTTTCAACCCTATGGCTGATCACATTCTTAAGTATAGATGTCCTTACCTCATCTCCTTGCTAAGTTGGTGGGGTAACAATACTCACCCTTTTAGGCTCTGTTGTATCCTATGTATCTTTCTCACCTATCTATGTTGAGGCCTTAGTTGTGACCTTTGTTGTTCTTGAATAATTTATTCCATGCCCTAGTCTTCAATGTCAACCGACTCAACATTGGATTGTTTCTCTCTAAGAGATGCAACTTCAATCTCTAGTACCTAGATCTTAGTCTCAAGCTCTTCAATATTTTCTTTGTAAACATGGATTTTTCTAAACTCATCCTCATATAGCTTCCTCACATTAGTATAGTCATGGACAGACTTGGTTAGTCTTGCCTCTATTTCCTCTACCTTTGCCTCATTCATGAATGAGAAATGGTTTAAGGCCTTGGAAATTTATGTTCCAGAGGTTCATTCTAAAGTCCACACAATCATATCACCCTACTTTGTACTCTACACATCCATCAGCTTGGGCTTGTTTGATGAAGAAGCCATGCACCATACTGTTGGAGACTTAGTGTTAATATTGAAATTGGTTCCTCTCTGCAAACCATATGGCCCATATGAAATGGCACTCTCTTTTCTTCTTATTTGGTCAAGCATGAAAGCTTGTTCCAAATCCAAACTAGGCACCAATAGAATTCCACTCCTCTGCACTAGATCCCTTGCCTCCTCTAGAGTCATTATCTCACTTTCAGAATCATAGGCATGTAGTTTCTCAACCAACTCCTTCTTTTCAACTGATTCATTTAGTTTCATCTTCAGGTCCAGTTCACTCTGTTTGATTTTGTACAAAAAGTTTTTAAACTCAATTTATTTGATGAGTTCATAATCTTCTATGAATTGTTGGGCTTGTATGATCCTATCATCTAGCCTTGCTCCTAGTAGTTCCAAGTTAGTCAAATTATTCTCAGTTGTAGTGACTTTATCTTGGATATAAGTTTTTCTTAAGTTAGCAAAGTACTGACTTCTACTATGTAGGATCTACAATGTCCTCTATTTTATTATCTCAAGGATGTGAGCGATCTTTTGTCTCTTGTTTCCCTTACTGACACATGATGCCTCAGGAGGCTCATCTTCTTCCATTTCTAAAGTCACATTAGGCTTAGGGCTATCAAGATATACCCTCTCATCTTCTTCTATGGATCCTTCTAGCATTTGGACCATCATTTGAGCATGTTTAGTGACCATCTTTCTAATCCTATGAGCATAGGAGATATCCATATAAAATCCCTTGAAATTGGGATCCATTCCCTTCATCTTCCTCTCTACACTCAACACATCATCAAGTTTGTCCAATTTGTCAACTACCTCCCCTTCTGCAACAATATTATGGATGACATCTTCATGGGTTAGCTCCTTGGTATTAGGCAACACATAGTTCCTAATTTCTTTAGGAGTGGTCATCATCCAGTTATCAAGATCATACATCCTATATGGGCTAGTTGATAGATTATAATGGTGGATGAAAGAATGAATTTGACCTGGGGATTTGTTTCCAATTGAAAACTCCCCCACCCTAAAACCCCCACATAGGAAATTGCCTTTATGTACCCTAGGTCCCATATATTCTCTATTTACCATAAATAGTTGCCACATGAATTCTATAATACCTAACCTAGGGGTAATGAATTTTGGAAATATGTGGGGTGGTTGGGGGACAACCATATACTCCCATTAGGGAAAATTTGGGAATAGTAAAATATCCCCTCGATTGTGATCTAATATTTTATCCTCAGGGAGCAGGGTTGGTCTCAAAAGACTCTTAAAATTTTAAGTTCCCTAAAGTAACTTGGGTCTAGTGTTTTCATTATAACAACACTAAAATTATTAAAGAGTGAGATAGAATCAAATTAATGATAGGAACTATCCCATACTCATGTCCATAGCTAAATTGGAAACTCTCCATTTGCATTAGAAGTGTGATCAATGAAATATGGGCTTATGTACCCCATGTTCTTGTAGAGGATCAGGTTCATCAGTAGTGGGTAATGATGGAATTTGAAATCTTTCATCTCCTCACTCTGGGCCAATGCAATGTTCTCCTTCATCACCTCCAAAATATACTCTACATAATCATATTCTCCATCATGGTAGGAGTCTTGCACATCTTTGGCAACAATAAATTCAGCTCCATACACCATGTTTGTTCCATCTTTTCCAACCACATTGTGGACACCATAAACTATTTTCACAAAGTAATTTTTAATTTTTTTGGAGGCATCACCTTCTCCACCTTCTTCCATGGGAATATTCTATAGCATTTATTTCCCTATGTATGCCTTGGTGTTTCTATCAAATTTCTTCTATAGGTCAACCAGATCTACTAGCTCACTCATAGCACCATCCAATCTAATTGCATCAATAAAAGAGGCATGGTCCAATGTGCATAGAATAGTTCCATCCTGCCTATGGAATGATTTAGTGGTTGATCTATATGATTTAATTAGGTCCTTTACTAAATCAATGACCACAAAGACCTTTGGAAAGACTAACCTTCCCAAATTCTTCTTCCAAGGGTTGCAAATATTGATCTTCTTCTCTTTGTTATGGTATAAATATTTAAAAAGCTCAGAACCTATGACTCCATGGCATGTAGCATATTTTCACAATGTGTAGAGGTTGAAAAAAGCATGATCATTTGTTGTATTTTCATTTTAGGACCTTGGGAACAACTTTATCCACTCTTATACAAATTATTTAGGCTTCCTCTATCTTGTTTTCCCTCCCTAGGAGGTTGAGGTCTCTACAACTTCCATATCTAACACCTAAATCTCTTCAACCTCCTTGTCAAACATTCTAAAATATCTTGAAAGCATTGGGAAAAACTATATCTAGGCATTGAAAGTAAGGAATTGCATGCACTTCAAACTCTACAACTACTTTTATTTTCTTCTCTTTGTGAATAGTAAACTGCAACTGATCAACATAATGTCTTTATAATCTAGTGTACATCATCAATTTCCCTTTGCATTAATTTTTAGCATGCTCGAACCTTAAAACTTAGCTTATTTTGTGACCTCAGGGGAACATCATCATTACTATCCAATGTTACACTTTATGTAGATTGCTTGAATTTCATAGGTTGATGACCCTTTATCATTTCCAACTCAAAAAATGGAAAATATATTTTCATGTCAACTTAGGGTTTATGATCTTACGATCGACCCTGGAGTCAAACCCTTTGTAATATCTTAGGCAGGGAAGAAATGCCCTTTGATCTTACAATCCCAAGGAACTAGACCTTTTATCACATCATCGTAAGCCTTTGAAAAAGTCATTATGATCTTATGATACACTACCTACCATGACATCAGAGATTATCTTTAACATCTTTTACGATCTTACAACAAGTAGTTTACACTTACCATCATAGCATCTTATCTCTTTTTCCTTCACCTTACAATCCTAGGATCATGATTTAACTGACTATTTCATAACATTAGAAATCATCCTTCTTACCCCTAGGATATTATGAGAAACCATCACCTCTCTTTATCATAACATTGCTAGCATCAACTTTCACCTTTACGATCTCCTGATACAATATCTATCATAGCATCATAACACCATTTTGCTACCCTTGAGATCTTAAAGAACACTACTTGTCATAAGATTAGAAAAGGGAATATACTAGATTGAAAACTTATGTAAGGACATCTTTGGTCCCTACTAGCTTGACATGACATGCACCTTGTATATGTTATAGATACGACCAATCAAGATAGGACACACGTCACCTTTGTGATACTGAACTGCCACCTTTCTTTTTTGTTTATTACCTTAGGATCTTATTATTGTCATCCTCGTAGCATCATGATCTTCAAAATATTCTTCCCTAATCTTATGACTAAGGTGTTGGCTCCTGATTTAACAATTTTGAAAATGACCAAGAAACCAGACAAATACATCTAAGGCTAGCAACTTCCTATGATAGATACACTAGACTGCAGTCTTGGGTCAACTTTAAGGCATAACTCCTTCTTCACTTCAAGCTCTGCAAGACCTAGGCAGGTTAACCTTGAGGTTCTGAGATATGGTACTAGTGCATTTAAAACATAAATCTAAACCTAATTACTATAGATGAAAACCCCTTATATCTCTTAATAACTCATGAAATGACACAGATCTACACTAGTTGAATGCAAATCTATGAAATTCACAAGTTGAGTGAGGGTTAATTCTTTTCAGCCCACTACAAAACATGATATACTGAAATGATTTTGATTAATAAAAGTTTTTTCATGCAAATAACCTTCATATCAGCTTGCATCTAATTTAGTGATCAGTGCCTTATCCATTGAAACATAGAGTCATTACCAGTAGGATGACCTAACTTGTTTGCATTACAATCAAGTTTATCAACTGGAACCCCCAAATCCCATTCTTATGCAATATCCCCTTCATACACCCAAAAACCCTATCAGAACACTGAAGCATTTACCTAACTCCTTGATTCAAAAGCAACAATAGATCTAACATACAACTCATCCAAGTTGCCTTAAATCAAATGAATCTTATCCATTTAATCTCAAAGTTAATAGCACATGAAGAATTAGGAGACAGGATTAGAAGACTCAGATAATTCATGTAAGTCTCCTTTTTTATTTATCCTTGGAAAGACCAAATACATAAACTGGTAACACTAAATGCAAACTCTAGACAATTCACATAATCCAGCAACAATCTCCATTTATCTCAGAAAACAATATATGAGAATGAACTGAAAATCTACACAGGTGTGGGTGTGTGGCCTTCACTACTAGAGCTCAACTCAATAAATAGGAAGCAAAACCAATCACATCCATGGTTTCATAGTAGAACACTACAACCTTACTAGTATTACCCAAACAAAATTGCCAACCACCACAATGAATGAGAGAATGAAAGATATAGGAGAGAAAGAATTCTTGGATCTAATCTATGCCTGACACATGTCCACTTAGAATTCCATCTCCTGGAGTTGTAAAACCTCTCTCTACCTTCTCTCATCAATTGCTAATCACATCCTTTCTGTTTTGCCTCTTCAAATGCAAAATATCTCAGCAAAAGACAAAATTCTGCTAACTGAATCTAGATATGTGCCAATTTATCAAAAATTTAGCCAAAAGACAATAAATATTAAAATAATTAGATAGAAAGGTCATTGAATGTGTTTTAGGTGTTTTTCCATTGAATTCTGCAATTGATGACTTGAAACTCCTGATTAAACATGCAAACCAATCTTTGATAGAAAACCCCTTGTAGCATGAACCAATGGTATTCTGTGCAAAAACTAACTCCATATTCAAAAAATTTAGATTCTCACGATTCTGACGATATATAACATCACATATTTTTCCTATTAGAAACCTCCAGAATCTCATTTTGAAAAATGCCCCCCTTTGCTATAAAAACTTAGGTCTGCACATCTTTGAAATTTAAAATTTGAAAAATTTAAATTAATCCAAAGTTAGAATTTTAGATTAAATGTGCTTTTGATTTAAAAAAAATCTGACGTGCATACCCACTGCCCACTGAGAAAAATGAATAAAAAAGATATTGTTTATTCTTTTGAAATTTTCCACTACCCTATGAATTTAGGTCAAACCTCCTTTGACCAGATGCCATGTGTCACTTTGTGATTGGTTACTCGATCCACATCATTCATCATGTCAGCACCACATCATCGCATGTAGAATCAACTCTGCCACATGTCAGATTTTTGCATGCTCGCAATACTTATCCAGCAAGCATCTTGTTTTTGTGGGGGTGCGCTATTCTTCTATCTTGCCACGTGGCAAAATCCTGTGCATCCACCTAAACCTACACATCTGTGCCACGTCACTATACCTAAGCTCGGGTCACCATGTGTCAATCATCTACAATCTTGTATTATCTATCCCCCTTACATCTTTATTTTGCAGGCTTGCACGCACCACACATCTTGACATGTGTCAAAATCTTGCACACCTTCGTCACATCATCATACTTGCCAGGTCATTCAAAATTATGCTTTTACTCCTTCGACTGACATCATCAAGCCCCACCTCTATCCTGCGGCTTCCCAAGACCCTCCACCTTCAATTCATGTAACATAAAGTGTTGTGTTGTATTTAAATTGCTAAAGCTTCTCTATCCCCATAAATGTGGGATAATTATCTTAGCTTTGCTTGTGTTTTCTTCTTATGTGTGAGAGCTTCCTATTTTTTGTTAACTGGTGGCTTTTCTCTCTCATGGCGTCCTCTTCAATAAAGCCTTTATACATTGAACAGACTATTACTTTTTACAACACCAATGGTATTGTTTTGAAAACATTTTGAAGACAACCGCATCCTTCAATAGAATGGTGCTTCGCCCTTTTGCAAACATGAATGTTCCAATCTGTGCCATGGTGGTTTTTCCCCTCTACTACTTCCTTTGAAATCATGGATGGCCCCCTTTAATGTAAGCTACCTGTTGGCTTTCCTTTCAGCGAATTTCTCATGTTGTTGGTGTCTTATGTCTCTGATTTGCCACTTCTTATCATGGTGTGAGTGTGGATTGTTGGCACCTTGTTTCTCCTTTTTTACATGGCATTTTTCATTCTTTTGCATGCTTTCTCATCTTTCATGCATGGTCTTTGTTTTCACTGGTTTTATCTTAGCATGGATGCTCTTTTAAATCAGCACAATCCTTCATTTGATGTGCCTACTCTGTTTTGGCATGGAGAACCTCTTTTCTTCCACTGTGTGAGCTGCCCCCCCTATTTCAATGGTGCTTCCCTTCATGCATGAGAGTGTCCTTAGTATGTTGTAAATGGCCTAATCTTTCAAGGCGGCTCCCCTGTTCCTCTATCACTCCATGAAAGTCAAAGTCATGGGCTAATACCTCTTTGAACAGCTCCCTCTTATCAGCTTTGACTGTGTTCCTTTTGTAATTGTGTGGGTCCATTTTGAACGTGTCTAATCTTCTCATCTTGCCTTCTTCTTGTGAGTAAGTCTATCTTTTAACATTGCATTCTCCCTTTTTGGTTGTCGATTACTTCTAGTCTTCTACATTGAGTCAGCACTATTTATGCAGGGTGCTCTTTGAAAAAGTGGATGGCTAACTCGATGGCTTGTAAAGGGATATTAATCAAAGCTTATGCTAGGGAGTCTCCTCCTTTCCCTTTATGACTATAGATTCTATGGCATGATCTCCTTCACAAGCTGAAGTCGTGGGTTGCTTTCCTCATCATGCAATGCATAGGTCATGCCTTCTCTCCTATCACTGTAGATTTAGGAAGAAAATTTGACACCTATAACTCATGGATTCTTGCATAGGTTATCAAAAATTAAGAAAATCAAAATTTAAAATGTCCCCTGCTCCAAACAAAATAGGCATCTTTAGCAAGGATGTGAAAATTCTTGAATGCCTACTGAAATTTGTCTCTAGCCATGTAATCCTTCAAAATGTCATTGAGAGTAATTTTTGTTAACTGTAGATGTATTTATTGCATTGAAAATCCTTGACAAGAGTCAGCATCCAATCCTGGCAATCAATTTGGGCAAGAGTAGAGTATGTCCAATTGTAGCTAGCAAAAAGAATCGACAACTTCCTTCTTCCAATGTGATCCTCACTCCTCTTCACACTTTTGAGCATTACATTCCTTATTTAAGGTTGTTGAAAGAACATCCCCACATGCATCTTTCAAGCTTGCCAAAAGTCACATTCAAGTGTTAGTTATATCCATAAGCCCCTTTTTTAAGTGCTCACAATAGATTCCACTTTTAGGAGTATGTCCTCCATACTTGTCCTCTACTATTGTAACTTAGATTATTTTAGGTTCGGATCTCAGATAGAACCATTTGCATGAGGAAGGCTCACACCCCAACCTTGCAACAAGAAGTGAGTGTAATCCTTTATTCTCTCAATGCTTAAAACCCCCCAAAAGTGTTATAACATTTTCAGAATCAGAAAGACTTTAACACTACATTTGCTAAATCCTTTTGGAGTGGCAAAACAATTGATAATAGCACATTCTCTAAATTCTTTCCTTTTCACTTTCACATGGAGCTCCTTCTCATCCAACTCGTTCATCAAATTCTTGGCTCCATGCTTTAAAGTGATTTCTCACATGTTGTATAGTTTCATAAAATCTATTTGGCCTTACCACTAACAAGCATTATATGTCTCAGGACTACCACAAAACCTCTAAAGTTCATATAAAAATTCTTCGAGGATACTTCATTTTGACCATGTGTGAATTTTGTAAGTTGAGGTACATATTTCTTTACACAAATTTCTCTTGGTTAACCCATGCTCCAATGAAGTTTAGTCAGGCCCCAAAGTGGGTTTGGCTAAAAAAAAAAAAATCATTTTCAAACGCCTGACTTCTCAAACTGGCCTATTGAACCCATCATACTAATTGGAACTAATTTTGACCACTTATCAATCAATTGAAACTCTTTTTACAATTGATCTACAAACTATCACTTTTGCTTCAGGAGGTCCTTTGACTGGCCTTAAAAACTAATCCAAACACTTGCCGAGCTCATAAATCTGGCACACTAAATCTTTGTTCCGCATACTTTCACCTCGTCAGATCTTGTCTTATGAAGAATTCCCAATCAAAAGATATTCACCATCAAAGTTGCCTTCTCAGAATTACCTACAAATAAACAAGTCAGAAAATAATAAACTGGGTTTGAATTTGGCTTTGAAAACTAGGCAAATGGACACTCAGGAGAATGAAAACTAGGACATCGGTTCTCTATTATGAGGTGAATATGAACTTGCAATTTGGGCTCATGATGAATAACTGGATGCAAATGGCGAGCGGTCAAAGTGGGCTACTCAGATTTTGCAAACTTGAAATAGTGTGTTAGTGAACAGATTTGTCCTTTTAATTGGTTTACCAAATTAACTCTATACCCAAATATCACAAAGAACAAAATCATTCACTGCAGTTGAGGAAGCACTCTTTTCTTACTTTACACTTCCTCTCTGAATTTCTAAAGGTACAGCTCCCTTATTAGATTTGAAATAAAATTGAAATCATTTTCACACTTTTCCCAAGGTGCATAAAGATCTCTCAGCTACTCCTGGCTAGTGAGGTAATTATATAAAAAAAAGGAACTGCTCGAAGATGAACAGATTGAACTAATGTATAGAAGAAAATTCACTTCAAAGAATGAACTTCCGCTTAAATTTTAACATGTATCATCAACAATGAATGAAAGAAAAACTTTTAAAGAACTTACAATCAAACAACAGCAGTTTGGGATTTTCGAAACGTCGAATCACATTCACAAAGTAATAATAATTCAACACTTTGCACACAAAGTTTCAAAGCATAATTCAAAATTTTTAATATATGTATATTCAAACTTTAATGCACCAAGTCCTTGAAAGCCAAAACATTCATATACTGGTTCCCAAAATACTGTTATCAAAATCAAATCTATATTAAAATATTGCTATCTAATCTCTATTTTCTATCCCCTGTTTTCTTGAAAAAAACACAGTTCAATGCCCTAGCATTTATAGTTTTTCAAACCCGAAGGACCTCCATTAAAACCCAGCCCTATCGGATTGGTACAAGAAACAGTTATAAAACTAGAAAACAGTTCTCAAAAAGAAAAGCCCCAACTGGCGACCGTTCAACTCCTAGTATCTGCGTCAGTTTTCTCCTCTCCTCCAATGGTTTGACGCACTAGCTTCAAACTCCGAAATGTGGATAAAAATTCTTGTGTAGCATGGGAGTATGGTTTCTTCAAGCTCATCACCCGAGCTCTGCATGCATCTTTTTGCCACTTATACTCTTTTACCTTTTGGTTCTGATGTGGCATCAAGCTCTCATTAAGGCGCAACATAGATTCAATGCTTGCCAAGGAGGTGAAATCATTGGCCTTCGGTGATTCTTCATCCTTGATCTGTTCTACTACCCTGGTGAAACTCTTGATTAACGTTTTAGTGTCCATATTCCCTTCCTCAAATTGTAAGATGCCCGTAAGATTGACAATATTTATGTCCTTTACTAGCTCCTCGTGCATTCCGGTGATTTTACTTTCGATTCTTTGTATTTCTTTGATGGTCTCTTTGTAAATGGACTCTTTCCAACACATATTATTCTTCAGAATGAAAAGTATGCAGGGGTCCACAGCCTTCATAGGATTTTCACTCAGGAATTTGGGGACCCCAAAATTTTTAACCTCTGAGACCTGTAGAACCACAGCTTGACAGTGTGCTAATTTAGTTTCCCATATTGGGATCAAGGTTTGAATCTCCCCTAGAAAAACTTCACCTTCGGAGTAGATGCTGACAACTTCAGAAATGAATTTATTTCCTTGATTTATTATGTTATTTTCCCAGTTAGTCATAGCATCAGTTAACAGTTTTCCCTTCTGTTTCTGTTTCATCAATTGCTAGCTCTCAACAGAGTTGGGGTCAAAAGGTTGTGAAACCTAAATTATAGGAGAATCACTTAGGTTGATCAGAGAATTGATATATGCGGCCATCGTCGCCACCATTGCCTTTAGCTCTTTCTTTTCCTTGGAATCTCTCTCTGATTGTGTGAGCATGTGGTCAGCAGAGAACTTAAAGAAATTTTTGCCAGTACTCCTATTTATAGAACCTAATTCAAAAGAAGTAACTTGGAACCCTTCATCCTCGATCTCCCTAGATTCTTTCTTTTGCTTATAAGTGGCCACCTCTACTGTGATTTTTCTTGTCACCGGGTTTTTGGTGAGACAAGCATCCATTTTTACTTTCTTTGTCTTAGAACCTCTGGCCACATATCTAGTGACTATGTCCTTTACTAGTGTGGATACCGACTGTAGACTCCATTTCTTGTTGATTGAATTTGACAACCATGAAGGGACAGAAGAAGTGGTTGACGTTACTTGAGTGTCCTAACTTGGAGTTAAGAATTTAGGCTGATCTATTCTTGGTGCTTCAATGAATTGGACTTCACCATCTACTTCATCAGGGGAAACAAATTTATCATCTGAACTTTGCCCCTGAGATGTCATCTTCTGTTTCTAAACACTGGGCTACTTTGAGGCTTTGAATTTGGATTGGGATCTCGTCCTAGGAGCCATAGCTTGTGAATTGGGAGAGGACCTTAGTTTCTTTTCTGGAATCGGTGCATCCCCTGCAATATGAGAAAATGGAATGTTAGATTGAAGTGGTCCTAGGGAAGAAATCACCCTAGGAGAAGACTCATTGATATTTCCTCCTTTTTTCCTCTGGAGCCAGTCATCTGTATAGATCAATATGGATCTAGCTCTCAAATTAATATCATCTTCCTCCTCTTTGCTCCAATCTACTGCTAGAAACTTTGCCTCATTTGATTCTTCCCAACCAGGTTCAATTAAGTATGAATTGTCTTCAATAATTCCTTGTGTTTTGAACTTCAATCTGAACGAATTGATTTGTTGTATGGTTAATCTAGAATGGTCTTTCTTCAAGACCTCTTCTTCATTTACACAGTCTCTCCATAGATCTTCTAAATGAGGTGTGTCCGAAAGATTTACTTCAAGGCCAAGGGTTAGGGCTGCATATCCCCTACTATCAAAGTTTCTCCTGCGTTGGTAGAAACCAAGATTGAATCCCAGCAAATTGTTTCCAATGATGGAAGCATTATTCATGTTAGCATAGACTAAGGAGTCCAGTGCAATAGGGAAAGCTATTTCCCAATTCTCCCGAGGAAGATTATCTTTAATGACTGAGAAAAGTTGTCTGCATAATTCGGCCAAAATAAAACAATCGAGAGCATATCGGGGTAATTTCAAAGGTTCATCCTCAAAGCCTCCAACTCTTAAATATGTGAACCTAGGAAATTGAATGAAATGACTCCCATATTGTTGAACTAGCTTCTATGCCTCAGAAGAAACACATGGCACTTGAACACACTTTAGAGTCAAATAAATGCTTCCATACACTACATCATGCACCTTACGAAAATCTTCTAAAACTCGGTCTTTCTACAACAAAGGACAATACTAGAAAATGGTTATTTCTTTGTTCCATACCCCATGTGGAAGGATAGTGAGATCACATGTGCAGACAATACAATAAGTCAAATATGAAGCCATATAGAAATCCTTGCGAGATTCTTTGGCCCTTTTGAGTTGGTTCCTCAAGGAATTGGCAATGATCTCTACCCAATCCATCCACTGCTTGCCTTTCAAGATAATTTCAATATATCTATACATCCATTCTTCAAACAAATACACATCAGCTGAACCCTTCACCCTGTGCAATAATACAACCAGGTCATGTATATGGGGTTTCATGTGATCTTTCGTAATGACTTTGGGTAGCCTAGACCCACCTCCATAGTTAACTTCGGTCCATTTTCTAGCAAGGGTGTTTCGGAAAACATCAGGGGTTTCCTGGTATTCAGCCAAAGCTTGAGTGGGTGAAAATGCGGCAAAGGTATTTGCTATTAATCGTAAAATAGATGAAATGGTTTCCCTTGAGATAGAAAGCATTGTGTTTCCATTCGCATCTATTATGCTTCTACTCCTAACATCGTAATGGTCAATACAAAGTTGCAGAAGTTCAGGGCTTACGAAAGCAGGAGGAAAGGCAGCGGCTTCAATCAACCCACTTGTTAACACTTCCATGTACCCCTTAACCTCTTTGGTATTCTCAAGAAAATTTGTTTGCAGCTTTTCCACATTTATCCCTTCTAAATTCGTATCACAGATCACTAGTCTCTTACATTCTAGGCTAGAAGAATTGCCGAAAAAGTGCAAGACTAACTTCCTTTTCAACAAAACAAGCAAAACCTTTGCTAGACAATCCTTTTGAAAACAACAGATTTGTAGAACAAAACAAAGATGTCTAAATTCTCACCTGCTTTACCCTGAAAACCAAACGACTTCCTCTACCTTCCTTAACAGCTCCTTCTCTATTACAAAGTAGTTTACTGAGCTACTGAACAGTTTTATTAAAGGGAAGATTTGCATGCGAAAGTATTGGATCATTAATGGACATGATGACATATCACCTCATATCAACCTTGGCACGTTCGAAACATTGTAGCATGAGCTTTTCCTTTAATGATTTCCCTTTTCACATAAATCAACAATGATAAATTCCGTACAATATCTGATCATCCTTCAAGTCGAAGATCTTTTCTCCCACTCCTAATGATGATGACTTCTTCCTTGGAAAAAGAACAAAATCTTTTGATTTTTGATATCTAACACGAGCCTTAATTGATTGTGGAAAGGCGGCGCACCGTATTTTAGAAACAAATTATCGCCATCCATTCTGATCAAGAACTACTTTGAACTATTTTGAACTGAGAGTCAAAGTGGTTCGAAGTGCTTCAATGAAGGCCATCGCATAAAGAGAACTTCCTGCCAAAGGAAGAAGCATTAGTATGAAAATCTTAGGTTGAACTACTTCAAACTACTTTGAGTTAAGGTTCAAAGTGGTTCAAAGTGGTTCAAAGAAAGGGGATCACAACTGCAGAAGCTTGTGACAACAACTTCAAGGAGCGGAGAAGGAAAAAGTGATGGGGAGAAGACTTCAAACAAATATAGGTAGAGGGAGGTTTGAAAGAGGTCCTTGGGAAAAGAATTAGGCGACTCTACACAAAACTAACATAGTGATAGAAAAGCAATTTTTGCAAATGGAATAGACCTGGAAAAGTGTGCAGATTGATTCATCAGGACTTTAAAACTGGCACACTTAAAGAATTTTCAAAGGACAACATAGTGGTACAATCCATTCAATCTAGGAAATCATGGATTTCAAGATATGACATTAGGAACAAGGGTTCCAACAAATCTAGAAATGCTGACACCAGTAAAAAGTTATAAATTGTGTTTGGAATTGCGTTTGAACACTGATCAAATGGATTCATCATAAGCTGAAACTTGAAACATAACAAGTCTCTGACATCTAAAATGCAACAAAAAATGAATTTCAAAATTTTGGTCAACTGGCTCAAAATTATAGCACGTCAAACAAGGCTTCCCAAAATTCAAAATTAATTGCAAAAGCATGAAAATAGTAACTGACCAACTTTGAGGGATTCAAAACCTAGTCAAACAAACTCGGAATAACTCAAAATAACTCAAAATTTGAAACATAGGCTCTCAGATATGGACACTAGATATTCCCAAAGTGGCATGCCATGAAACATTTTTGGGTGTGAGATATTAAGATGAAAACAAGGCCTCATGTCACTATTTGACACTTAGGGTAAAAATGCAAATTTAATAATTGCCCAAAATAGGACTTCACAGAATGGCTCAAAATGGAAATTTATCACTATGGAATAAGTAGACACACTAAATGAAAGGTGATAGAAGCATTAAACATCTCTTAGGCCTCGGACTGATAATCGGGTACATGTGCATCAAAAGCATTTATAGGGCTCAATTTTCTCAACAGTGCTCAAAATTTGGGCTACAATTTTGAGCACCAACATAAGGTTTTAACATACCATAAAAAAACTTTATAAAGACCATTATGATGCCTTGATCACCTCTTTATTTTAGGATTGACACCTTTTAACTTTTCCCTTATGTTCTCACACTTTTACAATCCTACGACAAGACACTTATCACATGGTTGTGATCCCTCCTTTCTACTTCTACAATCCTCTAACTATAGATTTGTTGTAACATTGCACACCATGATTTAAAACCTTCCATAATAACTTATGATGACACTATAGAAAGGGAAATAGTAAGGTTGGGAACTTTTTCTATTTTATTTATGATACTATGACCATAGCAAATCTTAAGATTAGGGAACTTGAAATAGCACTCTATGATCCTCAACTAACCCTTACGTCATAACATTGGGGAGAGAAAAATGTGAGCTCACGAATAGATGTGAAATCCATGATTATAAGATCAGAGCTCTAGGGTTTGAAAGATGTATAATCTCCTACTTGAAAAATACTTAGGATAAGGGTAGAAAGGTTAAAATCTTGAAGAAAAATTTCATGGCAAGAGACAACCCTAAGATACCAAAATAATCACCTAGGCAAAGATTTTCACTATTTGGATTGAGGTATAATAATTTTGGCTAGGGTTCTTTTGAAAACTTGAAAATAAAAGAGACACAAAATCATAACAATGCAAAATAATTTTAGATAATTTTTATAGTAAAGATCAAAATTTTAGTATACTGAAAATGACGGCTATCACATATAACTATCAAATTTAAGATACCATTTTCAAGTTTCTTGCTTCAAGCAATAAAAACTTTTCTTCAATCTACACACTAAATTCTCTTTACCTTTGACCTCAAATCCTTGTGGTTGTGCCATGTGTGTGTCTACGTGTGTGCGCACACGCACGCGCATGTGTGTGTGTTCACCCAAATCACCATAAAGAAAGGTTGTTTTAACATCAAGCTGATCCAAATGAAAATTTTCAATAGTCATAATGCTTAAAATATTGCAAATAGAATTCATTTTAACTATAGGAGAAAATGTCTCATCAAAATCAATGCCCCTTTTCTGTGCAAATCATTTTACAACTAACCTAGCTTTAAATCTTATCTTACCTTCATCCTCTTTTTTCAACCTATAAACCCATTTATTCTATAAGATTATTTTACCACAAAGTAACTTACGTAAATTCCAAGTTTAATTTTTCATAATAGAGTCCATTTCTTTAGTCATTTTAGACTCCCACTAATTCTTTGAATCCACCTATACAGCTTCATCATAACATTCATATTCACCAACATCTATTAATAAAATAGAATATAAAGAGGGAAAAAATCTTTCTAGAGGTCTACTTAGCCTTGTTGATCATCTAACATTTATTGGGGTGTGTTGTATTTCTTGTTCCAGAGCATGAGGAATTGTTGGAACATCATTCTTTTGAATATCATCCAACACTACATAGTCATTTTCTTTATTCTCATGTTGCTGAAATAGATCTTTGTACAACACTTTCTAATTGAATATGATATCCTTACTTCTTAAAATTTTATGATTTTAAAAATCCAAAAGCCTATAACCAAATTCATCAATGCCATATCCAAAAAATACACATTTCTTAGATTAAGCTTCCATCTTTGTTCTATTTTTAGAATCTATATGTGCAAATGCTTCATAATCTCAAGTTCTAAGAAAAGAATAACTCACCTTCTTACTAGTCCATGCTTCCTCTAAAATACCACAATCTAAAGGAGTAAAGGGACCTCTATTGACCAAATATATAATAGTATTGACAACCTCCAGCCAAATATTTAAGAGCACCTTGATATACACCTCAAACTCCTTCCATGCTCCATGATTGTCTTGTCTGTATGTTCAATCACTTCATTTTCTTATCGAGTCCTTGGAACAATTTTTTATCTACAAATACCATTAGTAGAACAATAATATTTGAACTCATTGCTGCAATATGCACCACCATTATCAAATATGAGACATTTTAGTCTTTTCCAATCTCATTTTCAACCAAGGATTTCCATTTCTTAAAAATTTGAAATACATCTAACTTTTGACTAAGGAAATAAACCCATAATTTTCTAGTTTCATCATCAATGAATGTAATATAATAATGAGAGCCACTAAGGGAAGATACTTGAGCTGGTCCCCATACATCTATATGCATAGGCTCTAATTTCTCATCTTTATTTTCTTTCCTACTCTTCATAAAACTAACTCTCTTTTTGTTATTTATACACACAACTTCCACAAAAATCCATGTTGACATATTTAAGACCTGACAAAAATTTATTTAAATGAATTAATTTCATATTTTGCTCACTCATATGTCCAAGTCTATTATGCCATAGTGTTGTTTCAGAATCTCCAGCATCTATTTTTTCTTCTTTCTCAATTACCACAACTTTTGTTGAACATTCTTTTTTTTTGAAATAATTAAAGTAGAAGGAACAATATGACCTATACAAAGATATAATGTTCCTACTTTCACACATTTTTCTACTACTAAGGAACCTTTTAAAACCTTCCAATTTTTATCATTAAAAATAACTACACAACCCTCATCACCCAATTCCCCTATTGAAATTAAATTCTTACTCATCCTTGGAACATGTCTTACCTCTTTTAGTAGCAAATGATTCTCATTCTACAACTTAATCTTAATTCTTCCCTTTCCAACAATCTAATAGGACTCATTATTTCCCAAATAAACAAGCCCAAAATCTCCTTGGACATAATCAAGAAAATAACCTCTATGGGGTGTAGCATGAAATGAAGCCCTAGAATCTAAAATCTATGAATCATGAATATTTTCTAAGGAAATAAGAAAAGAACCCTCTTTGGATTTATTACTTACCACATTTACCTCCTTGTTTCCATCTTTATTGTCTCCTGTTGGAATTAATAATTTGGAAGATTTACTTCTTGCGGGGGGGAGGTTTGAATAAAAAATAACTAACTTTACCCATTTAAAATCTTTTAAATGATATCATCCATATGCATCTAATTCATCTAATAAACATAAAGTAGGAGACATAAATGAAAATCGATAACACACAAATTTGGTAACCCAAAAACCCTCCAAAATGAGAAGGTAAAACTAGGGTGGGGATGACATCCACAAAATATCACTACAACAATTTGTAACTATTCAAGGTTACAATGTTTGACCACTTCCAATGGACTGCCCTATGAAAGGCCTATCATGTTAAAGACTTAACACCCTATTAAAAGTGACCTGGTTAAAGGATTTCACTACCCTACTAAAAGTAGGCCTAGTTAAAGGACTTTAGTACATTCACTTGGAATGTTGCCCTGTTAAAGGATTTACAAATGGTTGCTAGACCAACCTAAGTCCATAGAATTTCCATATCTAATACAATTTTTAGAAAGTATTAGAAGATTTTGACCTGATTGCTGATTACATATCCCTATTCTACTCTAACTAATCTAATCCTTGCTTGATCTAATATGTCACTCTTTGATGTTTTGATACTCTATTCTTGATCAACTAGATTTTGCAATGCTGATCTGTTCTTCACTAAATATTTTTACCCTTCTGCACTTCGCTATAATTCACCCATATGCTTCTCTCTCACATACACATACAATGGGGTTTCATCCTCCTTTTTTAAAGATTTCAAAGACTTAGGGTTAGGTATGAATCTATGATCAATATTAAATCATCATTTCCCGCTCAACTCTTGCACTTTTCTTATTGGTTGCATGCCTTCTCCCTTTTTCTTATTGGTTGCATGTTGTTCATATAGGTAATACAAAAGATTCAATCTTATCTTCATGATCTTTCAAGATTCATCCTATGTCAGCTCCAAAAATGGTTTACATCTGAGTTTGTCTAGATACAAACTCATATGTTAATTCTATGTTACTCGACACTTACTAATTGTTGATGCTCGACACATATAGTTGTTACTTGGATCCTATAGCAATTCTATCTTGCTTGACACTTATAGTATTTTTGTTTCACTCAACATCTATACTCTACTCAATACTTGAACAACACTCGGCACCTAAAGATTGCTCAACACCTAAAGTTCACTTAGCACCTATTAAATTCTCTGGCTTGACATACACTATAGCTCGGCTTCTATACTATGCTCAACATCATCCTAAGAATTTGGTTAAGTGTGTTGACACTCAAATGTCAAAACCAATCTGAGACCAAACCCTCCTTCATTTTTCTTTCAAATCCAAAAATATTTCTTCTAATGCCCTAGTTTTCTCCAATACTAATAATCTCTTAGTCCTCTACATTGAGACCTCTTTCCCTTCAATTTTTCTCTTGATTTCCCATGATTTCTAGAATTACTTCCTCTCTAATTTTTTATGCCTCTGTTCAGTGCATTCAATACACTTAATGTAGATCCACCTAAGGTTTTCCTATGAGTTTCCTCACTCAAAACAACACCAATCACATAAAAAAAAATTAGGGTATTAGATCTAGAAATAAAATTACTCGTAGTCATTACCAAGTCATTCCATCTTTCAACAAAAGAACACAAAATTAAGAGAGCCCTAATTTATTCATCAAGATCAACATTTACATAACATAACTGACTAGCAACCTATTAAAATCATTTAAATGATCTACAATATATCTTCCTTCTATCATCTTCATATGAAAAAAATTCTTCATGAGAGATACCTTGTTTGAAGTGAAGGGCTTTTTAGACAACTTTTCTAGGGTTTGCATCAACTATTTTGTCTTCTTATCTTTCATAATATTAAATGCTACAAATTTTGTTAGGCATAATCAAATACTTCCCAGTGCCTTTTGATCCAAAAGATCCCAGTCCTCATCTATCATAGTGGTCAGTTTCTTGGATTTTCCTTCTAATGGATGCCATAAATACTTCTAATAAAGAGAGCCCTCCATTTTTATTTTCCATAACTGAAAGTTACAGCCATTAAACTTCTCAACCTTCAACTTACCCTTATTTGTGATCACTCCCACTCAAGTGTGAGACCTTCTTACAAAGAATAACTAAAAACAACCTAGCCCAAATACAACTTGCCAAGATTAACGAGACCAAAATAAAAATTACATGAAAATATAACCAATGTCAAAAAAAAAAATGCACATAGAAGAGAACACAAGACACAAAGATTTAACATGGTTCACCCAATCCCTGGGTTACATCCACCAAACAGTGAGTCCAATATATTCATTATCCAGTGATTAAAACTTGATTACAATATGTAATCCCTTATAGCTCAATATTGTTGCAAGAAGAAATTATCACATCACACCTTATAAAATCCCTAACACTAAGCCATTTTATACAAGATTTTTTATGATGATGAATTGTGGAGAGTGTACAATATTTCTCCTATCAATCACCACAAACTAACAATATCCCACTTGAGGACTGATCAAGCTCCACAGTAAACAACACAATCATCCTTACATAATTTTGAAGTGAAATTTCCAGTATAACCTAATAACTTCAGTTAAATTTTGTCACTGTGACAAGAGCAGTAGAAAAGGAGCAACAAAACCAAAAAGAAATAGATACAAAGCCAGACAAAGGAAAGAAAAAAGTAGATTTTGGCCCAAAAGACTATTGCAAGAGCACCTAGGTTAGGACACTAAGAAGTAAATAAGGGTCTAGGAGTATAGATAGGACATAAGACCTAGTAGTTAGGAATAAGGATTCATGAGTCATGCATGAGATGAGCAAATCAGATATGATGATGCATTGATTTTCAATCAGGATCAAAAGTGCCAAAAGTGGTTTTAGAGGGCCAAATAAGAATAGTGGGGTAGCTAGGCATGGAAATAGTCTAAATGTGGCCAAAATACCTTCCATGTGTATTTTGGGTTCATAAGGCATAGACCTACAAAGTCTGAGATGAAAAAATACAACAATTGTCAATTTGCAAAAATTGCATATTAACAATTTTGCAAAAGGTGCAACTTTTCTTGTCAAGTTGAAAAATTGATTAAATGGTGACTATGAGGTTAACAATGAATGAAATTTGGTTGAGTTAGGTATGGTATGAGTATGTAAAGCCCTAGAAGTCATTTTTGTATGGTTCAGAAGTTTGGGATTGTACATCATCCTACAACAAATTAGCAAGTTAGCAGCAAATGGAATGAAAATTGGAGTTTTGTATTGCTATTTGATTTGAATCAGTTTTTTCATTTGAAACATAGTTTATACATTATTTTTACTAAGTTTTTTTTTTTGGTTTGGATTTTTTCACAATCCATCATTGTGCACAATAAATGTTTTTATAAATAGTCTGCTTGCTAGCTTGTATTGGGCAGACTGGACAAAATGATGTCTACCAACATCCCCTATGGTTCAAACCTTGAGGAATGATAGTGGAAATCTTGTATGTTATGTGGGAAAAAGGAAGGAGTCAGTAATAATATGTTAATCTCATATTGGTTTTGAAAAGGCAATGACAAAACATATAGTCATTATTCAACAAAATTATAGTGCAAGCTGAGTGATCAGAGCAAGCTGAGCAATTAGTGCAAGCTGAATGATCAAGGAATGTTGAGCATCAATTGTCAGACAATAAATGTTGAGTAATATACATTGTCAGTGTTGAGCACCAGTATGTGCCAAAGTAGATAGTTAGTGCCAAGTCATTCAAGAGTCGAGTAAACAAAGTATGTCAAGTCATTCAGAAGACTAGTTACAACATTGAAGATATAGTGAATGTCAAGCATCAGAGACTTCAATTATTGACTGACTAGTTTAGACAGTTTTTTGTAATAGCACAAACTTCTATGTAAACAATATTTGGGCCAACTTAATGATTGTTTTAAAATTCTAGAAGACATATACAGATGTATATTATGAATCCCTATGAAGTACATGCAAAAATACAAATTGAGGGATGTTCTAAATGGAAAAATGGATCAACCTCAATCATTGATTCTAACCTAACCCTAGCCAACTTGTGTTTACTAAAGAAAACAAATCCTAAATAGTTTTTGTGTGCATGAAGAAAGAGAAAGAGATGTAAGAGAGATGAATGCTAAGTGTAGAGAGAATTCATAGTGGCTATGAAGGTTGTGATAATGTTATGAATTGTAGAATTAGTTAGAGAGAACAAAGGAAAATAGAGAGAGGATATAGGAGACATATCTGATAAAAAAGATCAAGTACACACCAAGAAAGAGAAGATCTAACATCTAGCAACAAAGTGCTAACTGTAGGATCATGGTGCTAAATCATTCTAACAACTGATGCAGAGAAAATTTCCTAAGAGAGTAGTCTTAATAGGTTTGTGTAAATCTCTTAACTAAGTGCTTGTTTTATTGTAAATTTAAGTCCTCTAACAAGGCACACTTTTAGCAGGGTGTTTAAATCCTTTAAAAGGGTGAGACCTAACAATCTTTGTAAACCTTTAATAGGGAAGACCTTTCATAGGGTAGATCATAATTTATGGTCAAACTTCTTGTAACATTAATTGGCTACACTTTACATTTGTAGCAGTGAGGAATTGTGGGTGTCATCCCCAACCTAATTTTACCTTCTCATTGGAGGGTTTCTAGGTAACAAATTTATTGTGTTATGTTTTTATTTGTTTAATGCTATGAATAAACATGTGTAGTTAGCTATTCCAGTTTACATGTTAAATTGTGAGATGGATGTGTGGTGAATGTTTTATGGTTAAATTTTTGAAGTATTGATTTACCCTCCCCCCCCCCCTCCCCTCTCAGAGTTTACTTTCCCATTTCTATTTACAACAATTGGTATATTCTCTTGAAAGAAAATCTTTATAGCTTCAAGGAAAGATCTTGGAGATGGAAGTCTATGAGTTGGGAAAGACTATTGAGAACTAGAAGGTTGAGATCTAGCTCGCCCTACACCAACTTATGAAAGCAAGAAAAGAACTATAGAGTTAATTAAGGAGAAGGAAAGAGATAGCTATTAAAAAAATGACATTCATTACCAAGAGGAAGACACTAATGAATTATTTTTAAATGGAAACTCAAGTGATTTTGATGCAATTGTTGTAGATTTGATGGAAAAGAATGGTGCCCTAACTGAAGAGGTTAGAAATCTTATGATAGAACAAGAAGTCCAATCAGTATTAATATGTGAGGTGACTGAGTAGAAAAAGAAAGCTAAGGAAGAAAAAGTCATGATTGAAGATGACAAAAGAACACTGACCAACAAACTAGAAGAGAAGACATCATATGTGCAAAAGATTTCTGACATGCAATTGGATATAATGAATCAATTAATGATTGCCAATCATGAATTGAATGGAAAAGACATTGAAATCACAACCCTAAAGTTATAGAATGAACGACTCAAGAATGAACTAACAAAAGAGAAGGAATTTGTTGAAAATTTCAATAAACCTAGTGAAGCCATCAAATACTTTCAGAAACTGATGAGATCTCCTAGATCTAAAAATGATACTACCAGATTGGGATACACCAGTACTAAGGAAGGAGAATCATCTAAAAGTGGTGAACAAAGAAACAACAAAGGTAAGAACTACAAACCCACTTCTCATAATTGTGGAAAGTTAGCTCATATAGAAAATGTTTACGGAAGCAATAATGCAAATTAGAACCCTAAGTAGAAATTCAAGGGTTACTATCATAAGTGCAACAAGAAAGGACATTAGGCACATGAATGTAGGACAAAGATACTAAACACACATAGATTTGAAGCATATTTCCATAATTGTCAAAAGTATGGACATAAAGAATATGAATGCAGATGTAATGCCCAGTGGACATCAAACAAGCAAACAAATGTAGAACAAAATGGAAAATCCTACAATTGGGATTACAATACAAGGTATAGTTGTCACTATTATTAGGAAAGTACAATAGATGGTTGATTGAGACTACATGCTTTAGCTATTTGAAGACTGGCATATCAGCAGAAACTATCCAACTAGATCACTAGCACTGAGTAATGGAAACAATATAAGGAAAAGAAAAGGTCATTGATGAGAAGGTCAAGGTGTAGATTAACAAGAAATGGAAGAAGAAGGAAGATAGAAGCACATCAAGTTCATATGAGGTCACTTCATCCAATGGATCAGGTGGTCACATCACCCCCAACTAAGCAATGAAAAGGTATGTGTGGGACTGATATTTCAATGATATATTTTACATCAGTTCCAAGAATCTAGGTTCTAAAAAGATAAAATACACATGAATTAAGATGAAATGTTTTGGTTCAAGCCTAGAAGAAATCTATAGTTTTGTTAGTTTTGATGTTGTTGGCGAGCATAAAAGGTTTCATAGTTACTACCGAATCTGAATAGAATTTCAGTTGTTATCAAATTATAAAGGTATGGTAGTATTGGCTAAGTTTTCTATGTGAACCGAGCATAGTAGAAATCATGTGTAAGTTGAGTGACTTAGAAACCCTATGATTACTGAGCTTATAGTTGTGTAAGCATTAAGCATTTATTACAAAATTTTAAGGGTTAAATAATCATTTCTCGACTCATTTGCATTCATCGGCAATCAAAGAAGCACAAAGAGAATGAAGGTGAATTGCAATAGGAGTTTCTTGCATTTGCAAACCAAATTCAACCAAAACTCAATATATTCATCATATTGGAAAGGTATTTTACTAGTGCAAGTTTTGTTGTTTAAATTTTTGTGAACCTTAAGTACCAAATATGGCAATTAGCTCTTCTGCTAGTGTTAAGAAACATGGAAAGGAAGTGTTTAATGTCTAACTAGTTAGTAATGATGTAAGAAAACCACTTTTATGAGTAATACCTTAAATATCTAATAAAGGAGACCCATTTGGTGTGTTATTGATGATACCAACAAACATTCTTATTATTCAAGATGTTAGGCATTGTTATACATGTAAAGTTGGAAGTATAGGACACATGGAGATAAGGAATTTGTACAATCAACTTTGTGTGGATGGAGTCTTAAGGGAAGAGAACAAAATTGTAGAAAAGAAAGGGATGACCCATGCCCTAGATTTCCCTAATGTATTCAAGACTGAATAGATCAAGATTATACTCAGTAGAATACATGATGACTTCATATGCTTGGAAAATGGACAAATTAAGATCATTAAAAGGATCATCAACCAAGTGATAGGGTATCCTATGCTAGATAGACCTCAGAGCATACAAAGTGATTTTGTAAGAATTTGGTATAGCTCCAATACCATGTAAGAATTTGGTATAGCTTTGATACCATGTAAGAATTTTTCTTAGGGAAAATTCACCCAAGATCAAGGAACTCAAGCACAAGCACAATAGTCGACCAAAAGAGTATGATTAGAATAACGATATATATTCAATTTAGTCTATTGTTGATATGAATTGATATGAAAGTACACTAGGAGTGCATGTATATAAAGGCCTCTAGAATGCTTCTAGAATGCCTAGGAGTCAGCAACATAATGGAAAAGTTACAAATGAAATGCTTCCCCTATGTGTATAAAAAATCTCAATGATGAATGGTGTCTTTGAAACTTGCTCAATTATCCCTGTGTCGATGCTGATTGTTGCTCTTTCCAACACTGTTGAAAAGAACAAGTGTAGATCTAGCAAGGATTGATGTAGAGCTTGTCACAAAGAACCAATTATTGCCTCAAATGATAAAGAGACCTCTTGCAACTATTGTACATAAGGATCCACAATCATATCAACCTATGAAGATTGATCATGTAGAGAATGGACATAAGGGTTAGAGTGAGCCCTTGTAACAACTAAAGAAGGATCATCATCATCAAAGAGAAGATATAAATCATCAATGATGTCTCCCAAATCTGCTATGTATGACTCCACAAGTAGACCTGAAATATCTATCAAGAAGTCATCCTCTGATGTTGGAGCTGGAAGACTAGGTATACCCTACTATACTAGACCTATCACGATGGCTATGGATGAAATATTCACCTCAACAAAGAGAAGACAAATATCATCAATGATGTCTCCCATATCTTCAATATGATACTCCATGAAAAAACCTAGAATATCTAGAAGGAAGTCATCCTATGAAGCTGAAGTAGGAAGACATGGTATTTCCTACTACACTAAATTAGAAGCATCTGTGGCTGGAACTAGATTGGTAGAATCAATAGTACTATCAAGAGGTGTGATGTCATCTGGGGTTGGAGGTACCATAACAGGAGTGACTAGAGATACAATGTCCTCAGGAAATGGAGGGACTCATGGATCTCCATATGCTTCCCAAAGAGCCATCCAAACATCATGAGGACAATTAGCCATAAGAAGAGGAGCGAAAAATTCCTTACTCATACTTTCATACATAAAGTGAAAAAGAAAACGAAGATATTCAAATGAAGGTGGTATCTTCAAGTATAGAGAAGAAAACACTTCCTTATGTTCTCTTAGATGAGAAATGATTAAGGCACTCCATTTTTGATAGTTTCTCAATGTTAGCTTTGGTCTTCTACTAGACTAACATATGTGACAAGACTCCATTAGATCAATGTATGTATGTACCCCCCAAAATGTAGAAATAATCAATCAACCCCCCCCCACCCCTAATATATGATTTGGGCACTAAGTGCAATAATCACATGCCAATTTAGGGCCTATTTCTAAAAATAGTATTTCTATCTATAGAACCTATATCTAATTGTAAATCTGGAAAGTAGATGAAAAAATTTGCAATTTCAAAAAAATTAGAACCTGATTATATGTCCAGATGAGCCCATACAAAGCATTTAAAGTGGCAAAGATTGAGATTTGTGAGTTCTACAAAAATTTAGGGACAAAAATCTCAAACCACCTCCACCAATGTGTAGATCACAAAATTCTACTCCAAAACAAAAAAAAATTCTCGCAAAAAGGAGTCTGTATGAGGGATATATTGTTGTTTGAAAATCATCTCTACTATTATTTTTCTTGAATCGCCAATCAAATGGCTCTAGATTTTGCCTCAAATGTCCAATTTGGATGAAACAAAATCTGATTTGGGGGTTTTTTGACCTTCTAAATGTGATGCAAATATCTAATTTGCACTAGCAAGCTTCAATCTTCACCTACAAAAATCTCTCCTATTGTCCTGATGGCCAAAAATTTCCCAGAAAATAATATAGATCAAAAAAAATTGTAGAGATACAAATGAAAAAAATGTAGATCTAAAAATTAAAAGTATAGATCTAAAATGATCATTACCAATTTTGCAAATCGAGCATTTGGGTTGTTGGTTTGCAAGCAAATGTTGCGTTAATTTTAACTATTGCTAGGTAGGTGAATTTATAGTCAAATTTCACCGAATCGACATTCTAGATGCAATGGTGAGGTCTTCTTTGGCTCTAGACACTCCCAATGACTATAGATTCTTCGAATCTAGGTCAAGGTGCTGAAGCAAGAATGCTCTTGAATGGCTATGTGAAGAGAAATTCTTCAAGCTCTGATACCATGTATGAATTTGGTATAGCTCTGATACCATGTAAGAATTTGGTATAGCTTTGATACCATGTAAGAATTTGTCTTAGAGAAAATTCACCCAAGATTAAGGAACTCAAGCACAAGCACAATAGTAGACCAAAAGAGTATGATCAGAATAATGATATGTATTCAATTCAGTGTATTATTGATATGAATTGATATCAAAGTACACTAGGAGTGCCTATATATAAAGGCCTTTGGAATGCTTCTAGAATGCCTAGGAGTAAACAACATGATAAGTCATACAACCAGACACATGTCCACCAACAGTGGATTATCTTCCATTAAGAAAAGGAGTAAGTGTGATGATGAGAGGATAATCCTACAAAGGTGTAGCACACAAAATAATGTTGTAGACACCATGTGTTGAATTAGAGTTACTTACTCCAATATTGTCAACATGGCAACTTGTAAGAGTATGAAAAATCCTAAGTGTCTCACCTAAGAAATAATAAAATAATGTATTAACCTAAGTAAAATTAAGTAAAGTATAATAAGTAAATACTTATTTTCACCAACAAATTCAAAGGGCATAATTGAGAAGAACATTGGTGTAGTATGGAACAAGAGGGGAATTTGTATAGATTTTATCTCAGACCCCCTAATTGCCTTTATTGTGAGAGTGATATCCCACAAGTTCTTTCAATCTAGTAGACCAAATGGTGTATCTTGCATAGCTATAGATTTGGGATACAAAATTGTGAAGAGAGACCACACCTATGACCTTGCTAAGTTAAAACTTCAGCAACTATCTAAAAACTTGGAGACCATAAGGAAAAAAAATAGTGTGGCTTGTAAATTTGGCTCATTACTAGTTAAATATATTCTTTTATGTGTAAAACACATTTCCTACATTTGGAAAAGTTGCTTGGAAGACCAATAGTTCTATTATAGTTTAGATTGTTGAATTCATAGAGCAACTTAGAGATAGCTTTCAGTCATTAATGACTAGCTATTTTGAGAATTTTAAGAAATCCATAAAATAGAGATTAAGGAATCCTATGTCACTAGTGGAGAAACATTACGATGATGTTCTCTTCTTTGTTTATGTAGATTATTCATATGTATAGGAACCTATTCCTAGGGTGAGATGGCTTAAGCCCTAGCCATATGAGATCAATGTAGATGAGGCATCTGTAACTATCACAACTCTAATGGAAAAAGAGATAGATAAAAGTGACACCTCATTTGGGAACTATGAGGAAGCCAAGTCTAGAATTACAATTGAATTGAAGATAACTTTTGAGGTGAGGAAAAAGAACAAACTTGTGAAGAAGCTGAAAGAGAGATTTGGTAAAGGGGGAGAAGAAGAGGAAGATGAAGATGATGAAGAGGATGAACCAATCCAAGCCCCTTTGGAAGTCACTCAAGGACAAGGATAAGACAAGGAAGTAAATGTAGAAGCTGTCAAGGAAGATGAAGTTGAGGAAGCACCCAAACCTACTGAGAAGAAGAAGAGAAAGGTAAAGGAGCCTCAAGTGGAGAAACCCAAGAAGAAGCTTGTGAAAAATTCATAACAGAAGCTAGTAGTACCTACTACCAAGTCTAGCACAAGGGAAGCCACTAAGAAAGTCAAAGTTACTATGAAACTTAAATGAAAGAGGACTATTGCCTTAGCGAAGTCAAGCTAGCTAGCCAAGATGACATATGTGAGGAGAAAATACACTCTAGTAGCTGAGTCAGATGAGGAGAAGATAGACTCTGATGACATGAATAAATTCAAGGTGATAAGCCATAGTCCCTCCTCTAGCCTAGATAATTTGTGTGACAATATTAAATCGAATGCAGATTTATCTAGTTTTGCACACATAGATTTTGATAAGTTAGGAAAAGTTGAATAAATATTGTTGAAGAAGCCATATATGTGATGATGGCTACATTTAAAAAAACTCCTATTGAGATTTCCAACTCCCTACCTAAGAGTCTAAATGACTGAGTTGAGCAGAAATGGCAATATAGTTTACATGCAAAGAGACAAATCAGGGAATCCACTCTATCCCAAGTAATGCCAGAATTGGATAAAAGGAAGATTACTAAGGCTATGGAAAAGAACATGTCTAAATTTTCCCCTAAATATAGATCTTTCCATATATTGAACAAGAATATTGAGGATCTGGTGACCAAGAGTACACAAATCTGGAAAACAATTTATGGATCATCCACTCCTCTAATAAAAGACAAAGGTGAGCAAGAAATGCAAGATCCTAAGAAAGATGAAAAAGAGATAAACAAAAGCAACATAAGAGGTATCAGTAAAGGATGGTAGTGTGGGAGGCACTAAGCAAGCAAAAATAATAGAAGAGGCCACAAATGAAGAAGATAAGCAAGATGAACATAATATACAAGATGTACAGATGGAAAATGATAGTCCCCACATGTAGACCAAGTGAGTCAAGAGGACTCAATACAAATCAAGGATTTTCCTAACAATTTTTCTTAGAACATCAATCCTTTAATTGATGATGACTTGAAGAAGATATCGAAGGATTCTACCATGGTAGCATAGTTAAGCACAAATCTTGTATAGGTGAGAACAGATTAAATTGAAAAGGCAGAAGTGATAGCAGTAGGGGAAAAACAAATTGACACATCCAGTGTGCCCCCTACAACTACATAGATAAAATACCAAAGTGCTAGCACTAAATAGCTAAGTGTAATTACCACAACAATAGTAGCATTATCTCTAGTGCCACTCATTTCAACTAAGAAAGCCTTCGTTACAATAGAGAAAAATGGAACTAGAGTCAAACTAGGTCATGAATCCAGTCTTGCACCTACTCCACTAACTCAAGGTGAAGCATAGACAGAAGTGAGACAAGATGACAAGTATATAGAATTGAAGGTGACTACTGCTCCAGAGGAACAAATAATGGTACAAACTTTGGTTACCTTACCAATTTTTGTTACTCCTACTAAGACTCAATTTCTTTAGAGGCTGAGCACTCATGCCACTCCATTGTAGATATCAAGGCCTAGTGCAAAAATATCAAGGAGCTCAAAATAATTATCTTATGGAGATATGAGCCTAGATAAGGTGATTGAACTACCCAAGTTTGATCTTAACTCATTCACCATTAAACAAATGAGCATTCTACAGGAAGCTCTATAGAGGAAAAAAACAACAAGAGTTGCTAAGAAGGGAGCATAAGCAGAAGCAAGTGCTTCATGACATCAAAGATATACTTCTTGATGCTTCTAATCTTCCAACTATAAATGAAGATAAATAAAATATTGAGCAACTGGTACATATTGTTGATAATATTAGTGATGAAGACCTAGATTCAAATACTAAATTATTAGAATGGTCTGAAAGAAAATTTCACACTAAGGTACTTGAAAAGATATCTAATGCCCTTACACTATGATAGGTTAATTTAGCATCCAAAATGGAGAGTGTGAAGAAGGTATTGGAGAATATTTTCTCTCTTTACACCAAGTTGTGTGATGTGAATCTTTTCACACATGAGATTCAGAGGCATGTTGACCAACTGGAGGAAGATCTAAAGACTACAGGTAATACCTTAAAAATATCTACTGGTCAATGTCAGTCACATTTTATCCTATGCTAAGACATTGATGAAGAAATATTCTCATCTTTCCACTCATGATGGTTTAGTTAACCTTGTTTCCAAGCTAGAAATCCAATGCATATCTCTAGAGGTAGTGTGCAACAATCGAGATGCAACATTGAAAATCATAATGGAGATCCATAAATCAGTTTTGGATAAACACACTATCAGTGTAACACCCATGGCATAAGTGTCAAAAAAGAGTGATAATGATTATAAGGAGGATATAGTATAGAAAGGGGGAAGTGAAGGGGATCTAATGCAGAAATAGGGTACAAAAAAATACTCAACATGAGTATCAGATTCAGATATAGAAAGGAAACATTTACTCAAGGGAAGTGATGGAGAAATGAGGTATGATAGTTTGTCATCCATTTTGAAAATTTTTGAAGTTTTGAAATTTTTTATAAGAACCAAGTCAATGATATATATTGTTTGAGTTACACTCATAATAAGGATTGTACATGCATGACAACATGTTTTTTCTACTCATGTCAAAGGCGGATATTATTAATCTCATATTGGTTTTAACAAGGTAGTGACAAACACTTAGTCATTATTCAACAAAATTACAGTGCAAGCTGAGTGATAAGAGAAAGATGAGAAATCAGTGTGAGCTGAATGATCAAGGCATGCCAAACATTAGTTTTTTAGATAATACATACCATTTAAAAGACATAGTCAGTGCCGAGCACCAGTATGTGCCAAGCAAATAGTTAGTACCAAGTCACTCAAGAATTGAGTAAACAGAGTATATCAAGTCATTCAGAAGATGAGTTACAACATTGAAGATGTTGTCCTAGTTTTTCACCCCTTGTCATGTGTTATACCTCACAATGAAAAACCCTAGGGTTGTATTCCAAAAATTTTGAGTTTATTTTGAAAACCCTAGTTATTTTCCTAAAGTCTTATAGACCCTTGATGTTGTGCCCTAACCCTTAAAGTAATTAAAATATAATTTCCAAATTTTAAATTAAGTAGGGCATAATTATCCTATGTTTTCTTTGTCATAAAGATTACTTTATTATTTTGTGCGAGATTAGCCTTTATTGTTAAGCTAGCCCTAATTGTGGTTACCTTTCCTTAAGTCTTTTTTGAAACATCTTAACTGTAACAATTTGTTTTTGTTGACCATCGATCTCTCCAAGATCAACAATGAGTGCATGCCCACAATATGAAGATGCACAAAATTTAAGTGAAGTGAGCAAGTGCCTTTGCACTACGTAGCCCTTGCTAATAATGGGTCTTAAATGTGCCACAAAAACTAAACCTCACTAGAGTTTATCGGAATTTGTCAGAACTTTTTTAGAATTGTTAGTACATGTCAGCGCACGTTATATTTTCTTGAAATATTATTGGTTAAACCAATTTGTTGAGGTTTCCTTTTACTGTGATATCATTGAGTCATTGATCTTGGGAAGATCAATGACAGGCGCTTTATCGCTATTTGAAAATGCTCAAAACTTAAGTAATGTGGACAAGCACCAATAAGACATGTGGCATGTAATGATGTCATGGGCCCACAAGCTCTAAAAATTAATAACATAGTTTTTACTGTGGTAGTTTTCAAACACATTGGAAAAAAGGGAAGCATTCTATTGGTTCATTTGGCTAACTAGACTTTACAAAGACATGATTTCCTAACATCGTTGATCTTGGTAAGATCAATGAGAGGCACTTACCCAAATTAGCAAAGTGACTAAACCTTAACCAAAGTGGGGAAGCACCACTCTGCCATGTGGCAGAGCAAGAAAAGTTGTTAGAAGAGTTGCCAAGTCACGCCAGGGTTGAAACAGGTCATCAAATAGAGTGTAGTAATTGGTAAATTGTGATGTATACTTGCCAAGATAGAGATGAGTATACTAGTGGGGCCACATTTTAAAAGGTTTATTTGCAAAGTCATGATGATTTTTTTGATTTTTGATCTTTGGAAGATTGATGACTGGTGCTTCACCACAATCTAAAGATGCAAGGTTTTTAAATAAAGCATGGAAGCACCTGATTGACACATTGCAAGGCCTTCAATTTTTTTAAGCATTTTTTTTTAATTTTCAAGTAAATTTGTCCAATGCTATGTTATCAATGGATGAAATTTAAATCTAAGGCACAACATGAAAAGTAATGGTTAGAGAAATTAATTTTATTTAGGACTACTTCATGCGAACTTAATGCTATGGTATAATTTGAAAATTCACCATTACTAAGCCGCACAATTATAAATTTCTCAAAGTGAAAGGGTTTCTAGAGATAAGGCACAAGATTCTACAAGATTTTTAGTGATTGAAAAATAAATTCATAGAGAATAGAAAGCAAGAATTGGTAGGCAAGTGGTCTATGATCCTTGAAAATTCATAAATTATCATTGTATGAAGTTGAAAGTTAAGATGCCTCCCTAAAAAGAATTTTTTTGCTTAATGGATTACTTTAAAAGATCCATTCATGATGATTTTCTAGAACGAATTCCCCTATTTGTGAATGAATTAACAAAGAGTAGAGAATTCATCCCTAAAAACCCTATGCTGGTAGTTAGTGAGGGTTTTTATGACAGGGCCAATTATTTAAGAGATGAAAAAGTTTTAGTGGGGGGTTTGGAATTGTTTTAAAAATGGTTTCTAGAACATAACTTGGATACTCCTCTAAGCAATGTGTGGAGTTTTGATATTGGGAAATTGGTCATTCATGGGGTATTTTTTTATAGTGATATGTTAATTGATATGGCCAAGAAATACGACCCTATCACTAGAATTGTAAAAAATCATGTTAGGGATAATCTCTTTAGGGTTTCTCTTGAATTGATCAGAGAAGTGTTCAAGCTCAACCAAACCATGCTATCCATAAAAAAAATGGTATGGAAGAATTCCAAGCTAGGTATGATGTGCAAAGGGTATAGTTGAGGGGAGAACTATTGCAAAAACATTTTGTCAGGATTGGATCATTGCCTTTGGTTACACCTAACACCCCAAAGCCCTTGATGAAGAAATATTTTAATCCTAGGGCACAGGCCTTATATTTTTCTTTATGTAAAATTGTCAGAATGGGTGAAAAATATTATATTCAAGGCTTTATTGTCTTTATCATAGCTTAGACCTTGTAGTTTGGAATGAGCGAGGGATGGAGAGAAATTCCTAGTGTAGTTATGGAGTGGTGACATGACTTGGGAAGTCAAAGATGCTAGTTATATTAGATTTGATAGGTATTTCACTTCAAGACTTAGATTACTTTTAAAAGGTGACAATCCTAGAATACCACAGCCTTTGTTAGAACTGATAAGACATAAGGACCATGCCAAGGGGCTATTGGTTAGTCATAACTGGGGAGATATAATCCCATACCTTGTTTCCACTATGATCATAGTTTATGGTATTTTGGGAAAACCCCATGTAGTACCCTATCATATGCCTTTAAAAATAGGAATTCTAGAGTTATTATGGTAGATTAGGTCAGTTGAGGAAAGGGATATACTAGGAAAGGGTAAAGGCACATTCTTCCCTATTGTTACTACTATACATGATTTTGCTTTTGTTAAAAAAGGATGGAGAAATTTAAGCTTATTTTTGGATAAATATCAAATGGCCCAATCCCATGCTTGCTACATTGACCCAGAGGGATTTTATGACCTCCTTAGGGAGAGAACTAAAGCTAAGGCTTTTATATAAACTATATATTTCTAGGAGGATATCATTAGAAATATTTTTTCACTACAGGAACAGGAGGTCAAAAAAGAAAAATGGATATTTTTTAGCAGGATTTTAGAATTTATTAATGCTTTTGAGCCTAACTACAACCTCCTAGCAAACAAGAAACATTTGGGAGCCAAAATGAACATCCTGATAAATAATTTTTGTCTGATAATGCAAAATTTGAATGAGAAGAAGGGTATCTTAGTTAAGGCATATCGAGATAAATCTATTGAAGTAGAAAGAAGAATAAGTAGTAGAATGGTTATGACTCTAGGCCAGTATACATTGTAGAGAAGGGTTGGATACATTATGGCTCAAAACATATAGCACATTCCTCCTTACAAAAGGCCAAGATCAGAGAGTCCATCTGACACAAGTGACCCTAAGAGACAAAGGTTAGAATAGGGATCCTCCTCTCAAGCAGGAGAGTGTTCACCATCCCAGACCCCACTTAGAATAGATGATGAAGTATCTGTGAGAGAGCAACTAAGGAAAATTGGAGAAGAGGGAGACATAATTGTTACTACTAATAATATAGAAAGGGGAGTGCCTAAGGAGCCTCCAATGCCATCCTTTGACCTCATCATTGCTAATTATAGAGGTAAGGAGATAGATCCCATCATTGCACAAGCATCCCAAAATTTTATAGATGATGAAAATTTTGTTAAATCTAGGGCTTTTGCACAATTTTTGTTGAGGAAAAACATTGGCAATTTTGACGCAAAATGTAAAACAATAAAAATGGAGCAACCAAACAAGTTGGACTCTCAAATTGAGGAAGAAGTAAAGGCCAATTTTTTGGACGACTTTGCCCAATTAACACCTGAGGCTGGGAGACAATTAGTTAAAGAGTCAGGAGTTTTGGTTCTGCCTTAATGGGACATAGCTAATGCTATGATTTTTTATTCTATTAGAAAGGAGAAGGATGTGCAGTATAAAACTAAAGAAGAAATATTACAAGCACATAGAGGGGTGAAATTCAGCAATGATCACCAAGCTTTGGTGATTTGGTCTATTGAAAAGAGAAATAAGAATAGAATACAAGAAATTTCAAATGCTAAACATACTGGAACACTCACAGTGTATAGAGCGGATGAAATTGATAGTGAAGAGATCACTAAAATGGCTCAAGAAATGTTGGCTCTTGGGACTGTGGTGGCTAGGAAAGAAAAGAGTAGATTTGTAGACCTCAATGCCAAGATTAAAGAAATATTTAAGGCATATGAGGAAAAGAGGAAAGAGGATACAACTGTTGGAGAATCAAGTATCTCAGATGGATAAATAGCTCAAGAAGAGGAAAGTGGGAGAGTCTAGTAGACCAAGGATTGTATATTCTTGCCCCCCAATTGAACCATTCAAATCTACTCCAATTGTTGAGTTCCCTGATACCCCATAGAGACCTAAATTTTACACTGCAAAAGAATTTGAAGAAGAAAAAACTAAGTTATGGGAATTGCAAGTTGAATTGAATAATCAATATGAAGAAAAACTCAGGAAAACAATCTTATACTTAGTGGATAAGATTGACTAGCCAGCTTTCTATGACCAGTTGATGGCGATCCTTAATATGTGGGAGGAAATAAAAAGTGTTGAAGACACTTTGAAGCCCATTGTTCAAAAATGGAGTGAGAGAGACAAAGATATTAATCTCATGTGTATTTCAATTATTCAATTATCTTGTGAGAAAATAGAGAAAACTTTTGATATAACCAATAATTTGACAAAATTTGATGAAAAAAGGGTTTTTGTTCAAAAAAGAATAATGATTTATCTTTCTAAATATATAGGTGAGAAATTTGATCCTTTTCCTGGTGCACTCAAAAACAATTAAAAGGAAAAGAAGAATGGGGGAAAGAAATAGATGATCCATTGTGCCATAGAATGAATGAGGTTATTAATGAAAAAAGACATGTATTATGGGCAATGACTAATGAAGAATATATCAAAGTATAGCTATTCTACAATGTCATTAGGAAATAAGTTTTTGAAATAAACAAATTAGGAGGCTTTGTAATCAAAAAGTAGCATGAAATCCTTAATTTTGATTGGCCTGATGATACTATTTTTAACAAATGGAGGGAAGTCCTTGTGTCTTTAGAACAAATGGAGATAGAAGAAGAGGATGTGGACCAAGGTGATAACTAAATAGATGATATATCAACACATGCAAAAGAAGACAAAGAGGAACAATCAGATCAAATGGAAAGCATAGTGGTCCCAACTAATGATGTAGTAGCCAAGGACTCAGAAATAACTATTACCTTAATAGTTCATGATGATGAAAGTGGAGAGCCTTATGTAAAAGTAAAGATACATAGAACAAAGCTAGATACATCATTGGCAAACCAATGGCTACATATTCTAAGGAGTTAGAATGATAAAAAGAGCCAATCATGGAATTTGTATTGTTTAAAAATGTAACAGAAAATGGGCCCACTAAAAAATATTTTGATGTGAATTTTTTCTATTGCATAAATTTTTGTTTTTTTGTGACAGCAATAAAAGTAAATAATTTTTGTCTAAAGAAAAGCTGTCAGTTCTCTATGTCGGAAGCTTCTTGCATCTCACACTATATAAGTGAGATTCTAGGTCTAGAGAAGGGGTCGGAGTTATTGCATAATTTTAGTCCTTACTACGCTTTTTTGGTCCAATTTCTTGGTGTAAATTTTTGTGATATGTTTCTCTGTGAATGTCTTGAGAATACAATAATCTTACAAGATCTTGTTGTCTTATCTTAAGTCATTCTGAGTTTCATTTCAGTTGTCTACAATTGTCAAAAGGAAATTAATACAAAGATGAATTGTCCCCATATCTATTCTTGTTGAATCTTGTCTCCATTTTTATTACCTAGTTATTTTTTAAATTGTATGAGCAAGGCTTTCAATTGAATGCAATTAATTCAAGTGTTATGCCAATCCACTATTGCCTTTAATTAAATGAATTAAGTAAATGCTTCAGTGATATTAATAGGGTTTCCATAGTAATAGGAAGGATGTCTATAGGAATAATTTTAGAAAGAATTGTTGATAATATTGATTGTAATGCAGTCAATTAGATCTAGAAATTGAATGGACTCTGAATCCCAATGGATAAGGAACTGATCTATTAATTTAGTTTGTAGGTGGAAAGATCGTGAATAAGCATCAAAGCTTAAAATCAAAATCAATTATACTTGATTGTTTGAAGAGTATCAAAGCTGGTCAGCACTTATTTACATTTAATTTCTAAATCTTAGTTAGTTGCTATTATCCAAAGTTATCTATAGATCTAAGAAGAATTGTGACCAATCTACTATAAGGGATATGTAGTGTTAAAAGTATATATGTAATATTAAATTGAAACTCTTCCATCCCTCAAGTATATCTGCCTAGGTTTTGTAGAGCCTAAAGAGCAGAAAATTTATCTTGATTTTGTTGAAGTTGGGCCTAGATATGAAGCACATCTAATTGATTATGGGAAGTAGCTGATCCTTATATTATGTGATCTTTATTATCTAGGTATTAAGAATTGTATTGCTTAATAGTTGAAAAACACCAATAGAAGATATAGTGAATGTCGAGAATTAGAGACTTTAATTGTCAAGTGAACAATTTTGGACACAATTATTTGTAATAGAACAAACTTCTATGTAAACTATTTTTGGGCTAACTTAACGATTGTTTTATGATTCTAGAAGATGTAACTAGATGTATATTATGAATCCCTATCCAATACATCCAACCAATCAAATTGAGGGATTTTCTAAGTGGCAAAATGGATCAACCTTGGCCATTGATTCCAACCTAACCCTTTCCAACTTGTATTTACTTAAGGAGACAAATCCTAAATAGTTTGTAAGTGCATGAAGGAAGACAATGAGGCATAAGATAAATGAATGCTAAGTGAAGAGAGCATTAATAGTGGCTATGAAGGTCATGATAATTTTATGAATTGTAGAATCAATTAGAGAGAATAGAGGAAAGAAGAGAGAGGACACAAGAGACATATCTGATCAGAAGGATCAACTACACACTAGGAAAGAGAAGATTTGATATCTAGCAATAGAGTACTAACCAAAGGATCATGGTGTTGAATCATTCTAACAACTGATGCAAAGAAAATCTCCTAACAAAGTAGTCTTAACAAGCTTGTGTAAATCTCTTAATCGAGTGTTTTTTCTATCGCAAGTTTAAGTCCTCTAACAAAGCACACTTTTAGCAAGGTGTTTAAATCCTTTAACGGGGTAACACCTAATAGTCTTTGTAAGCCTTTAATAGGGTAGACCTTTCACAAGGTAGATCATAGTTTATTGTCAAACTTATTGCAACCTTATTTGACTACACTTTACAGTTGCAGTAGTGAAGATTTGTGGGTGTCATCCCCACCCTAGTTTTACCTTCTCATTGGAGGTTTTCTGGGTAATAAATTTATTATGTTATGCATTTATTTGTTTCATGATATGGATGAACATGTCTAGTTAGCTATTTCAATTTACATGCAAAATTGTGAGATTGATGGGTGGTAAATTCTTTATGGTTAAAGTTTTGAAGTATGGATTCACCCCCCCTCTCAGAGTTTACTTTCCCATTGTTATTTCCAACATTATGGGACAAGCCAATTCCTTGGAAGCCCTAGGTGAGGTAATGGTGTGCTCGGCTAGAAATTGAGCCAAGGAAAGAGGTATTCTTGTAAGGGTAGAGTTATTTGGGTTGAATGGGTGTTATGGCATGGTGGAGCATTGAATGGAGTCACTCCATGTGAAAGAACAAGTTTCTAAGGAACCTAGGAAAGGAGAAAGAGTGGTTTTGTTGTTGACTGGTCTAAAAGGCCATTAAACCCTGACAAACCCTTAAAAATAGGGTTAGGGACTCAAGTAGAACTTGGGAGTTTGAGACCTCAAGAATCTTGAAGACCTTGGAAAAGGGTATTCTAGTCTAGATTTAGTTTGGAGAATCTTTGAGGAAAATTTTACACAAATCACAAATTAATCAAACAAGAGGGCTAATTGAGGGCTACTAGGCCTAATTGGAGATTTTCAAGGATTTGAAGGGATAATATAGAACCCTAATGAATGAAGTATGGGAAATGGATGAAAAGAAGTCCAAGTCACCCTAGGAAGAGCCTCCCACCCTTGCAAGAACTAAAGAACCAATAATGAGGCATAAAATGAAGATTTTAGCTGATGAGCAAGCCTGAATAGATAGGATAGTCAAAGGATAATGTTATTCTTAGTTGATTAAGGGTAACTTGTGTAAGTAGGGTATTATTGGGAGTGTTGATCTACTATCTACATTACCCTAGACTAGTCATATCAAAGAATATTATGTCAATGTCCCTATAGGTAAATTGAATAAAATGTAGGTTTCTTTTTCTTCATGTTGTTTCTTTTTGGATAGTTAATCTCTTACCACTACCCATTTTGTAATCAATAGGCTTTTACAAATAGTTTTTATTGTTTAAATTGTATAGGTTAGATGTTTTGTGGTCAAGGACTATATGGTATACCATAGTCTCTATATTGGTATCTATAAAGACATACATAATGTGTTGTGGTAGTTCCATAGTTTGCTCATTGATGGTGATGATAAGGCAGAGATCTATTTTGGTCTTGTATACAAACTTTTTGATTCTAATAAAAATATATAATTTTTATCAATCCAAAAGAGTAAGTTATTTAAATAATTAAATAATATTGCTACAGATTTCCAAGATAATTTTAATTTATAGAAGGCATCAACTAAGGAAAATTTTGAGAAAAACAAACCAAAATGTAGAACTTGATTCAAAAGTGTATAATAATTATAGATGAAAATATTACAATTTCTTTGGCTGAGCTGAAAAATGAATTGAAATAATTAAGAGTTTCAAATGATCATTCTTAAGTCTACATTACTTGCATTAAACTCCAATTATTATAATTAAAAGTCATCTCTTGTACTATAAGGTATAATGAATGCTCGCTCTCAGAAAATTATAGGTCAAACTTACTACTGATAACAATTAAAAAAAATTAGAAATATCAATATTGAGCCAAAAAATTTGAAAGGGTAAGAAAAGGTGACAAATGCATTTACCATTGAAATCCCAGGTTCTAGTCATGGTCAATGTAGAGGGACTATTGAAAGCTATAGTGACGACTTCTTAGAGAATGAGCCTTTGTATTCTAGGGCCTTGATATATATGCAGGCTCCCCCCAACACAATTGATTCTAATTTACACTTATATTTCATCTAGCATTACATTTCATGTTTGTTTCTTTTTATTTTCAACTTAGATAGGAGCGCTCAAAGCAAACATTTTATAGTCATCGCATATTTTCATTACATTAAGTACTAGTTATGAGCCATTTTATATGTTTTCAATGTATTGGTGATTGAAATGATCCTACAAAATAGAGGTGTTGAAATTTTTAGGTAAGTGATGTGAATTTTTGGAAACTAGAGCTAGGGTTTCACTTTTCCCTCATTTCATAGAATAGAGCATTAGTCTGTAAAAATGTTTATGTAGAAATTTGTGTCTACATATATCTCTAATGAGAAATTTTCTCCCAAATTAGTGAATTTCTAAGGTCTTTTGTGTTGAGATTATGTGAATTTCACACTTTGCATAATATTATTTATATCACATTATTTTATTTTATTATGTAATGTTGCATCTAGGATCACCTAGATGGACGTGGTTCTCATGGGATATGCTTGATGAATCTATCGTAACATTGTGATAATATTGGTGTAATTATTTAATACTGGGGAAAAATATTAAATGTGGGTTCAATGGGCTTGGTAGTAGATGGTTTATGAAATACCACTTGGTGGTTTTGTGGGATTTGCTACTATATAAGAAACCACAAGGGTAGTTGTTGTATGAGAAGGGGGCAAAAGGTATAAAGGAAGTTTGAGAAAGACAAGGCTTGACGGGTTAGTCAAGGGAGCATTTTGTGAAGGTTGGAAGCATGGCATGGGATGTGGGGATTCATGCTTACTCACATGGATTGTTTGGTTTTGGCTATGGCTTTTAAGGCTTCCATGGTTGTATTTCAATGGTATTTTGTTGAGTAGTACATGGTGATGGATTATTTTTTATGTTTGGTTTTTTTTTCCTCAATGAGGGTTTCCCAAGGTATATCTTGTGTCACATGTTTTGTGAGTATGTTGTTTATTCTCTTGCATCTAGATTTTAGGTGATTTTAATTGCATATTTATTTCATATCTATTATGGGTTATGTGGAAATGGTAATATTTTTGTTCTAATTTTCCTTACAAGTGGTATCAGAGCTATGATTTTGTTATTGTAACCCTAAATTCAATCTATGGGAATGCATGAGAGAATTAAATAAAGGACAAGATATATGGATTTTGTAGGATGTTTGTTATAAATTTGAAGGTTTTTGGTTTGTAGTTATGATGGGATATAGGCAGATTTTGGGCATGTGAAATTATTGTACAAAAGGGTTTTTTAGGTGTTTTCTTTAAATGGGGGTTTTAAGGTGGAGTTTTAAAAAATAACCTCCTATGCAAAAATTGACCTCACCATTGGATTTGGATTGGTTTTTCCATAAATGTTGATATATAATATGTCGTAGTTTGGCTATTTAAAGAGAAAATGTAAAAGGTTATTAGTTTTAGCTTGCAATAGCCGTCAAATTTAATTTTGTCAAAATTTTCATTATGATAAAAAATTGCAGCGAGAATGGTAAAAAGATTGACTTAGTAAAATGGTCATAACTCCCACTTAGGATATTAGATTTTGGACTTCTTAATATCATTGAAAACCTAATTCAGAGCACTATAACGTGGTGTAGATTTTGTTATATGATTTTGGAATTTTATTAGGTTTTAAGAGCTTGAAAGTCAAATGTTATTTATTTTAAGCACAAATTTGGGCATAACTTTAGTATATGGAGTCAAATTTTAGAAATTAAATAGTCAAAAGAAAGATCTTGAGGAGCTCTACACATTGGTATAGATTTCATGTAGGTTTGGCATGGTTTATTTGGTGATATATTAATTTGAATGGTTTATAATTATAATGAGTATGGTAACATTGTGAGTTAATGACATTGTATAATTTGGAGATTTGGAGTTTGATGCCATTGTATGCTCAATTTTTATTTCATATTGGTCTCATGATGATATAGTCATCAGTGTTTGATTTGGATATGAATGATGACCTATTGGGTCTACAAGCTATACAATTTTGTAAGTGGTATATACTTATAGGTTGTATTTATGGCTTGGATATGGGTTGTATTTGTCTATTAATCTTTCATTATTGATGCAAATTCAAATTGATGGCTTGGATTTGGGTTGTCTATTCCTTTAGTCATATGAGTTGAAGATTTATATTTATGTAGAAGGGATGAGATGTTACTAGGTATAGTCATGGTGGAGGATTGTGGTTGACTATTTTATGCTAATAGGTTTGACACTTTGAGAGTTAAACGGTCATTTTATGGATATAATCATAGTGTCATGGGTTTTGGCATGACATGATTGGATATACATGTACTTTGTTGGTTCTCATTAGCTAGGATTCATAATTTGGTTATGGCAGTTTATATCTTCTTTGTTGAGGATCATGGTTATTTGATTTATTTTGAGGAGCTCATGATGTGCACTTTGACTTCTTTGATGGTTTAATGCATTGATTTATTATCATGATTATAGGATGTTTTTTCATCATGATTTCATGGATAGCTTGGATACATGGTTCAATGGGACCTTGTATCAGTGACCAAGTGGTAGTACAGGATTGGTTCCTGGTTTGGCTTATATCTTCTTGGTTTGGAGATCTTGGTTTTACTTAGTATTGAAACTTTGGTTGTGTGTCACTACAACATTTAGAGTCAAATTGTGATGGTGGTTTATGATGATAGTGTAATTCATAGTGATTTTCATGTTTTTTTTTTTTCAGTTGTCCTTGACATTGTTGCAATACTGACATTGGTGTCATAATTGTTATGTCAATGTGATTATAAAAAAAACAAAAACATGACATCATTCCCCATTTGTTTTTATTGATTGTGGAGTTGTCAATGAAAGAGGTGGAGAGTTCCGAACAAGGGTGGGGAGCTCTAAACATTGTTGTGCCCTTGTGATCGGTGATTTTTGTTGTCATGCCTCTGTGATCTTCATGCCCTTGCAGCTCTGCAATTTTATTCAATGGGAGAAGATGTATGTAGATGTTCCTTTATATTCCTTCTAAAAGAGTTAATATTTGGTTCATTCAAAGCAACACCCAGTGGTGTATTTTCATCTAGTATTGAAATCTCTAAAATGGTGTCAATGTTTGATATGTTGCTTGTCACTACCTATAAGATGGAGCAAAGTTGAAACCATCCACTTATTTCTTTATTCTTGTGTGAAAATTAGAAGAAGAATAAAATGATGGCCTACAATGTTAGAATTAAAAAACACTTCCTAGAGTATAAGATGGCACTCCCTCCTACAATTAATTTCCTTTACCTGTGTTTGACCAGTCCAATAATAAGAATCGCCTGTATTTTCATTGATATGTGCATCTCTATATATGTAACTTCTTATAGCCATTGATTTCCCTATGAATAATCTATAGGTCACACTAGAATTATTCCAAAATAATTTCAAGTAATGACCAGCTTGACATTTTATATCAACATGAAAGATCTACCACAATATGCAATCACTCTTCATGAGAAGAGGTACCAACCAAGTCAAGAAACATAGACCCAATTTGATCAAATAGTGATAACCCTCTTTATTTAGCATATACCAATCTATACTAGTAATGAGATTTAATTACATTCATCTTTGGTCTCTAGTGTCTCCACATTCCACCAATGCCTAAAATCCATATAAGAAGTTAACCAACATCCTCCCACATATCAAACCTGCCTCTTTGTAGGTGTCTAGCAAATTGGAGAGGAATGCCTTTGTTTTCTTCAACCAGCGTGATTTCTATCTACACATCATATTAATGGGCCCTCCTTAAAACATTGATCTCCATTTCATTATGCTTTGTACCTATATAATTATTGGCAAGAGAAATTAATGGAAAAGGTTCTTTAAGTTTGGTGCAATCATATAAGGGAGATTCACAATTATCTCTTTGGATCAATCTCTATGCTCCAATTTGATACCAAACATGCAATGTCAATGCAATTACAAATTAAAAAAAAATATGACATTAATCATTACCATTTGATTGATTATGGAGAGTTGTGCATGAAGAGCTCTGAATGAGGGTATAGAGAAAAAGAAAGTGGAGATCTATGATTTTGTTTCCTAACCGTGCCCTTGTATTTCATTTTTTTTTCCATGTCGTACCCTTTCTCTATGATTGCATTGTTGTGCCATTACCTTGTGATCTATGTGCCCTTGCTTAGCATTCTCCCTACACAAAATATTATCAATGAGTATTACTTTAGTCATGGTCTACATTATCATTATCAATTCCTTATGAAACTCTCAAAATATATTAGAACTCAATTTGTAAATATAAAATAATAATTCATACCTAAGAAATGTAGTTTCTTGAAATTTTTTAAAGCATACTTAACAAGTTCCATTTATGGACATCTCACAATCTTTGATTTGTTAGCTAAAATTGTTTTGAGACATTCTACCAAGAAAAAATAGGGCTCTTTTTCTAGCATCTTTATGTTTAAACATGTGAAACTGAACTATATGAGGGATGATTAAGTCTAAGACTAGCCATTTAGCACAGTACTAGTATTGAAGGGCTTATTTCCACTTCTTAGTTGTTTGAGGGCTTCTCTTTGTATATAAAGAGAGATCTTTTTTAAGGTTCTTATTATATATCAGCACAACAACAAAATTGATCCAACTGCATACATATTCTATAATCCAAATAATAAAACAATAAAACTCACTAAACCCACGCTAGTTGACTTACCTCAAGATTCTGCACAAAAATAATGCAAACTGGGAAAATGGGAAAAGTTCACAAGAAATTTTACAAAAACATATCCTAGAAAATATTTTTAGAAAGAGACAAGCCATAACATAGGAAAATTGCTATACTTTTTTATTAGTTGGGTTGATTACAAATTCCTATAGAATTGTCATTAAATTAGATACAATAAAACAAACAATCAGTTCTTCCCAGATACTAGGATCAATTATAGTTTTCCAAGGTGATAAAATTACATATGCACATGCATCGCTTGCATGCCAGGTATGAAGTGCATTCCCCAACTTATAATGAATGGTTGGATATAAAGGCTCCATATGTTGGCCCAACAATGGAAGCCAAGAATGTAACCATGCATGTAATGGAGTAGTCTCCATATGAGGATCCCAAGTATCTACTGCTGCTATTAATTTGGGTATCACTATATGATCCAGCATGTTAAGAAGTATTGAAGCATGTAGTAACTTCTCCCATGTCTCCAGAAAATGTAGCATAGATTCAAGGTCCCTTGGCTCCCAGGAATTTGTAGCAACTATTCTCACTATTGGAAGAATATGTTGGAATTCTTTTAGAATAACTGAGAGATGGGTTGAATCAGTTATTCAAGGTCCAGATGTACAAAATAAAACTTTTTCACTATTTAGTGAACCCATAAAACATTCATACCCATGCATGCATTCATTGAGTATTTATAAAAACTTATATGTTACTATCAAATCAACTTGCAAAAATGTAAAGCATGAAATACAACACATTCATCACCAAACTTGACACAATGATTTATGTGGAAACCCAATTTGGAAAAAACCACCAGTAACATGGTACCACTTTTCACTCTTCTAAAGTGATGCCTTGTGGAAGGCCAATCCTATTGAAGGTTAAAATACACACTATTAAATGTGACCTAGTTAAGATATTTCAATCACCTTATTAAAAGAGAGCCTTGTTAAAAGACTTTAGGCCATTCACTTAGAATGCCACCTTGTTAAAGTATTTTCCAATGACTGTTAGGTCAACCTTAATCCAAAGGATCTACACTAGACTAATATAATTGTTAGAAAGTAACAGCAAAGCTTTGATCTGATACAACTTACAACTTGACTTTTAGATTATAGATCTTTGTTCAATCCACAATTTTGCTTGGCTTTTATACTTTGTATATCTGATAGCTTGTTCACCCTTCAAGCATTCATCTCCATAAGCCTTCTTGCTTGGTATGCTATTGCAAACTCTTCTTGAGTCAATTGATGAAGCAAAACCCCTAATTCCTTCTCCTCCTTAGGTTCTCACACATGACACCAACCTATCCAACTCTTTTTCTTCATGACTAGACATTCCTATATAAAGTAAAGTAAAATATTTTCCCACTCATTATCTATCATCTAAATTAGGAATTTTCATGGATTAGGTAGGATAAAATGTATTTACCCCATATCTTGTCTTTTCTAAAAACTTCTCCTAGAATCCATTTGAATTCACCTAAAAATGGTTTACATCAAATTCTATACCACTAGCTCATCAATCTTATCTTCCTCTTGGTTCACAAGTTCCAAGAAAAAAACTTGTCAACTTATATTTGGTGAATCTTTGATCTTTATCATAATGCAATAGCTCAACATTATCAATTTTCTTATGCTCGACACATATTGTGTTACTCGGCATCAACTATAAAATCACTCAACATCAACTAGATTTTACTTGTTCTCAACATCAACTAAAATTTACTCAGCATCAACTATCTTTCTCAGTATCCACTAGAATTTGCTTTCACTTGGATCCAACTAACTTTTTGCTCGACTTGCACTAACTTTTCTTGGCACCTACTATCCATTCGGTCAAGCTTGGTAGACAAGCTTAATTTAACTTATTCTTCTAGAATTTCTAAGTGTAGCTAGCTATTTTAAAACCTTTAAGTAGATCATTAATACATCATGTTATCACTGTCTTAACTGATCCTTGTACTTCATTACATAACCATAACTCAACCTTTCCTCTAGGTGCTTTTGTTACATCTTATTGATCAAATCTTCCTCATCAATCAACTAAGTGATAGTACTTGAATCTTGTAAGCAATTATCTTACTAGCAAATAGCAGGTTTGACATCAGTGACAAAACAATGATTGAAATACATAGTCATCTTCGACAATCTCCTTCTTAACAATCTCTTTTCAAATGATCTTTTCAACTAGATATCGACAATCTCCCTCTTTGGCATTGATGGCAAACCAAACTAATCAACCTATATCATCAAATGATGAACATCTTGTTCAACCAAAATAACTAGGTTAAGATAGTAAGGCAATACCAAAGAAAGAACTTGTATTCCTCTTTCAACAACTTCAATCTTCTGATTAGGTTACAAAATCTCTTCCTTAAAACTCCCTCTTACTAGGTAGATTATGATTTCTCGCTCTTTCTTTCTAGTTCTCTGATAGATGTCTCCCTCTTTGTTCTGACTAATTCTTGATATTTTTCTCTCTCTTATTAGTAGGTCAATTTAAGACTTTCTTCCACTTTTCTCTTGATCTTCTGATGATGTACTTTCTCCACTTTTCTCTTGATCAATAAAACTCTTATTGTGATGATGATCAGTTTAATGTACTTACTCCCTCTTTGACAATAATACCAAAGACATATACCAAACACTTGGCATCTTTAATATATGAAAATATAGGCTTTTGTAGGTTCTTCAATTTTTCCCTCTGACACCTTTCTTATGACTAATTTTTAGTTCCAATTTTGTAATTACTTTAGGTAGTTCCTAAAGTAAGATCCATTGCATCAATTTGTATTCTATGAACATCATCTTGTTTGATGTAGGTCACAACTTATGTTTCTTACATGGCCTTAGGTAGAGGTATCACCCCTAGTTTACCTCTTAGATACTCGTGAGCATCCTTAGGTAATGGTTTTGTGAAGATATCAAAAAATTTCTCCTTTGAGTTAACATATTCCAACTTCACCTCTTTGTCTTGAACTAACTCTCTTACATAGTGATACTTGATTGCAATGTGCTTTGTCTTTGTGTGCATCACTGGATTATTTGATATATTGATAGCACTTGTATTGTCATAATAAAGTGTCACTAGTTCTGTGATTTCTTCTTTCATTCCCTTGAGTAGCTATTTGATCCATACAATGTTGTGCAATTTATAGTAGTAGCAACATATTCTGCTTCAACAATAGATTGGAAAGTACAACTTTGTTTCTTGTTGAAGCAGAATATGTTAGTGTTAGTATTTAAACACTTATGGGCTTTGCTTCTTGTGAAGTATCCAAGGAATATACCTTTTGTTGAAATCTGATTAAAAAGAGATCATTAAAGAAGGAAAATTATTGATAAATTATGTTTCCAATCATTATTTTTTCATTGATGTCAAACCTGCTATTTGTTGGAATGAAAATTGTTTATAAGATCCAAGTACTATCACTTAGTTGGTTGATGAAGAGGATTTTATCAACAAGATGTAACAAAAGCACCTAAGAGAAAGGTTGACTTATGGTTTTGTAATGAATTAAAAGGATCAATTAAGACAATGGTGAAGTGATGTATTTCCATTATACTTATACATACAAAGGTTGGCTACACTAGGAAACTCTAGAAGAAAAAGTTGTAACAAAGTTGTCTGCAAAGCTTGAATAAATTCATTAGTGGGTGCTGAGCAAGTTAGTTCAAGCCAAGAAAATTTTTAGTTGGAACTGAGAAAATGACAAATCTGGTGTGTGCTGAGTGAAATAGAAGGTGTTGAGTAAAGTTTGTGTGTTGAGCGCCAATAAAATTTTCTTAATGCTAAGTAACCTAGATGTATGTGCTATGTATCAAAAAATCAATAATACCAAGTAACACAGTATGTGTCGAGCATAAAAAATCAATAGTGCCAAGTTGCTGACTTATTTGAAAAGTCAAAAGATCACTAGATCCAAGCTGTCAAGTTTGTTACCTTGAATTGTGTGGACCAAGTGAAAGATAAGGATAATGACCTAGTGGCAAAAAATTCTAGGTGAACCATTTTTGGGCAATTTTAGGAGGATTATTCATGAAGTTTCATGATGAAGACAAGATAAGGGGTAGATACATTATATCCTACCTAATCCATTTTTGAACCCTAAAAATCAAGAGTAGGAAAGTATTCCAGACTTCTATTTAAGGAGTCACAGGTCATGAAGTAGAAGATTGAATAGATAGAGTATATGGTGTCAAGGTTAAGACATTGTGAAGAAGGAAGAGAGTATAGAGACTCTACTTCAATTGATGACCACTGAAGTGATTGCATTGGCATAACAAGCATGGAGACTCAAGGGGACAAAGCTTGAAAGGAGGTCAAACTATTAGAGCTACAATGGTTATATGCCAGGAAAAATTAGAGAACTGAAAAGAGATCTAAAACTTGCAAGTCATGTTGTGAGTTGTATTAGATCAAAAGCCCTTATTGTTACTCTCTAGCAATTGTATCAGTTAGGGATAAATCCTATAGACTTAGAATTGTTTAACAGCCATGTTGTAAATCCTTTAATAGGGTTACATTCCAAGTGAATTTTCTAAAGTACTTTAACCAGGCTCACTTCTAACAGAGTGATTGAAATCCTTTAACTGGGTCACATTTAATAGTGTGTTTGTAGCCTTTAACAGGGTAGGCATTCAATAGGGCATCACTTTAGAAGAGTGAAAAAGGAATAGCATGTTACTAGTGGTTTTTCCCAAATTGGGTTTCCACATAAATCACTGTGTCATGTGTTTATCTTTCATGTTTTATTCTTGCATGTTGATTTTGCAATAATTTTCTATGATGGATGTTTACCTTGGACGCATGGTTAGTTTAATGGGCTTACTATACTCAGTGAAAAAGTTTTATTTGGACATATGGACCTTGAATAACTAATTCACCCCCCCTCTCAATTGTTCTAAAGCATTTCCAACACCTTCTTCACTTTTTGCATCAAACTTTCCATTCCTAACATCTTTTAGAATATAACACTTACTTCCAAATACCTTAAAGTATTTCACATTAGGTGGATATCCATACCATAGTTCAAAAGGTGTTGAATGAGTACCTTTTTTGACTTGCACACAATTCAAGGTATATACAACAATACTTACAAATTCTCTCCAATATTTTAGAGCAACATTCTTCTCCATCATAAGTGTTTTGGCACAGTCCATTATAGACATGTTTCTTCTTTTAGCAATTCTATTTTGTAGAGGGGTCCTAGGTGAAAATGTCTATCTTTTGATTCCTCTGTCATTATAGAACATCTCAAACTCATTTGAAGTGATTACTCCACCTTTTTCTGATCTCAAGCATTTCAGACTCTTACCTATTTCTTTCTCAACTCTTGCCAAGTACTACTTAAATATTTGAAAAGCATCAGATTTTTGTTTTAGAAATATGACTCTCATCATCCTAGAGTAATCATCAAAAAATAATATTATGTACTTATCTCCTCTGCATCTTTTCACTTCAATAGGTCCACACAAGTTAGTATGAACAATCTCTAGTATTTCTTTAGAGGTATAAGCTTTACTCTTAAAGCTTGACTTTTACATTTTGCCTAGCTGACATTATTTGCATACTATATTATTAGGTTTCTTCAACTTAGGCAATCCTCTAACTCTTTTCATGTTACTGATACTAACTAAATTATTAAAATTAACATGACATAATCTCTTGTGCCAAAGCCATACATCATCAAGTTTTGCAATAAGACAAGTAGCATCCTCTATATCCAGATAGAATAGATTACTTCTAGTTTGATCACCTTTTCCAATCAATTTCCCATTTGTATCATATATCTTGGCAGTTTTGTTTTCAAATTCAACCATGCATCCCAAATTATTCAATTGTGACACATTTAACAAGTTATAATTTAATCCTTCAACATAGTAAGTACTGTCACATGAAATCTTGTATGTGAGTTTGACAACCCTTTTCCTTTTATCAAACATGTTGCATCATTACCAAATCATACACTATTTCCATCATAACAAGTTAAGGTAATAAACTTACTTTTGTCTCTAGTCATGTGATGTGAGCATCCACTATCAATGATCCATTTATCATTCTTGTTTACACAAGTCACAAGTGCAGTCACCTCATCCTCATCAAATTTATCCTTCATTGCAACATATACCACTTCATCATCATGTTCATCAGAATCATTTTCATCAATAATGTAGCATGACTTTGTTCTTTTGTCTTTGTAATCTTTGCTATCATCTTCTCTTCTATTTTTGTACTTGTTTCCTTCTTTTTAGTTCTTCTTCTATGTACATCTTGTAGCAATATGACCAACTTCATTGCAATTGAAACAAATGATGGGTAAGTTGCCTTTGAACTTGTCTTTTCCTCTATGAAATCTTCTTGCCAATAGTGCTTCCAATTATTCAATATCTTCCTCATTTGTATCATTGTCACTAGATGCATGCTTTATCTTTCTCTTCTTCTTCTCCTGCTTCACCTCATTAAAATCCTTCAATAACAATTTAGCTTTGGAAGAAAATTCAAGACTCTCTGGTTTGTAATTGTCAAAATTAGGTAGCTCAAAAGTAGTGAGTCTACCTACCAAACCTTCTAGGGTTAGATTATTTCCTAGTATATATCAAAACTCTTGTATTGTAGAAACTCTAATAGCATAAATAGGTAGTAATGTCCTCAAGACTTTACTTAGCACAGTATCATCATCTATTTGACTAGTAGCACCTTTTATTGTACTAACAACTTTTTTTATCCTAGCAACATATTGAGCAATGTTCTCACCTTCTTCAATTCTCATATCATCAAACTTACCTCTAAGGCTCTCAAACTTGGGTCTTTGAACATTTTTGTCTCCTCCATAGATGGTGGGTAGAGCATCCCACATCTTCTTTGTAGTGTCACATCCTTTGATATCATCAAATTTGGCATAGCTTAGGGAAGAGGCAATCTCCAACATCACCTGATTGTGTTCTTTCTTTTTCTTCACATCTTCAATAGTTAGGGCTCATGTTGGATCAACATGTTCCACTAGAATGGTAGATTTTTTATGATCTCCAAGTCCTCCAAGATGTAGCTTCATCAAAAAATTTCATGTACAAAAATTATCATTGTTAAGTTTGGGTACTTCTCTTTTTGACATCTTGATCTTTGTGCTTCTAGTACTTTCAAACTAGTCCTCTTGAGCAGATGGCTCTGATACCAATTATTGGGATTCCTTTAGAATAACTAAGAGGGGGGGTGAATCAATTATTCAAGGTCTAGATGTACAAAATAAAACTTTTCCACTATTCAATGAACCCATAAAACATTCATGCCCATGCATCCATTCATTGAGTTTTTACTAAAATTTATATGTTACTATCAAATCAACTTGCAGAAATGTAAAGCATAAAACACAACACATTCATCACAATAGTTGACACAATGATTTACATGGAAACTCAATTTGGGAAAAACCACCAGTAACATGCTACCACTTTTCACTCTTATGAAATGATGCCCTGTGAAAGGCCAATCCTATTAAAGGTTACAATGCACACTGTTAAATGTGACCTGATTAAGGGATTTCAATCACCTTGTTAAAAGTGGGCCTTGTTAGAGGACTTTAGGCCATTCACATGAAATGTCACCCTATTAAAGGATTTTCCAATGATTGTTAGGTCAACCTTAATCAAAAGGATTTACCGTAGACTGATACAATTGTTAGAGATTAATAGTAGAGCTTTGATCTGATACAACTTACAACTTCACTTGCAAATTATAGAGCTCTATTTAGTCCTCAATTTTTCTTGGCTTTCATAATTTATAGCTTGAATAGCTTGTTCACCCTTCAATTATTGATCTCCATAAGCCTTCTTTTTTGGTATGCCATTACAGACTCTTCTTGGGTCTTTTGATGAAGCAAAACCCCTAATTCCTTCTCCTCCTTAGATTCTTGGACATGACACCAACCTCTCTAACTCTTTTGCTTCATGAATAGAAATTCCTATATAAAGGAAACTAGAATATTTTCCCACTCATTATCCATCATCTAAATTAGGAATTTTGATGGATTAGGTAGGATACAATATATCTACCCCATATCTTGTCTTTTCAAGAAACTTATCCTAGAATCCATTTGAATTCACCTAAAAATGATTTACATCAAATTTTGTACCACCAAATCATCAATCTTATCTTCCTCCTAGTTCACAAGTTCCAAAAAAAAAAATTAGCTTATATTTGGTGAATCTTTGATCTTTATCATAATGCAACAACTTGGCATTATCAATTTTTTGATGCTCATCACATACTGCATTACTTGGCATCAACTAGATTTTACTGGTGCTTGACATCAACTAATATTTACTCAGCATCAACTATTTTTCTCAACATCCACTAGAATTTTCTTTCACTCAGCTCCAACTAACTTTCCACTCATCTTGCAGTAACTTTGCTTGTCACCTACTATCCACTCAATCAAGCTTGGCAAACAAGTTTTATTTAACTTATTCTTCTAAACTTTCTAAGTGTAGCTATCCATTTTGCAACCTTAAGTAGATCATCAATACATCATGTTATCACTATCTTACCTAATCCTTGTACTTCATTACATAACCATAAATCAACCTTTCCTCTAGGTGATTTTGTTACATCTTATTGATCAAATACTCCTCATCAATCAACAAAGTGATAGTACTTGAATCTTGTAATCATTTATCTTAGCAACATATAGTAGGTTTTACATCAATGAGAAAAAAATGATTGAAAAACGTAGTATTCTTCAACAATCTCCTTCTTAACAATCTCTTTTCAAATGATCTTTTCAATCAAATATCAAAAAAATAACTTCAGTGAAGAGTTGAGTGTAAGGAGCTAAAGAAGCAAGTTCTACTTCTATGTAAATGCCATAATCACGATGCTCATTCCCTTGTAGAAGCCTCTACCACAATGACATTACCTCTAAACCATGTAAAGGATTTTGAAGTGGTTCCCACCCTTGAAACACTCTTATAAGAAATGGAAAAGATGAACATTATGCATAATAGAGAACATCTTATCTAGTCTAGTACAAGATTGAGTAATTATACCTATAAAATTTTATCTTCTATAAGGTACATCATTGACCAATTATGCATTTAACAAAATAAATACATTGGATTGGATGTGAGTGCCTATTACAATTTATTTTCTATGATGGTATATCTAACATATGGAAGATCTCTCTCTTTATATGTTTCAATCTTTGCTTCATCAATGTTTCATTTTGCTAGTCCTATAATTTATGTTGATCCAAGTGAATGAGTTTTTTTGGTTCATATTTTTTGATATTTTCTTTATGAATATTTCATATTTCTTAGTTTTTAATTCATGGATTTTTTTTGGACACATTATCTGGGGTCCTCTTTGATTTGGGAGCAAGCCAGAATGTTATTTGGGGTCCCAAAACCCTTCTTAACAAGGGCTTGGATGAAGATTGATTGATATCTTATTTTTTAACCTTCCAAAAATTATGAATCTTTAGAGTCTATTAGTGTTTTGAATGTTTTTTTTTCAAATAGACTAGTTCTCATACCTAGGAGTTGAGTCCATGAATATTAAATAGAGGCTCTAGCATGACTGTTATATCAATTTGTATTAACTACAATAGTAAATTGCATTGTGTTGTTAACTACAAATATATGGGAAGAGTTCCAATAAAATTTGAAATTAATAAAGTTTGTAGATGATCTAATTCTTCATTTCCTAGTGCATGAAAAAGATTTTATTTCTTTTTATACCTCTAATTTTGAGAATATTGTCTAATTATCATTAAATAGTGATTGCTACAGCTAGAAAGTTTTCATTTTTATTGAAGTTATCTCTCAAATTGTAATCATTCTAAAAGACATGTAATTTATGTCTCAAATGTTCATTTCTACCCTTTAATGGATATGGATTCTTCACACATGTTAATAATCATCAATAAAATAGATCTTCCAAAATTAATTTTTCATAGTAAATCATGAAAGTCCAATATTTTTTAACAACTTGTTCAAAACTTATTCTTTTCAATGTTTTTGCTGTCCATTTCTTGTAAGGGATTTTGTAACTATTGTCTATAATATATATTTTCATCCAAGAAGATTCTTAGGAGTCCTATTGTAATCAATGATGTAGATGACAAAAGAAAAGTGAACCTATAAAGCATTTGCAAGTCTGATCATTGTAGTGACTTAAAATCTGATTTGGTAGGGTGTTGTTACCAAAAAAAAGTCTAATAAAGAAATATGCAATTAAAAATTGATTCAAAGGATTGGATGTCTTTTCACTTGTTTGGAGTTCCCATGATAAAGTTGGTGACCCAGGCCAAGGCACATAAGGCTTGTTATGTCCATGTGTTAGTAGTGTTATATGTATGTATTATATTGCTGATTTGAAAAATAGTTGGAATATTCCCTACTAATCCAAACTAGATTCACCTTTTTAGATTGTCACTTCCTTAGTCAATCCTTGTGAACAATAATGCAAACATGAAGTTGGGAAATCTTTTGGGAGAATGTTTTTCCAATTCTCATCAAAGTTTGTGATGTCATCTTTTCCACTCACATTAGGCCTGAAGGTGGGTTGTATTTAGCAAAGGTGAAACACCAAAATAATCTAGATTCAAAGAACTAGGAACTAGTTGCATCATAATTGTCTCAACAAAATGTCATAAAAGTATTCCTCTTCAAAGATCTTCTCCTCCTTAACTGCCACAAGTTTGAGTCCACAACTTATTATGGGGTGGATCATATTGTTGTTTCTAGGATAATATTTTGATATGCCCAAACATAATGAATCAATGATAATAGCTCTTTGTTTTTAGATATGGAATTAGAAGTCAAATTTATCTGCCTTGCCTTTAAGTAGTTTGAAATTGGTTTTATTTTTTTCTATTCATTATGTAACACATCTGAATAGTGATTAACTTTTTCAAAGGTGAGTCTTACCCTTTTGCAACACATATAAATACTTTACAATGCTTCAAAAAATGATGGAAAACTATTGATGACTAGACCTACCATATAAATTTTATATATTAGTTTGTTAGCAATAGGGAATTATTTTCTTTAATGTCTCAACCTAAGAAGTTGTTTTAGAAATCACATATTGTTGAATTTCTTGCTTTATTATTTGTTTCAGTGGCAATAATGTATAAAAAGTTAGTATCAATACTAAATAGAGTAAACTAAAACAAATACCCGGATGTAATTTTATTCATTTTATCATCATAAGAAGGTCCTACTTATATATATTTAGTTGGTCAAATTCATTTGGATTGGTTAATGGATTTGTGTCAAGCTTCCAAAGACTGACCAACAACCATTACATGAGACCTAGCTAGTTTAAATTGTGTTGGGATACTTATGGAGGATTTTATGACATTATTGACACTCCCATCCCCAACTCATAAACAAGGAAAAATATGGCAAAGAAGACATTTTCTTAGGTTGAAGTAAAATCTCAAGGAGTGATGAACTTAATGAGCCATAAGAAACCTACATGTACTACTAGCTGTAGACACCTAAATTTGATTCCACCCATCCTCCTTGTGACAAGTGTCCACTTCCTATTAGTTCTAAACAAGCACAATCCATGTTCTCCCCTTTAAGTGCATCCTAGCCCTCCCTCACCATCTTGCCATCCTTGCATCTTACCCCTCCATCCCTCAAGCCCTTAGCCTATAAATTGAACCCTCTCCCTTCACTAAAATTATCCACCTTCCATACAAAGTTATAATTCTATTTTGAGAGCTCATAAACTACCAAAATAGCATTATAATGGAAAAATCACTCCATGACTCCATTGTTGAAACCTTGCCTCATTCACTCCATCCATCCATCTAAGCTTGAGAAATACTTATGAGCATACATACCTTAAATCGGGGACATATCTATTGCATCATCATGTTATACCATTTGGAGCTAACCATTCTTAGTTTGCCTCCATTTGTGGTGATAACAAATCAGTCCTATCTTAAGTGTTTACTCATTTTAGTATTGTTAATTCTTTCCTTAATAGTTAGTGTTCATTTTACTCTACTAAACTAGGTGATACACTGGCATGTCAGACTACCACATTAGCATGCAAAGTTGAATCTAGATCTATTTCCATGTCAAACATACAAACAATAATAAACTTTTATTTTCTAGAGTTTGTATATACAAGCATTTCATATCAAATGACTATCAACTAGCTACAATTGGTTGGGTTTAGTAGAAACAATATTAAGACGGGTCAATAGTTAGGTGAGCAATGTGATGAATAGGAATGAAATGCAAAGGTGGGATGTTGAAAATGAATAATGGTGAATTTGAGTGAGATGACCAAATTTTTCTTTCAAAACTATATGTGCAAATATAAGTTACATTATGTACTACATGTCCAATATTGTTTGTAGATATACACATTAATTAGACCAAATTTTTCTTTCAAAACCATATGTGCAGATATAAACATTAAGTACAACATGTCCAATATTTTTGTAGATATACACATTAATTACACCAAATATTTCTTTCATAGCCATATGTGCAAATATAAACATTAAGTACAACATGTCCAATATTTTTGGAGATATATACATTAATTAAACCAAATTTTTCTTTAAAAATCATATGTGCAGATATAAACATTAAATACAACCAACTCAATAAGGGTACAAGAATAAGTTATACCCATGAAGAAGGATCATGTTAGATAATACAAGGGAATTTGATCAAAATAGGGAGACAATTGCTAGATGTTTGACTAACTTTCAAAGAGAAGGCGATGACAAATGTTATTGTCCTTGCAAGAGTTGTAACAACTTAAAGAAAAGAAGAATCAAAATAAAAATAGCTAAGAGACATTATAGGAAGAATGATCACACGGCAATGAGGTTTGATTATCATCTATTGGTAACTTGTTTGTTATCAATTAATATGCATATAAACAATAGAATGGGGGTTTGATTATCATCATTTTTTATATAGGTTTATCTCCCCAGGGTAGTACATGATATGGACCACCACATCTTAGAGGAACATGGAGGTGTGAGTACTAAAGGAGAAGATCATGATCCCATGGAAGATGATGATCATGCTCCAGAAAAAACATTTGGTACGAATGCATTGATCCATGACACATTTGGTATTGGTGGTGTTGTTGTTTCTAATGATGATGATGATTATGATGAGGATGACATTGAGGTCATCCATGATATACCTCAACTTGAGAAGGAAAACATGACCCTTTATGAAGGATCCCAATTAACTCTTCTCTATGTTGTATTGTTGTTGGTGAAGTTGAAGGTTATGAATAGTTTATCCAACATAACAATGTCATTTATGCTAAGGTTTGTCATATACATCATTATAGTCTTGTTGACATGATTTCAGTTACCCATATTTTTCATACTTATAGGATTAGGATTGAGTCATTTTTGTGTCCAGATTGCCTTTAAGGAACTTCTTTTCTCATCTATTACTTTTTGTACACCTAGGTTGGCATTCAGAATCAATCTAATTCATTGGTTCATATTAGGTGATTAGGAAAGGGAGGGTAAGTTTATGCATTTCCCAGATGAGAAGAAAGTTGTTCAAAAACCCAAGCTCTATGTTCAAGTATTTTTTTGATTGCATTCATAATAAATGGCAACTACAAATGTTTCAATCGAAGCTCAAGTCCAAGGTACAGATCATAGGAACATCATGAAAATCAAAGAAGTCAAATCAACTATAAGAGAAGTAGATAAATCCTTAGAAATGATGAAAGAACCTAGTCAAAGGTGGTGTGACTTTTTTTGAAATCAAATTGATGGCTTATGTTTAATCCATGCATCTACGTTGTAAAAATTGACAAGTCAAATGACTTAGAGATTAAGTGCAAATCATTAGATTAAGACCAAATTGACAGGTTGTATTTTAAGATAGAATTATAATGGCCCTTAGAGATGCATCTTCTCAGCTGTCAGATCTTAGTAGATCAACAATCATCTCATGGTTGCAAGGGGTTAAATGAAACCCAGAGTTAGCACAAAAAGTAGTAAAAGCCAGTGATCACATGGTTACGAGTGGTTAAATGAAACCCAAAGCTAGCATGATGAAGCAAAAAAAGACAATGATCACATGGTCATGGGTGGTTAAAAATGACCTGAGGTTAATTTGGTGAAGCACTGAAAATCATTGATCACATGGTCTCAAGCAATTGAGGGTAAGCTAAAGTTAAGGTTGCAATAGTGCGAGACATGAAAGTGGTTCAGGTAAATAGTTTTCACAAGGTCGCAAGCTAAGAAGCATATAATACATTTTAAGGTACACCCTAATGAAAGTGTTAATAGTTAAACCTTAAAAAAAATAGTCACATGGTCATTGGTAGTTAGAGGTAACCAAGAGTTAAGGTAATGACAAAGTGAAAATTGAAGAATTGCATGGTTGTAGAGGGTTGAGAGTAAACTATGGTTAAGGTTGTGATGCAGTGAAAAGATAAAGGTCGCATTGTCACTAGAATTTTAAGTTGACCATGAGTAAGGGTTGTGACAAAGAAAAGTAATAGAGTTAAACCTTTTTGCATGATCGTAGACTAAGAAAATGTTAAGGGATAAATCGCAATGAAAGTGCGAAAAACAATAAAAGGTAAGGTGAATAGTTTTCGCAAAGTCACTAGCTAACAAGCATTCAATATATTTTAAGTTGCAATCTGGTGAAACTGATAATAGTCATCGCAAGATCATAGGTTAGAATACATTGAATTTGTTTCAAGTTGCGAAGGCACAATCATGTTAGTGTATAATTGTCGCTAAGTAGCCATAGTTAGTGTTAGTGAATAGATTTGTCCTTCAGATAGAAACATAAATAATGACTCAACTGTTAGGATAAACCACGGACAGAAATAAAAACTACATGCAAATATAACCAATAACAAAAAATAATAGAACACATAGAAATGAACACAAGGCACCAAGATTTAACGTGGTTCACCCAATCCCTGGGCTACGTCCACCAAACAGCAAGTCCGATCTTATTACAATCCAGTGATTACAACCTGATTACAATCTGTAATCCCTTACAGCTCAATACCGCCGCAAGAACCAATTTCGTATCACCACACATAAAAAATACCCAACCCTAAGCCCTTTTTATACAAGTATTAAACCGCTTTAGGGTTATAACATGTCGGCCATATGTCAGCCATAATATGTCAACTACCATGTCGGCTACCATGTACTTTCCTGATCAGTCACCACAATCTAACAATCTCCCACTTGGGGACTGATCAGGCTCCACACTAAACAAAAATCTCCCACTTGGAGACTGATCCTATAGGAATATAACTACCGCATGGGGCTCCCACTGGATCAAACCACCCTGGACTTTTTTGTTCTTTTATTCACATTTAGTCTAAAAGACCAACTGAAGTTGAAGAGGAGTTCAGCTTCTCCCTTGTGACAACCTTTGTCAACATATCTGCTGGATTTTCATTGGTATGTATCTTCTCCAGCTTTAACTGTCCATCCTCCAAAACTGATCGAATGAAATGGTACCGCAACTGTATGTGTTTGGTCTTAGAATGCAGAGCTGAATTCTTAGCAAGATGAATGGCACTCTGACTATCTATGAACAAATAATTATCCTTCTGAGGATATCCCAATTCTTCCAAGAAGAACTGAAGCCATATCATCTCTTTGGCTACCTCTGTAGTAGCAACATACTCTGCCTCTGTAGTGGAGAGAGCATTAATCTTCTGTAGCCTAGAAACCCAGCTCACGGCTGCCCCACCAACAGTAAAGACATAACCTGTAGTACTCCGCCTGGTATCAATATCCCCAGCCAAATCTGAGTCAACATAGCCCTGTAAATCAGTAGTAGAGCCCCCAAAGTGTAAACACTTATTGGATGTTCCTCTCAAATATCTGAGAATCCACTTGACAGCATTCCAATGCTCAAAACCTGGATGACTCATATACCTGCTAACAACTCCCACTGCATGTGCAATATCTGGCCTAGTGCATACCATACCATACATCAAACTTCCTACAGCTGAAGCATAGGGTACCTTGGACATCTTATCCTCCTCTTCCTGTGTCTTGGGACACATCTCCTTAGTCAATTTCAAATGACCAGGTAAAAGTGTGCTGACAGCGTTAGCATTCTCCATAGAGAAACGTTGAGACACCTTCTCAACATAATCAGCTTGAGATAGTGTCAATATTCTATTCTTCCTATCTCTGCAAATCTTCATACCAAGGATTTGTTTTGCTGCCCCCAAATCCTTCATAGCAAATGCATGTGCTAACTGGCATTTTAGCCCCTGAATATGATGCATGTTAGACCTAGCTATAAGCATATCATCAACATATAGACATAAAATAATGTAGCTATCATCATCCAACCTCTTAAAATAAACACAGTAATCTGAATGACACCTGTTATATCCATGCTCATGCATAAAACTGTCAAATATCAGATACCATTGCCGAGGTGCTTGCTTCAGGCCATATAAACTTTTCTTCAATTTGCACACTAAGTTCTCCTTACCTTTGACCTCAAAACCCTGTGGCTGAGCCATATATATTTCTTCATCCAAATCACCATGAAGAAAGGCTGTTTTAACATCCATCTGCTCTAAATGCAAATCTTCAGTAGCCACAAGACTTAAAACAGTACGAATAGAAGTCATTTTAACAACAGGAGAAAATATCTCATCAAAATCAATTCCCTTTTTCTGTGCAAATCCTTTTACAACTAACCTGGCCTTAAATCTTTTCTTACCTCCTTCCTCTTCTTTCAACCTATAAACCCATTTATTTTGTAAAGCCTTTTTACCTGTAGGCAACTTGCACAAATCCCATGTCTTATTTTTCAGCAAAGAGTCCATTTCATCTTTCATTGCAGACTCCCACTGAATCTTAGTATCCACCTGCACAGCTTCATCATAACTTTCAGGTTCACCAGCATCAGTAAGTAAAATAGAATACAAAGAGGGAGAAAACCTTTGTGGAGGTCTAATTGGCCTTTTTGACCATCTAACATTCACTGGTGTGTGTGGTATTTGTTGTTGCAGTTGTTGCACATCATGAGGAATGGATGGAACATCAGCTTTTGGAGTATCATCCAGCACTACGTAATCATCTTCTTTCTTCTCATGTTGCTGCAACAGATCTTTGTACAACACTTTTTCATTGAATATGACATCCCGGCTTCTTATAATTTTATGATTTTCAAAATCCCAAAGCCTATAGCCAAATTCATTGATGCCATATCCAACAAAGACACATTTCTTTGATTTAGCTTCTAGCTTGGTTCTATTTTCAGAGTCTATATGAGCAAAAGCTTCACAACCGAAGGTCTTGAGAAAAGAATAACTCACCTTCTTACCAGTCCATGCTTCCTCTGGAATACCACAGGCCAAAGGAGTAGAGGGACCTCTATTAATCAAATATACTACAGTATTGACAGCCTCTGCCCACATGTGTAAGGGCAACCCAGCATGCAACCTCATGCTCCTTGCGCGCTCCATTATAGTCCTGTTCATGTGTTCAGCCACTCCATTTTCCTGTGGAGTCCTTGGAATAGTTTTTTGTCTATGAATACCATTAGTGGAGCAATAATCTTCAAATTCATGACTGCAATACTCACCACCATTATCAGATCTGAGACATTTTAATTTCTTACCAGTCTCAGTTTCAACCAAGCATTTCCATTTCTTAAAAGTTTGAAATACATCAGATTTCTGTCTAAGGAAATAAATCCATACTTTTCTAGTTGCGTCATCAATAAATGTAACATAATAATGAGAGCCACCAAGGGAAGATACCTGAGCCGGTCCCCATACATCTGTATGCACAAGCTCTAATTTCTCCTTTTTGTTTTCCTTCCCTGTCTTTACAAAACTCACTCTCTTTTGTTTTCCATACACACAACTTTCACAGAAATCCATATTCACACATTTTAGACCTGGTAAAACTTTCCTTGAATGAAGTACTTTCATACCTTTCTCACTCATGTGCCCAAGTCTATTGTGCCACAGCGCTGTATCAGAATCTACAGCAGCTATTTTTTCTCCCTGCTCAACTGCAGTAATTGTTCCTGAATATTCATTTTTCTCTGAAACAATCAAAGTAGAAGGAACAATATGACCTGTACAAAGATATAAGGTGCCTACTTTCACACCTTTTGCTACTACAAGGGAACCTTTTGAAACCTTCCAATTTTTATCATTAAAAGTAATTACACAACCCTCATCACCGAGTTGCCCTGCTGAAATTAAATTCCTACTCAGCTTTGGAACATGTCTTACCTCATGTAGTAGCCAATGATTCCCATTCTGCAACTTAATCTTAATTTTTCCCTTTCCAACAATCTGACAGGGTTCATTATCCCCCAAATAAACAAGCCCAAAATCCCCTTGGACATAATCAATGAAATAACCTCTGTGAGGTGTAGCATGAAAAGAAGCACCAGAATCTAAAACCCATGAATCATCAACACTCTCTAAAGACAGAAGCAAAGCATCCTCTTCGGATTTATGACTTACCACATTTGCCTCTTTGTCTCCATCTGATTTATCTCCTTCATTTTTCTTTCGAGTCCAGCAATCTTTCTTTTTGTGCCCTGGTTTCCCACAGTACCAGCAATCATTTGGTCCTCTCGATTGAGACCTCCTCCCCTTTGACTTTCCTCTTGATTTCCCATGATTTCCAGAGTTACTTCCTCTTTCAGTCGTTCTGCCCCTGCTTTGTGCATTTAAAGCACTTCCTGATGTAGATCCACCTAATGATTTTCTACGAGTTTCCTCACTTAAAATAACACCGATCACATCATCATATTTTAGGGTACTTGATCCAGGAACAGAATTACTCACCGCCATTACCAAGCCATTCCAGCTTTCAGGCAAAGAACACAAAATCAAGAGAGCCCTAATTTCTTCATCAAAATTGATACCCATAGAAGATAATTGACTAGTAATAGTATTAAACTCATTTAAATGATCTGCAACAGATCCACCTTCTGCCATTTTCATATTAAATAAACGCTTCATGAGAAATACCTTATTTGAAGCGGAGGGCTTTTCATACAGTGTCGCTAGGGTTTTCATCAAATCTTCTGTCGTCTTTTCTTTTGTAATATTAAATGCCACCGATGGTGCCAAGCATAACCGAATGCTTCCGAGTGCCTTTCTGTCCAAAAGATCCCATTCAGCCTCTGACATAGTTCCCTGATTCTTGGCTTTTCCTTCCAATGGCTTCCATAAATCCTTCTGATATAAATAGTCTTCCATTTGCATCTTCCATAACTGGAAGTTCTGCCCATTAAACCTATCAACCCTCAGCTTACCATCATCTGTCATTGCTCCCACTCAACCGTGAGACTCCCACTTAACCGTGAGACTTTCCTGCGGAGGATAACTGAAAAACAACTAGGCTCTGATACCACTTGTTAGGATAAACCATGGACAGAAATAAAAACTACATGCAAATATAACCAATAACAAAAAAAATAGAACACACAGAAATGAACACAAGGCACCAAGATTTAACGTGGTTCACCCAATCCCTGGGCTACGTCCACCAAACAGCAAGTCCGATCTTATTACAATCCAGTGATTACAACCTGATTACAATCTGTAATCCCTTACAACTCAATACCACCACAAGAACCAATTTCATATCACCACACATAAAAAATACCCAACCCTAAGCCCTTTTTATACAAGTATTAAACCCTAAGTACTTTCCTGATCAGTCACCACAATCTAACATCAACATGCTTGATTAGGAAGAACAAAATATGCTAATAGTTGGATTAGTTATTATTGATTGATAACTGTCCTCTAAATTAAGAGGTACAACTCCCTAATTTTTAGATTTGCGATGAATTTAAATGATATGATGTACCTTTAACCTAAAGGTACTTAAGGCTTTATGACATTCATTCATAGACCGAATGAATTCAATTTCTAGATTTATGAACTATATAGAAGAAGAAAGATAGAGAAATAGTCACAAGACTACCTGGCCAATCTTTCATATCATAGAAGAGAGAAACAAGAAGTTATAAATATCTTTATGCAAAAATGTGAGTACATAACTACAAAACTATATACATGGGATCCGATCTGGTAACATAGGATTGCATCTAAAACTAGAAATAGAAGACCATAAGATCTTCTTAAATTAGATATACTAGTGTGCAAACCATAGGATTAGGCACCTACATATCTTTGTATTTCAAAAATTAAACTAAAATGACAATAGTATCATTCCATCCATGTTATTACAATCAATCTACATAAAAACATAAACTCCTTCCCTTGATATCAAAATGTACTCCTTCCCTACAACCATAGCTCCAGATCCTATAGCACCCTCCCCTCAAAACAAGAACCCTAACTTTTTCTTTGAGTTGGGTATTTATCTTTTTCCTATCAGTTTCTCCTTTAGTTGGAATAACTAATTCTTGTACATAAATTATCTCATCTTTTACTAACTCTAAAGGGCAATTAGAAATTCCCTGATACTTTAATGTTATGTTGAAAATTATAGTCATATGTAAGGTATATTGTCTTTAACTAAGAGTAAGACACTCTTGTAGTTGCCCATGCATGATGAATCTCATCAAGCTACTTTAGAAAATTGACCTCATTTACATCCAATAAGGATTTTGATGCTCTATACTTTGTAGTTGTAATCAAAATGATTTAAAACTATGAAGTAAATCTCATTCATTCTTCACCTTTGGGGCTCAATGTGGAGTCCATGTTCTATGTGTTTTATCATAGAATTGCCTCCATAATGGTATTCATGTTCAATCAGTCAATCAAACAATTTGCATGAGATCTAGTCAGTCAACAAGACCATTCATTTTTCACTAACTGCTCTATGTGTTGGTGCTTGTCTTTACACACCAAGACATGATGCCTTCAAAACCATGATTACACCTAAATCATGCCCTTTGCTATCAGTGTTTAGTCAAACAATTAGTTTAAATTCCTGACCATTCAATGATGATGCCTCCTTAATATAATTGGTGAGCTTAGCCTTTTGTGGAACTATTAGTTTCAAAACTACTCTTCTCCATTTGGCTTTTGGAAGGCTTTTATCACTATCCATGCATACACATATTGAATTCATGTTTCTTCTCCTGCATGGGCCTCTATATGGAGGAGCTTTTTTTTTAATATACTGATTTGATTTCTTAGTATGTATCAAGTTAACCTAGTTTGATGGTGACATCTAACAACATGGTTGGGTGAACATGCTACAAATATCATGTGTTCTTCCATGTGTAACAATAATTGGTTTTGATCCAAAATAGTTGGGTATATGGAAAGAGCTTTGGGTGTTTCATTATGACTTATTCTATGAGACTCATTGATAACTAATTCATAGAGTTTGAACATGAGAGTCTTTGATTCTAAATAAAATTTTAAAAGAGGTCTCTAGCTACATTGGCACCAAGAATCATGGGCTCCAAAAATTTATATTTGTTTTCATTGGTTGTACCAGGTCATGCCATCAAATTGTGTCTCTTAATTTGGTTAATATGCCCTTTGGTATTGAATCATGAAATTGGACCTCTGATTTTGAACTTTTAAATCAATAATTATGTATTTGCATCTTGAACTTGTCTAAATTTGAAATTTGGGGACCCATTGTGTTAAGGTCAAAGCACCAGACCATATCATCAACCTGATTTGTTAATCACAACATAATCCCTCAAGCTTATATTTTTCACCTTTACATCCAAATTTCTACTTTATATTGAACTTTAAACTTGAAGTTAAACTTTGATTCTGTAGACTAAAGTTTTAACTCAAACCTGAAATTAAAACCTTTGGTTCAAGTTTGAGGTCAACTTGGTATTGGGACATTGCATCTTTCACAAAATGAACTTTTACAAGGACAATGTTAGCCATAAAAACTGTCAAAGCACTAAAACAATCAAGAAAATTTACACAAAAGACTTCCTTTGAAAGTTTAAATCTTGGGTGTTGAAAGTAGGCTAACATTTAGTAAAATGGAGACATATCAAGCTACAAAGTGGTGAATAAGAGGAATCACAAGGTCACAGGCTAAAAAGAATTCAAAACAATTTAGGCTACAAAACTGCAAAATGATAATAATTTTTGGATCACATGATCTCATTGAGTAAACATATTAAATGAGAGAAAGTTGTGAAGAAGCAAAAAGGGAGAAATAAACAGGATTATTAGGTTTTCATCATGATCATTGATAGGAGATTTGAAGTAGAGATTCAAACCTATTATGATCATTGAGATTCAAATTATATGAATTTGGCACCAACAGATTAGAGAAGAATATGAACCATTTTGAGTATTTCTAATCATTTATGCTTTCTTTATTTGATGAATTGAATTGTAATCAATGATTGTTGGATTTTTGAGTGATTCATGTGCGTTGTTAATACAATTGATGAATTTTTAATTGGCCAAGAACCCTAAGAGGGGTCATATATATATAATTTTCTAAGTTAATAGAAGGGACTAGCAATTATGTCCAACTTTTCACCATACATTTCTAGATGCTAAGTGAGAATCAAAGAGTTAGATGGAATGAAGGATTTATATGATGTTGTCAATTAGGTAATGTAATGTTATGATTCCATTTAGGACTAGCATGCCTAGGTTTCTTTTATTCTCTCCTTCACCTAAGCTAACCTTACATCTTAAAATAGTTTCTATGGGATTGTAGGACTCATGCATTTGTAGCTATTAATTCCTTGTCAAATTCCATTTTGGTAAAGGGTTATCAATTAAGGCAGATTCAATTTCATCTTTCATGTGCATCTCAAATCTCTCCCTAGATTACATTTTAGTAGGACTAATCTTCATTTAGATTAGATTAAGAGTAGTATTAAAAGGGCTTTGAGGTAAATTGTGATATTCATTCCATTGGGTGTTATAGGTTTCCTAGATCTATTTCTGCCTAGGGTGTTTGTAGTTATGAGCATCTTGGTTTATCCTCTTTTTCTCTTAGGTTAAGAGCATACCCCCCATCCCAATGATCTATTAAAAACACAATTCATTTCATATATTGCATATAAGGGAGTTATACCTTATAATTTAGAGGGTAGTGATATAACACATACACTGACCCATTTGTTGGTGATATCCTTTTGTTTCCTCACATTCTGGGTATCTAGAGTCAAGGTAAAGCCAAGTTAGCAAGAGGGACAACCTGTTAACCAATAGTTTTTGGTGACTTCCCTAAGGATTGGAATCTAAGCCTAGTGTTTAGTTTCTCATTCTCAAAAATCTAAAGGTGTCTTCCCTAGGATGAAGACCAGTGACTCTAAATGAAGGACCTACTTTCTTTGGTCTGAGAAGGTCTAGTGTAACTCAATGGCCATGCCAAATTCAAAGACTAGGTTAAGGCCAAGGCCTAAACCTACTCTCCAAGAACTTAATGAGATTACTGACAAGTTGTTGTAGGAGCTTGTGCTTCTATATAAATAAATCAGCTCCCATGATGTCCAAAAGAATATTAGCATTGAAGATTATCATGTTTATGCATCTCTATAGAAATGTGTGTGCTCCAAATTCTATAAACTAAAAGACATGCAAAGAGAGCAATTGAGGTTGAAGCAAGTAAGGCTAAAGCTCATTCCTACTCTTGGAGAACTTCACATCAAAAATGACAAGGTTCTTTGTGAGCTTTTTGGCCAATATAGAGAAAGAATCTACTATGCAACACAAGAAAACATCAACATAAAAGATGATCATATGTCAAAGATGTTTTGGAATCACATCTATACCCATTTCCAAAGACTCAAAGACCTAGCAGAAAGTGGAAGAAGGAAGATAAAACAAGTAGAGATAGTTGATCATGAAAAACCCTTGGTAAGGTCAGCTAACTCTATGCCTTATGGTTTTAAAATATTTAAAGAGGAGGTGAACATTCCTAATGTGATCACCAAGGAGAGGCCAAGGTCTGGGCCTACTCTTGAAGAACCCCATACAACTAAGGACGGGGTTTTTCAAAAGATCTTGTTGAATCTTGTAGAGAGCCTCAACATAGGAGATGAGCCAAAAGAAAAGAAGATATGGGACCACCTCTACAACTGATTCCACAAGTTGAAGGACCATCAAAAGGACAAGACAAAGGAGCTAAAGTTGAAGATAACATCTACACCTTATTATGAAGCTCCCATGGTAATGTCACCTGATTCTAGTTCTCATACTATTGTAGTCTTTGATAGACAAGAGGCCATTCATGATGTTATAGATCAAGCTAACAATACTCCATCAAAGTCCTCTGAAGAAGAATATTTTGATGATCATCTACCTGTACTAGAACATTCCACTTGTGATTTTCCAATAGCTACACTTTTGACTCTACTTGAAGAAGGAAGCAATGAAGTTCAGCCTAAAAATTGGTTGTATCAGCATGAGAAGGAACTTCACAAATCTACTGGTAAGACTTTTATTATTAATAAAGATGTGATTGAAGAAAAGAGACCTGAGATCAACTATCAATTTGAAGAAGAATTGGTTTCATTAGTAGATACTACATTTTCTTATAGTGAGGAAGAGGAGATTGTCTATGAGTTCCTATCACCCCTCCAAATGGATGAACCCTCTTAAGAAGACTCAGCTATGGAACTAAAAAGTGAAGGTCACTAGATTGTGAGACTCCTTTTGTACATTCAAATTGTGTAAGTAGTAATGATACACTAAAAGAGGGGAGGAATGAAATTGACTTGGTTTTTCAAAGCAATAAGGTGATTAACCATCAACTAGTGGATTCCATCGTGAAGGTGTCATCTTCCTATTTTCATATTCATGAGGAAAGTATAGACCATTACAAAACTAAGCTCACTTTCTTAAAAGAAGTTTATATCTTTCCTTCTCTCTTTGACACAAAAAATGATCATTAGGAGAATAACATGAAAAATAAAAAGGGAGATAATGAAGTAAACTATGATCAGGCATGGTTGTTTAGACATGAACGGATATATGGATAGCTAGTGCATGTAATCAAACAATCATGTAGAGTTACCATGTTATTGGTGCTACTACAAGTAGCAATCCTTCTTAGAAAGCAAAATCAATTATGGAGGAAGGGCTTCAATTTTTCCAACCATTCAATGGCTTCACATAAGTACCCTTTTTTGTTGGTTTCATAAGGTAAAATTCATCTCACCTCTATATATATGTTAGGTAGGTTGTGTATTTTGTTTAGTTGTCTTTCCTTGCTTTGCTACTTTTTGTGTGTTTTCTTTCTTTTGTGTTGGATGCGCTGATTCCCCACCACCCAAAATGCATAGCATCTCCCTATACTATTTAAGGCTCCAAAACCCAATTGGCTAAGGCACTAATCTTTTCTATTTATTGTTTTATGTAATAAAGCAAGTAGGTAGTATGTTGTTGTGTGTGTCTTTTTGCTAAACATTTTGCAAAACTAGAGATTGCTAGGTTCCTGCCTATGCACTAACATGCCTAGCACCCCAATCAGAACTAGTTGTCATGATTTTAGTCCCCTCTATTTTTCAAAATTGTAGGATTAGGATTGAGTAATTGTGATGTCATGTCTATGTCTAGATATCCTTTAAGGAACATCTTTTCTTATTTATTCCTTTTTGTACACCTAGGTGGGCATTCAAAAGAAATCTAATGCATTGGTTCTAATGTAGGAGCATCCTGGGTTTCCTTGTAATAATGCACTTTTCATCTTTCTACCAGTTCCTACTAATTTTCAATTTCTACCAAGTCTCACTTGCTACTGAGTTTCAGTTTCTACCAAGTCTGAGTTGCTACAAAATTCTAGTTACTATCAAGTTCCAATTGTTGTCGAGTTCCTTTGGTTGCCGAGTGATTTCTTTGGTTGTTGAATTCCTTTGGTTGCTAAGTGATTTCTCTTGGTTGTTAAGTCCTTCATGGTTGCCAGTGTTGGAGGATGCTTAGTTCATAGTTTTTACCAAGTGATACCTTTGGATACTGAGTTTGTGTGGATGCCGAGTGCAAGTTTTGAAAAGCTTTCATTTATCGAGTAGTCTATGTCAGGTTCTAGTTTGGGCTGACTTTTCTTACATTTAATTTTGGTATAGGTAGTTAATATCATATGTGAGTTGACTTGTGGCTACACATGTAAGAATTCATTAGTTGGCATTTACATCAAGCCAACTTCTGGCCTTTCTTGTTCTAGAAACTCCGATAAGATGTTTTGGCTAATATTTAAAGAGTTCTAGGATTGAGTTTTTAGGAGTTTTCAAAGAGAAGGAGACTTAGATGATAAGAATGTGAACTTTTTGGATTTGAATGTATCTAGTGGTAACCTAGAAGGCCTTATAGTTGGGCATGTATGTTGATTAGTTGATGAATTAATAAGAAATATTTCTTTCTCTCCCTCCTTGGTGTTGTTCTTGTGTTTTCCATTGTGCTAACTCTTGTATTGTGATTTGGATAGTTGGGTGTGCCCTAGGCCCTAGTTATTCACCTCCTCCTTGTGTCAGGTGGTATTAGAGCTAGGTTCATCCTTGTGGTGATCAAATTGTGTAGAACCCTAAGTGAATTTGGGTTGTAGGGTTGTAGATCTACAGATTTGACCTATAACTTGCAGGAACCTAATTTGAAAAGATGGTTTGAGGTAGAGGAAATACTAATAATACAATATTAGATACATTGATAAAAATTGCAGCTAGATTAGATGTTGTGGAGACAACCCAGAGGAGAGGAGCACATCTTGATGATGTAAGTGATGATGAAGTAGTAGTACCGAATCCTAATCCAAAACCTAAAGAAAACCAAGATGAAGAAACGTTGTTGAGGGCATTATCTAGGGAAAATTCAAAGCCTATTATAGAAGTTGTTTATTATGATGGAAATTTGGACACCAATACTATATTGGATTGGATCTTAGGTATGGAGAATTTCTTTGAGTATGAAAACATTCCTAATAATAGGAAGGTGAAGATTTCCATTACTAGGTTGAAAGGACATGCCTCACTATGGTAGGAGTGTTTGCAATCTAATAGACAAAGGAGAGGAAAGGAGAAGATCATAACTTGGGTGAAGATAGTGAACAAGATAGAGAACAAATTCCTTCCTACTGATTACCAATTTAAGTTGTTGAGAAAGATGCAGAATTTGAGACAAAGAGACATGAGTGTGAAGGAATATACAAAGGAATTCTATAGATTAGACATCAGATCTGGACATATTGATGATGATGTTGAGAAAATTGTGAGGTATATAAATGGATTGAGATCTGGAATTCAAGATGAGATAAGTTTTTTGAAATTGGAGAGTGTGGAAGAAGCATATCAATATACCTTGAAAGCTAAAGAGGTTTTGACAAAGAAACATGAACAAAGACAAAGAGGTAGAGGTGGTAGATTCAAGAGAGGTAGAGGTAGATCCTATGGTGAAAGTAGTAGATTTGACAATTTTGTTTAAGATAAAGGAAAACCTAAACAAAAGAATGATGACAAAGGCAAGACTAAGTGGAAAGGTATTCATTATTGAGGAGGTGTTGATTCTTATCGAGGAAGAGGTAATTCTTATTCTAGAGGTGGTTTTCATGGTAATTGTTTCGGATGTGGCAAAAAGGGACATAGATATTTTGAATGTAGATCTTCTAAAAGTGTACAAGGTAATAGAAATGTTGTGATTCATGGAGATGATGAGGGTTCAGCAAGTGGACCTAAGGCTAGAGAAAATTTTATGGTGAGAAGAATGTTATGTAATAAGGTAAGTGATGAGGAACATGTCCTTAGAAGAACTCTTTTCAAGACAAGTTTTAAGATGGCTAGAAAATGTTGCAAATTTATCATTGATAGTGGAAGCTCAAAAAATTTGGCATTAGAAGAGTTGGTTACAAATTTGTAGTTGCAGAGGCTGAAACATCGTAAACCTTATCATGTTTCATGGATCAAAGATGAGCATAAGATATTGGTAAGTGAGCAAAGCCTTCTGAAGTTCAAAATTGGACATTACTTTGATGAAGTTTTGTATGATATTATGCCCATGGATATTTGTCATATTTTGTTGGTTATGCCTTGGTAACATGATAGATATGTTATACATAATAGAAGATTGAATCAACATACTCTTTGGGTGAATGGGAAGAATAAAGTATTGTTTCCTTTGATTGAAAGTCCACATGAGGTTAATTGTACTACTATAAAATTTTGCATGGTTAATGGGAAATAGTTTGAAAAGGAAATGAAAAAGAACCCTAATTTAATTTCTATAATTCCAAGGAAACCAATTTGCTATAATAATAGTTAAGTGCCAAAAAAAAATGTTAACCGAGTACCATTCAGTGGTGACCGAGTGACAACTGATAGTATTGACCAAGTATCGAAAGAAATTTTTGAATTGCGAAAGGAGTATAAAGAGATTTTTGCTGAGGATATACCTGATGGCTTACCTCCAATGAGAACTATAATTCATTGTATGGATCTAATTCCTAGTGCTAGTTTTCTTAATAAAGCACCATATAGATTGACACCTACAAAGAATGAAGAATTTAACAAAAAAGTGCATGAGTTGTGTAGAAAGGTTTGATCAGAAAAAGATTGACTCCATGTGTTGTACCTATTATATTAGCACCTAAAAAGAGTGGAGAATAGAGAATGTATACTAATTCTAGAACTATTAAGAAGATCACAGTCAAATATAGGTTTCCTATGCTAAGGATGGATGACATAATGGACTATTTGAGTGGAGCAAAGTATTTTACAAAGATTGATTTGAAGAGTGGCTGACATTAGATTAGAATTAGAGAAGGTGATGAGTGGAAGACCTCTTTAAATACAAAGATGGTTTGTATGAATGGTTGGTTATGCCTTTTGGTTTGACTAATGCACCTAGTACTTTCACGAGGTTGATGAATGAAGTTCTAAAAAGATTCTTGGGTAAGTTTGCGATTATTTACTTGGATGATATTTTGATATTTATTAAGACTAAGGAAGAACATCTTGAGCATATTAGACAAGTATTGTAGAGTCTAAAAGAGAAGTTGACTAATTTGAAAAGTGTTCTTTTATGCAAGATGAGATTTTGTATTTGGGATTTGTGATTTTAGCTAATTTTGAAGATGGATCTTGAGAAGGTTAAAGAAACTTTGGAGTAGCCTACACCTGAGAATGTATGTGAGGTAAGCTCATTTCATGGTTTGGATAGCTTTTATAGGAAGTTTATAAGAAATTTCAATTCTATTTGTAATGTTATGACTAAGACAATGAGAGAGGATAAAAATGAATTCAAGTGCACACATGGAGTTGATAAGACTTTTGAGACTTTGAAACAAAAGGTTGTTGAGTTGCCTGTAATGGCTTTGCTTGATTTCAATAAGGTATTTCAAGTTGAATGTGATGCAAGTGGTAGTGCAATGGGAATGTAGATGCTCAAAAATTGTTTGCATCTATAGTTTCATCACTTCTTCATACTAATTTGTCCCATTTTCTCATTCTACTAACTCTGATCTTTTGGCCAAATTTATCATACTTTATCATTTGTATCCTCTTTCACATCAATTTCATGTCATTTCAAAATCATATCAAACCAACTCAAAACCATTTCATATCAACTCAAAATTACCCCAAATTAACTCAGAATCACCCAGAATCAACCTTGGAAACTTAACAATCTTATCAATTTGACCTTAGTATTGTCATGGATCTTAGTACTAGGTCAAACTATCATTCATGTCATCTAAACTTTGTTGTTTTTGAGGCTTTAAATGTCAGATCATGGCATTATCAACCATTTTAATAATATTGACAGCATCTGTTGATGTTATTATGATCAGCCATATCAATCAATCTTGATCTCGTAGCATTTACAATGTTAGTTAAATGTTACGTATCAATCAATTCATGTCATGTGTCCTTGGCATGTTATAAATTTGTGTCAATCAATCAATTTGACCATGGCTTTGGTCTACCTGTTATCATCCTAGTCAATCTCCATTTTCATCACATTTTCATCAAAGGATACTGTCGCACTTATTTAATCAATTTGGCCAATCATCTACTAGTTTTCTCTATAGGATTAAATAACCCATAATTTGATCCTATGTCTTCTTACTAATTATTCTTCTTAATTGTCATCCTTAATTAATTAATTTTATTACTTAATTGATTCATCATTTGTAAACCATGGAAATTCGTAATTTCCTAAGTCGCATTTTCCTCCATTAATTCCATTTTTTTACTAATTTCTATTTTGTGGAATAAAGGATTTTTAATTCAAATATTCCATTAAATATTGCATCATCATGACACTTGTGTATGACACCTCATGGATTCTACTTTGACACTTGGATAAAATATGTCATAATCAAATATTCTTATTCTCTTACCCACATCCATATTTGGCCTATTTGTCATAGATTCTTGGCTTTAAGTGGGATTGAGGTGTCTTATGATGTGTCATAGATTATCTTCCACATTTAGCCAAGTTTGACTGTCATGTGTCATAAAATCCTTGATTTGGCATCTTTCATCATATGTTTCATGGATTCTCAAAGGAATCTCTTGCCACATCACATATCTAACGGTGACAAATCCAATGCTCTCATCCTCCGTGCCACTTATAAAATGAGCATTCTTGCTCTCATTTCCAGTCCTAATTCTTGAGTTCTTGGGTCCTTAACTTTTTAGTATTTTTACTCCATCTCTCACTTAAAATCACAACTTCAAGTATTCTTATAGCATTATCACCATCATCATAGAATTTTGCTTCAATATTGTGTGCATTATAGGCAAGTTGGAGCTACATCATTTGGAGAAGAAAGAAAGACATGGGAGCTACAAACGAAAGAGGCGGTTTCTATTGCTTTCTTTATTAGTTTGGCTTTCATGGTAGACTAGAGGGTGCTAGCATATGATTATTTGGTTTTTTTATTTCTCATAGTATGTTATGCATTTAGCCCATTTTATGGTACCACATTTTGTTGAACCCGATGTGAACATGCATATCTAACTTGGATTTTCTTGTTTTGTGCTTGTAGGTGCAAGGAAGGAGCTCACTTGGAAGGGTGTAATGACTATCTACTCTTTCCTTTCACACCTAGATTAATTAGGGGGTCTAGTAAAATTCTTTTATGCTCTCATTTCATACATTTTGTTAGCTTGTTTTCCTAGGGTGCACTCTGCTCTTTCAGGGCACACTTGGGACCCTTAGGAGCAGTATTAAGAGTCTAGGAGCCACCAAAGCCCATTTTTGATATTTATAACTTACCAACTATGTCCAAAAATTATCAACTACATCATTGACATAGTCTACACTATTTGGGTGCACTTGGGTGTATAGGTTTCAAAATTTGCAGTTTCTAGGTCTTATTCAAACACCATTTCCCCACAGTTTGCACCTGACCTCCCAGCTGCTTCCTAAAACTACAAACTACACCCAACTGGGCTCTAACTATGTCATGGACATAGTTAACACTATCTGGGTGCACTTGTGGGCATTCTGAGCCATTTTGGCATTCTGGGTTTAGTTTGCTCTCTCAGAGTGCACTTGGTTCACATAAAACACACACATCAATCAGAATTTGCATGTAATATTTCCAGTTGCTTCTAGAACATAGCTTAGATGATTTTGTGTTACTAATGGTCTACTTACAGCATGTGGCAATTGTGGGATGAAGACATGATCATACCAAACTACTAATGCTTGCTTTGTAGGACGTTGTTGAAGACATTATGTGTTTGTCAAAACCATGTGTGTGGATTTCTTAGGTTAAATAACACTTCATTTGGTGCTTAAAATGAACTTTCTCTTTTCTACCTAGCATTTCTATAGTGTTTTATCCCTATGGGTTACATTGGACATATCCTCTCCCCTCGCCATTTGTAGATCTTGGGTGTAAGAGAAATCTATCTAACTTCTATAGGAGGCCTACCTTGGACCAAGATACTCGATATTGGGTATGCTAGGGGATGGCCTCAAAATGGTAATGGGCCAAAAGCTAGGTCAACATTCTAGCCACTATATAAAATTCAATTATGGTGAAAGCCATGTCGGTGGTATTGCTACATTATAGCTCCCCTCTAGTACCCTTATGGTGCGTCAAACCTCGATTCTCAAGGCTAGGAGACCTTCTATGGAAATTTATCATTCACTTGTCAAACGGAATGCCCTTACTAAAAACTATGTTTTAGTGGCCAAAATCCTTTCTATCCAATAGCTCAAGGAGTAACCCATGCCTGTGAAGACATCCTACATTCTCATGGTCCCTAGTAGAGGCAGTAGTCCCTTGGGAAGTCATGCCCCTTAGGAAGCAGATCTTGGTAGCCCAGAGAAGTGAGTGTGTTGTAAGGGGGAGCCTGTGGTGCCAAGATCCTAGGTTTTCCACTCTAGATAAGTGCAAATAAACTTTGGTTCAACTAGGAATTCAGTTGATATAGTCTTATAGCCTAGGTTGTGGTGTGTTTGTTCACTTTTAACAACAGCTATTCTTGTCTTAATGTATCTTGTGTGTGTGTGAAACATTAATCAAGATAATACCCAACATTCAAATTTACACCTTGAATCTTTTCAAGACATTATACATTGTCAAAACATTTCAACCTTTGTCCAAACTTTGCAAACTTTGGTTTAACACATTCAAAACTTAGAAAACATGGCAAATTGTGATCCTAAATGTGCTTGGCAAAATGTAGATTTCATTCTTGCATAAAATCCACTTGCATTTACCATAGTCTAGGCCTCATTCTTGCATAATATAGACTTCATATTGCACCTTTTAGTCCTCATTTAATGTCCATCACCTTTCATATTGCATCCATTTGGGTTTAGTTTACCTAACTTTTTTCATTCCAATCTCAAAACTTGCATGTTGTGGTGTCCATCTCATATATTTGCATACCTAACCTTCATATTGACCACTTTAACCCTCATTATGGGTGTCCTAAACATCATTTTGAGCATTCATTTTGGTCTTAACATTGTCCCCTGCTATTTACCTCTCGGTGACATCAATCTGGAAAACATAGCTCCCAAAATTGCCTTAGTTTTAGCCCAGTTTACCAACTATGTCCTAAAACTACCAATTGGGCCCAAACTAGCCCCAGCTACACCTATGTACTATCTAAGCACACTTGGTGGTCTGAAGACCCAATTTGGGATTCCAAATAACATTTTGAGTCTTTTACAGTGTCCTTAAGTACCTGGTTTGCTCCCATTGCATTAGCTTGCCTAGATTTGCATTCTACACCTCCTTGTCTTCATTGCCTTCACTTAAGACATCATTTTTTAGGTCATTACCTCTATTCTACATCTCCTAACCCATCATAACATCAACCCTAGCATCTTGGTTTCCTGGCATATCAATTTGGGAACCATAACTTTCAGAATCAACATACATTCAACCCAGCTTACCAACTTCGCCCAAAAACTACTAACTACACCCAAACTGGCCCCAACTATTTCATAGGTGTATTTGGTACTGTTGCAGCACACTTGGAATTGTCAGGGTGCACTTGGGCACCTGCATGACCATTTTTGGACTTTGGAACCCTAAAACTACATCTAGGAGCCTCTGTACCTCCCCATTTTGCACTTGACCTAAAACCACACCTTGCAAGAAAAATCCCATTTTGCATCATAGGAATTGTCCATATTGCATGTCCAATCAGCATCATCACCATTTTGAGTCCCCTAAACATCATCTTGAATCCCAAAACCTTTGAATTTAGTCAAAAATCTAAACAAAAGTGTAACCTCTAGAGTATTACATTATGTCAACGGATGATGGATCTTGACCATGGTCATTTTATCCTTTTCTTTTATCATTTTCTTTGGTCAAATCCTACCTATGCAATGTAGATTTGGCTTTGTCATTTTGATCTTATCATTTTTTGTCCTTTTTTTTTTTTTGTCAAGATCCAAAGTCTATTGTCAAAACTCTTAGGTTAATACCTTGTAAAGATTTCACCTATATTCAAAACCTTTCATATACCTCTATAATTAGCATAATCATATTCCTAAATGTCATTTTGACTTACCCTAGTTGTATATCCCCTTCATCTTGCATTGATCAAAATCCTAGCATCATTTTTACTACCAAACTCTATCAAAGTGTCCATCAACCAAATTCTCCTTTTGATCACTTATCCTCATTTTCATATAGCCTAAACATCATTATCAACCCTTGAACAGCATCCCTTGCATATTCTACCTTGAATACATCAACCTTTAGCATCCTTTCCAAGTCTAGAACATAACCCTAATCTTCATTTTGCATACCTTCAAAATGTCAACTTGCATTTGCATTTTCATAACATCCCTAATACATTTACAATTTTCACATCAAAACCATAGCTCATTTAGCATTTCCTCACATTTCATAAACTCCCTAAACACTTAAAAATCCCAAAAACACTCATATCTTGCATACCCACATCTTAGTTATCAAGTTTTGACCTCTTTTACCAACTACAACCCTATTTTACCAATTGCATACTTCAAGTGCGTTGTTGGTGTTTTCAGGATGCACTTGGTAGTTTTAGGATGCACTTGGTAATTAGGTGTTTCATTCTAGGTTCTATAACTCTAATCTACACTTATACATCTTGCATTACATCCCTAAACCTTGCAAATCACTCTAAATCACTCAAAACACTCAAAATTTGCATTTTTAGGCACCCTAACACCTCTACTTACCAATTGCATGCCTCTAACTTACCAATTTCTTACCTTCAGACCCCCAACTACATCATGGGTGCACTTGGTAATATCTAAGCATAGTTGGTAGTTTAGGTTCACACTTGGGAGGTAGAAAGTCCATTCAAGTTTCCCTCGATTGCATCTACATTCTTAGGTATCATGCCAACACTTACTAGGACACAATTAGCACAGAGACCCAAAGAACTTTATCAACTCTTATTTTCTAAGGCACCAACACAACCAAAACCTCATCCAAGATAGAATAAGAGCAAGAAATCCCAAAAAAACATTAACGAAGAACAAATCAAGGCATCACAACCTTTATTTGCAGACCCCTTAAACATGTATCCACAAGAGCATCATCATCAAGCTATGACACAACAAACCTTTATTCATGCCGATACCACCTAGAGGTGGAAGTGTACAAACCACACCCAAGGATGAAAAAACACACTCCTTCAAATTCAGCCAACCTAACACAAGTACCTTCAACTATAACACATCAAACATACAACAAGGTACTATCCACCTCAGTGATGACTCTAACACTGATTATGGCATCACTAATGAAGAAATGGCTAGGGCATGTCAAGAAAAAAATTTCTACAAGAACTTTAAACTTTTGGCAGCCCAAGAAATTGTCAAATTCAACCCAAATGTGGAGGGACCTAAGTCCAAACATCAAACCAATACAACAATTGAAAACATACAACCCATGGTCAATTTGGACTTAAATAAGGAAAAGCAACCTTTGGAATTTTCAAACACAATAATGGCACCTATAAGGTCTCATCAAGAACCAACAATCAAAATCCTTCAAAGTATGTTTGAACACATCAACATTAATCCCTTATTTGATGAACCACAACCAATAAAGATAAACAAGACTCTCCCTAAATATCCCAAGAGGACATTAAGACTTGATTTTAGTCACATGATTCAACAACAAGATGCACCTAAAAGGAATTGTGCTCTAGGGATACAAAACATACCTCCTTTGAAGACAAATCAACAAAGTGCACCTTTGTTCCTAACTCTACCAAGTGTTATGACATCAAATGTTATGGAGCCTCCCACAAGTACGCTATGTGAAACATCAAATACAAAAATCCCTATTGATGCACAAAGGAAAAATCTTATTGACATTACACCTATTCCCAAAAGGAATGCACCTAATTGTCAAGTCAATATGATGTCCCAAGGAGAAACCTCTAACACACAAAGGTTCCAAAGTAACAATGCCAACATGGTGGTCAATTCGCAAGGACTTAGTCAACTCCCACAATAACATCAACTTATGGTGGTACAAGGACTTCACACTTCCAACCCTCAACCAAGTCTACATCCACTTAACTCATATCCCACATATCAACAGCAAAATCAACCACAACAAAAATAATCTCAAGTGGTACAAACATCCAACATCCCTAATACACAACCCAATGTAAACCCACTTGACTTCTATGCAATGTATCAACAACAACAAGCCATGTTTGCTAAACAACAAGAGCAACTCAAACAATAGTTGGAATATCAAAGATGCCTTGAGAAAAAAATTGCATACCAACAACATTAGTTACAATAGAAACATGTGCCGCAACAACCTTAATAGATACCTCTACAACAACAATCACATACATTGACTCACATACAACCAATAGAGGTATCCCAACAACAACCACAACAAATGGCACAACATCAACACATGGCACATCAATTGCAGTCGATACCAAAAAAAGTGCCACATCAAATACCACAACAAGTACCCCAACATGTGTCACATTAAGGACCCTTTTGTCTTCGAGGTGCCAACATACCTCCACCACCTAGTGACACATCACCAAACTCATCAAACATAGAAATGTCATAACCAAGTAGTCATAGTTCTTGCTACAACAAATGGTCTACTCATAGACACAAAAGACTTGAAGGAAAAACTATCATGTAAAACCCAAATGAAGAACTATTAAAAAAATTCAAACAACTTTCCAAACAAGTCAAGGCATTGGGATTCTAGAAGAAACAAGCTCTATATATAGAAAGGAACCTATGTCGTAATCCATTTGACAAAATTTTGTATATGCCTCCATTCCCAAAACACTTTGAGGCTCCAAGATTTGAAAAATATCAAGGAAAAGGCAACCCTGTTGATCATATCAGAGAATTTTGTGCCTCATGTATTGAACTTAGTGATCAGCCCACTTACCTCATGAGATTGTTCCCGTGTTCTCTAGGTGGGCGCACACTTGAATGGTACTCCAAACTTCCCGATAATATCAAATCTTGGTCAGAACTCACAAACAAGTTCATCTCCCACTTTGCCTTTAACATTACATATGAGGTGACACTTTCTAATTTGTGCTCAACCAAGAAAAAGGCAGGAGAACCATTCATCACATTCCTACTTCATTAGAGAAGCTTAGTCAGTCAATTCTCACTAGACATTCCTGAAGAACAACAAGTTAACTTGTGCATTGAAAACTTAGTCCCAAACTTAATCTACAAACTCAAAATCAAGAGTCCAAACACCATTTATAAATTGATGAAAAAAGGGGCTAGTATTGAAGATGCTCTTATCTATAAGGGAATCCTCAAGATAAACAAGGACAACACAAACACCCACTCATCTAATGACAAGGCAAATTTTTTCTCAAAAAATAAGAATGTGACCAATGATGGCATTGTGGATGCCCACACCATTAGCATAGCACAACCTCAACTGACTTTGAAAGGTGAAAACCCTATGAATTCACAAACTACCAATCAAACATCAGCCTCACAATAGAAAACTGAGACTTCCACACAAGAAAAACCCCGAAGACACCCTAGAACCAAGGATAGGAAATTCACACCATTGGGGATACCTCTTGAGATTGCACTACAATAGTTGCTCAGTAATAATTTCCTACAGTTACCCCCAATCAAAGATGAACCATTAATGAAAGCCAATTGGTGAGATGACAAAAAGTACTATGATTACCATTGCACCAAAAGACATAAGACTTCATCGAGCTTCCAATTAAAGCATGTAATACAAGACCTTATTGATGATGGTATAATCACAGTTGATCCACCATGGTTAGCATCCAAATCTAACCACACTATATTTAAAGATCCTTTGGCTAATCATGACAAAGAGAAACCATCAAGTTCAAACTCAAACTCACAAGGTAAAGTGAATTACACACAGATGGGATATGACTACACCATCATCTATTTCAATGAGTCAGATTGTAGCATGTCCACATTCACCTTAAAGGCTAAAGACCCTCATTGCACTATCACTACATGTCATACCAAGATCACTCTACCTGGAGCCCTATCTAGACCTAATTCTTTTACTAGACCTACACCCCCTAGTAGACCTACTGCTCCTACTTCATCTAATTATAGCCTTGTTAAATAACTTGGCAAGACTCCTGTGAAAATATATATCTTGGACCTACTTCCTGCATCTCCCCAACATCAAAAGATCTTGGATCAAGCCCTTAAAGATTCAGTAGTCCCAAATAACATGGATATTTCCCAATTTCGAGCCATGATTGGGAACCTATCTTCCTTACAGCATATTACCTTTTTCCCTCATGATATTCCTAAGGATAAACCTAACCATAATGATCCCCTTCATCTCAAAGTCTTAATCCATAATGCCAAAGTTAGACGTGTCTTAATAGATTGAGGAGTAGGACTAAACATCTACCCTCTTAATGTTGTCAAAGGTTTGGGTTATTCTAAAGATGATCTGGATCCCTCTCAAAGAATCACAATAAAAGCTTATGATGATGGTGAACGTTTCTCCAAGGGTGTCATCAAATTATATGTTAGAGTTGGTCCAGCTACTAAAGATACATTATTCCATGTCCTAAATATAGAAATGATTTGCAACATGATACCAGGATACCCTTGGCTTCATGGTATGAAAGTAGTACCCTCTACATATCATCAATGTCTAAATTTTTCCTATAACAACGTGGAGGTTACCATCCCTGGTGATCTAGATCCTTTCTAGTTTTGTGCTAATATGAGAGATGCTACTACATACAAAGTCCCAACAAATAATGAAGCACGTCCCACAAATCCCTTTAAGTATGTGGATGCTGATATACTCCTCAATAAGGACAAGGAAAAGATGAAGATTGAAGACAATGGGTTTGGAGAGTGCCTCATGTCACAAGTATCCCACATTAGGGAGTCACCAATGTATACCCAATCTTATGGTAAATCACAACTATTACAAGACCTACAATCTAAGATCAGTATACAAAGTACCACTTTTTTAAATGAGAATACATTGATATGTATTGAGAAAGTAAGACCAAGAACCCACTTTGATATCTCCAAGCTAGTACGAACTTGGGTTTACTATCATGCAGAAACAAGGATATGATGGCTATAGTGGTCTTGGGTCTCAAAAACATGGTATAATTGAACCTATCACTATAAAAGAATGACCTTGTAGTTTGGGGCTTGGATTTAAACCATTACAAATAGGTCCTCCTAGTACTACGATACCTCATGTAAGACTATGGATGTTTTGAATGATGAAAAGGCATTTGAGGGTATCCCACCTGAAACCAACAATCCTCTAGCTTCTGAGCATAACCCCATTGATACAACTAAATCTAATGCCCATATATATACCTTCAACCAAAGCCCACTGAACATTGATGATGACATCCTGTCAAGTTATCTTGAACTATTAGATTGGGACAAACATGGACCACCAATTTTTGATCAATTCAACAATGATGACGCTCTCACAACAGACTTTGAAATCTATGAATTCATTATGCTTGACAATCATAAAGAAGCAATTTCTTCTAAAGAGAACACATTGGCATATTTTGGGGAGCCAAATCCATCTTCCAATTAAAAAGCTAAAAGAAAAGAAAAAAATGACAAAAGTAGGTCTCTTGGTGAAAACCAAAAGGTTCCATTAAACCATAAAAAAAAAAATCTAAGAAGTTCCAAGGATACAAAATGAAAAATATGATGCCATCAATATCAGTGCTCCATGTTCAACATGCCACAAAGTATTTTGGAGCTCTCTTGATTAGCATTCATGTGGAAGGTCATTGGTCTCAACCCTCCCAACCCTCCCTTATATCCAATTGTTTATCCCCAAATCTAGCTACCTAATTTGCCAAACACCCAAGATCAAATCCTTATCCAACAAGCCTTTGTGTATGTCATCATCAGTGATATCCCACACAACATATATCTTGACCCAATTATCCTTAGATGCCTTGATTCGTAAGAGGAAAAAATTGTCATACATATGGTACACAATGGTATATCTCAACATCTTTCTAATGGTTTGATCTTATCTATAGACTCGAAACAACTCCTATGTAGTTATGGTCAGCCATGGATCCAGAGATTATTAGCTAGCAGCAACAACAATAGATTTCTTCTCAGCATTGATTAGCAAAGTTCATGATTCTGTGTCAGTCCTGAAAAAATATCAAAAAATGGCAAAAAGTCTCTAAAAAATATCAAAAAAATAGCAAAAAGTCCTTAAAAAAAGAAAGAAAAGAAAAGTGAAAAAAGTCATGAAAAAATGGATGCCTTGATGGAAACCTAGCAAACAGGCATCTTGACACCAAAATTTGAGTCAAGAGAAAAAGTCTATCCACAAGTGAAGCTAGCAAATAGGCACTTTGGGTAAGTACCATGGTGAGAACCTGGCAAATAGGCACCATGTGTAATCAGTTGTTGCTCCTCCATCTATCAGGATTCCATCTGGTCTTTTCCCTCTCTATTATTCCTTGATCATATCTTTCCTATTGCAAGACATCCTTGGCTCCTTGACCATGGCTCACAAACTAGTTAATATCTATTACCCTCCTTAACGCATCACCAGTCTATACATACTTTGTCATTGGCCTTTGGACATAGTTTGCCTCTTGTCTAGGGGCATATCACCTACATGGTGCATAAGTTTGAACTTGAACTAGGGGCATATCCCTAAGAACGTTTTATCCATTGGAGCTATCACATAACAGACTAGAGCTAACACTTGTATATGCTTTTATGATCCTAAAAAAATCCTAAACATTCAAATACGATCCTAAAAGAATCCTAAACATTCGAACGTGATCCTAGAAAAATCACCAAAAATCATAAAATGTCTTGAAATAATCACCTAAAAATCATAAAATGTCCTGAGAAAAGCACTAAAAATCATAAAATGTCCTGAAAAAATCCCTAAAAATCATAAAACATCCTAAAGTAAAACCTAAAAATCGTAAAATGTCATGAAAAAACTAGTAACACAAAAAAAGAAAACATCCTCAAAAACCCTAAAAATCACAAAACTCACCAAAAATATATAATAAATCATGTAAATACTCACTATGGATAATCTCCCCTTTTGCATATGCACTTGCACTTTGCAAACTAAAACTCAAAGCACTACACTTTCAAGACAGTCACACTATCTGAATAACGTGAACCAACAATCAATCGAACATATCCCTACGAATCTCTCAACTAAATGCACAAATAGAGATATCACATCATCAACATGTCAAACACTACCTACACATCTTCAAACATTAAAAAGAAAGTAATAATGGACAAGAATAGTTGTTGGCTCACATTGTTTAGTGAGTGATTTATTTTTGGCTTTTTTTTTCTTTGATCATGTTCTTATGCCACTCGATGATATAAATTGATCTATGAGAGTGGCTGGGATGGTTCATGTTCATAGTTTTCTATTTCTATCTATTACAATGTACCTTTGAGAGTCTGAAGCATGTACATATTCCTTAGGAAGGACAAGGTCATTCTCTATCTACATCATGCTTGTTTACACAAAAGGCTTGCATTTGCACTCTGGCCCTTTATGCCATGATGCTTTGCATTCCATTTTCCATATCAAAATAAAGCTCCATTTGACATATAGTGCACTTTATAAAAGAAAAAGTCTTTCCATCATATTAAAATCTCCTCATCTTATCTTTCTTCTTCATCTCATTCTCCATAACCATGATTGTGTCTTCTAATTCATCGAATCATCTTTATCTTGCATTCATGCCTCCCTACATCATCCTACACTATCAATCAACCTTCTATGGTTTTCCACCTAGTCCAAGCTCATTCTAACATTTTTCTAACCATATTTGACCAAATCCAACCCTTTTTGATAATTTAACTCATGCTTTGACATCTTTCCATCATTTTGGGCATGCATGCATAGTTTCAGGTCATTTTGAGTCCAATCGAGCTAATTATGGTCCTCAGAGCCTTCTAGGGCACAGTCTGCACTTTTAGAGCACAATTGGGCTTCCCAAGTGCATCTTGGGTGCACTTGGTACTATCATGATGCTCTTGGGCTTACCAAGTGTACACGAGATGCACTTGGATGAGTTTTGGGCACACTTGGGGACGTAGGATACCCAAAAATTCTCCCAGAGGCCCTATGTTGCACTCTGAAGGCCATAACTTTTGCATTTCAACTCCAATTTATGAACCATTAGTTGTGTTGGGATCATATATTTTTCATGAAAAAAAATGATCTATCATTTTCATTATTGGGTTACTTTATTGAGTGGTCATTCTTACAACTACTCTTAGGCTCCTGCATGACCCTTGTCATGTTGATTTTGGCCCCTTGGAGCCTTCCAAGGCACATTTCACACTTTCTAAGTTCACTTGGGCTTCCCAATTACATCATGGATGCAATTGGATGAGTTTTGGTCACACTTGGGGCAGTAGGATGCCCAAAACTACTCCCAAAGCCCCTATGTTGCACTCTGGAGGCCATAACTTTTGTGTTTTAACTCAAATTTGCAATCCGTCAGTTGCATTGGATTTTTATCTTCATTGTGAAAAAAATGAACTATCATTTTCATCATTTTTTTACCTTCTTGTTTGGTAACCCATTCAATCACTCTCGGCCTCTTGATTGACCCATTCTGCACTTTAGACCTCATAAATTTCACATTTTAGCTCTGATTTTTGATCCATCAATTGCTATGGTTTTGTCTTCTTGTTGTCAAAAAATTTACTTTTCATATGCTTATATTAGTCAATTTATTAAGGGGGCACCCATATATATCATCCCTATTGGGGCATGTTGTGGCTTTCTCATCAATTATTCTTTGACACAATGCTCTATATCACATTGTCTCAAAGAGGGGAAAAATGTAGACACTCAAAAATGGTTCACATCTATAGTTTCATCACTTATTCATACTAATTCATCCCATTTTATCATTTTACTAAATCTGATCTTTTGGCCAAATTGATCATACTTTATCATTTGTATCCTCTTTCACATCAATTTCATGTCATTTCAAAATCATATCAAACCAACTCAAAACCATTTCATATCAACTCACAATCATCTCAAATCAACTTGGAATCACCCAAAATCAACCATAATCATCACAAAACATATCAAACATCCCAAACCAATCATCATCTATCCATTCCTAGGCATTGTTGTGGCTTTCAGTGCCTTGGAAACCTATCAATCTATCAATTTTATCAATCTAACCTTAGTACTGTCATCGCTCTCAGTGCTAGGTCAAACTATCATTCATGTCGTCTAATATCTAATGTTGCTAAGGCTTTCAATGTCAAATCATGGCATTATCAACCATTTTAATAGTATTGATAGCATACATCAATGTTATTATGATCAACCATATAAACCAATCTCGATCCCATAGCATTTACAATGTCAGTTAAATGTTATGTATCAATCAATTCATGTCTTGTGTCCTTGGAATGTTATCAATTTCAATCAATCAATCAATTTGACCATGGCTTTGGTATACTTGTTATCATCCTAGTCAATCTCCATTATCATCACATTTTCATCAAAGGATACTATTGCACTTATTTAATCAATTTGGCCAATCATCTACTAGTTTTCTCTATAGGATTAAATAACCCATAATTTGATCCTATGTCTTCTTACTAATTATTCTTTTTAATTGTCATCCTCAATTAATTAATTTTATTAATTAATTGATTCATCATTCCCAAACCATAGAAATTCTTAATTTCTCAAGTTGCATTTATTTTAGTAATTTCTATTTTGTGGAATAAAGGATTTTCAATTCAAATATTCAACAAAATATTGCATCATCATGACACTTGTGTATGACACCTTGTGGATTCTACTTTGACACTTGTATAAAATATGTCATAATCAAATATTCTTATTGTCTTACGCACATCCATATTTGTCTTATTTGTCATAGATTCTTGGCTTTAAGTGGGATTGAGGTGTCTTATGATGTGTCATAGATTCTCTTCCACATTTGGCCAAGTTTGACTTTCATGTGTCATAAAATCTTTGATTTGGAATCTTTTTTCATATGCGTCATGGATTCTTAAAGGAATCTCTTGCCACATGGCATATCTAAGGGTGACAAATCCAATGCTCTCATCCTCCATGCCACTTATAAAATAAGCATTCTTCCTCTCATTTCTGGTCCTAATTCTTGAGTTCTTTGATCCTTAGTTTTTTAGTATGTTCATTCTATCTCTCACTTAAAATCACAACTTCAAGTATTCTCATAGCATTATCAACATCATCATAGACTTTTTCTTCAATATTGTGTGCATTATAGGCAAGTTGGAGCTACATCATTTGGAGAAGAAAGGACATGGGAGCTACAAACAAAAGAGGGGGTTTCTATTGCTTTCTTTATTAGTTTAGCTTTCATGGTAGACTAGAGGGTGCTAGCATATGATTATTGGGTTTTGTGATTTCTCATAGTATTTTATGTATTTAGTCTATTTTCTGGTCCTACAAGGAGTTGTATTGAGTCAAGAAGGAAAACTTGTAGCTTTCTTTAGTCAGAAGTTGAATGATGCTAAAAGGAAGTATTCTATGTATGATCAAGAATTCTATTCTATTGTTCAAACCTTGAAGAATTGGAGACATTATTTGATTCCTAAGGAGTTTGTACTGTATACTGATCATAAATATTTATAGTACTTGGGAAGTCAACATAAATTGAATCAGAAACATATGAATTGGGTTGAGTACTTGTAGAATTTCACATTTGTCATTAAGCATAAGAGTGGAGTTACTAACAGAGTTGCTAATGCATTGAGAAGAAGACATTCTTTGTTGACTAAAATGAAGATTGAAGTTCTTTGTTTTGATTAAATGAAGGAGTTTTATGATACTAACCATAATTTTTCTAAGGCATGGAGAGAGTGCAAAGAACCAAATTTAAAAAATCACAAAAGTAAGTATGATGAATACTTCATTCAAGAAGCTATATGATTCAAAGGAATTCAGTTGTTTATCCCTAGAAGTTCTATGAGAGTTAATTTGATCAATGAAAAGCATAGTGGTGGATTGGCTAGACATTTTGGAATCGATAAGACATTGATTTTGTTGAAGGAGAAGTATTATTGGCCACAAATGTATAAGGATGTTCAAAAATTTGTGAAGAGTTGTGGAGCTTGTCAAGTTACAAAAGGGGTAAGTCAGAACACTAGTTTGTATACACCTATTGTTGTTCCTAAGAAACCTTAAAGTGACATCAGTATGGATTTTGTTCTTGGACTGTCGAAGATAGTGAAGGGGTATGATTCTATATTTGTTATGGTGGATAGATTTTCTAAAATGGCTCATTTTATACCATGTAAGAAGATATTAGATGTTGTACATGTTGCTGAACTTTTCTTTAAAGAGATTGTAAGATTGCATGGATTACCAAAAAACATTATTTCTGACAGAGATAGTAAGTTTTTTGGTTATTTTTGGAAGACTTTTTGGAAGAAGATGGGTACTAAGTTAATTTTTAGTTCTACATTCCATCCACAAATAGATGGATAGGCAAAGGTTGTGAATAGAATCTTGGGTAATTTGCTGAGATGTTTTGTTATAGATAAACAAAGTAATTGGGACATGGTATTGGCATAAGTTGAGTTTTCATATAATAATTTTGTGAATAGAAGTATAGGGAAGAAACCTTTTGAGATTGTTACTACAATGCAGCCTAGAGGAGTATCAGATTTGAGGGATGTTGTTGGTGAAGAAAAGAGAAGTGTTGCAGGGGAAGCATTTGCTAATTTTATGGAGTCTTTACATAAGGAAGTGAAGTTGAGGTTAGAACAAAGTAATTAGAAGTATAAGGAGAATGCTAATACGTATAGAAGACATAATGGTTTTAAAGTTGGTGATGAAGTGATGGTTCATTTGGAAAAAGGATGATTTCCTATTGGAACATACAGTAAGTTGGAGATGAAGAAGTTTGGACCTTGTAAAATCTTCAAGAAGTTTGATAGTGGTAATGCTTATGAAGTTGAGTTACCTAATGACATGGATATATCTCCTATTTTCAATGTTGCTGATTTATATAAGTATCATGAATCAAATGATGAAGTTGTTGTGCCTGATGATTATCCTAAGAAGTAAATTGAAGAATTTGAACAAATATTGAATCAGAGAGTTGGCAAAAGCACAAGAGGAAGAGATTATTATGAATATTTGGTGAAGTGGAAAAATAAACCAGTTGAAGATGCTACATGGATTTCTAAATCTGATTTGGATACGACTCAAGTTGTGACACTTGCATGATTCAAGAGAATCATTTCTCCAACCCTAGTTGTCTGATGCAGGAGCATCCTCGGTTTTCTTGTAATCCTACACTTTTTATCTTTTTGCCAATTGCTACTGAGTTTTAGTTTCTACCAAGTCTTAGTTGCTACCGAGTTTTAGTCTCTATCAAGTCTTAGTTGCTACCAAGTTCTAGTTACTACCAATTTCTAATTGTTGTCAAGTTCCTTTGGTTTCCAAGTGATTTCTTTGGTTGCTAAGTTCCTTTGGTTTCCAAGAGATTTCTCTTGGTTGCCAAGTCCTTTGTGGTTGCCAAGTGTTGGAGGATGTCAAGTTTGTAGTTGTTGCCAAGTGATTCCTTTGGATGCCAAGTTTTTGTGGATGTTGAGTGCCACTTTTGAAAAGCTTTCATTTATCGAGTAGTCTATGTCTGGTTCCAATTTGGGCTAACTTTTCTGACATTTAAATTTTGTATAGGTAGTTAATATCTAATATGAGCCAACTTGTGGCTACACATGTAAGAGTTTATTAGTTGTTATTTACATCAGGCTAACTTGTGGCCTTTCTTGTTCTAGAATCTTCTGTAAGCCATTTTGGCTAGTATTTAAAGACTTCTAAGATTGATTTTTTAGGCATTTTTTAAGAAAGAAGGAGAATTAGATGATTAGAATACAAACTTTCTAGATTTGACTGTATGCAGTGATAACCTAGAAGGCCTTACAACTAGGCATGTATGTTGATCAGTTGATGAATCAATAATAAATATTTTTTTCTCTCCCTCCTTGGTGTTGTTCTTTTGTTTTCCACTGTGTTCACTCTTGAGGGTTGATTTGGATAGTTGGATATGCCCTAGGCCAAGTTATTCACCTCCTCCTTGTGTCAAAATCATATTAGGTGATTAAGAAAGTGAGGGTAAGTTTATGCATTACCCAAATGAGAAGAAAATTGTTCAAAAACCCTAACTCTATGATCAAGTATTTCATTGAAAGCATGATACATTTGAAAGAAGATCACATTGCATTCATAATAGATGGAAACTAAAAACATATGGATCAAAGCTTAGGTCCAAGGTGCAGATCACAAGAACATCATGAAAATCAAAGAAGTTGAATCAACTATAGAAGTGATAAATCCTTAGAAATAATGAAACAACTCGGTTAAAGGTGGTGTGACCTTTTGTGAAATCGAATCAATGGTTTATATTTAATTTGTTTGTCTACATTGCAAAGTTGAGAAGTCAAATGGCTTAGACATTAATTAAAAATCATCAAATGAAGCTCAGATCACTGGATGGTGTTTTAGGATGGAATTATAACAGCCCTTAGAGATGTATCTTCCCAGTTGTCAAATCTTAGTATATCAACGATCATCGCATGGTCACAAGGGGTTAAATGAAATAGAGAGTTAGCATGAAAAAGCAATGAAAGCTAGTGATTACATGGTCATGAGTGGTTAAAGATGACCTAAGGTTAATATGGTAAAGTAGAAAAAATCATTAATCATAAGGTCACAGGTAGTTAAGGTGATGCAGGAGCATCCTGGGTGTAAGAGAAATCTTGCATCACTCAAAAATATTTTCATTTCAGTCTTTTTAATTTTAATAAGGACTAGTACATAGGGTGGTTACTATTTATGGAAACTTGTTATTTTTAGTAAGTTTCTCATATGAGCTTGGAATGTTCTCATTTTCAATATGAAGGTTCATTTTAGAGCTATAAGCCTACCATAAAAATCTCATTGCTCCAACTTAATTATCAGAGAAGTTATTGCAGATTTTTGGTGGAAACATTTCCAAAAAAATCGTTAGGCTCACCATTGGAGGCCTTAGAGTGCCTAGATGAGGTCTAAAAAATCGATGGAAAGGTGCTAGCATTTCTAAGAAATGGTTATAGTAGTCAATTGGAGCAACAGTTCGTGAGTTATGGCCTTTCAAATTCGAGCTATCTAAAATATCTAAAATAATTGTCAAAGATATATTTGGCCAACTGTACATGTATTATTAGGGTCTGTCGGCCCTAAGTATTAAGTTTCAATGTCTAGAACCTTCCCAGGCAGCATAAAATTTCCTATTTAAGAAAGGCCCAAACATTGTCTAGAACAATTCTAGGTGATAGTTTGTAGCTTTTCTTGCAGATTACTGTAATGAAGGCAACCATGTGGGTTAGAACATTGTACTTGTGAATTTTGTAATTCTACATTTGCAACTCAAATAAGAAGTCCATTTTTTTTCTTGCATTTGCTATTGTTTCTTTGTTTCTATTATGAGTTTATGATATTAAGGGGAGCACCCTTCATCATAAGGGTAACCTAAAGTTAAGGTTGCGAAACTAAGTAAATGAATTTAAGTATATTGTCACTCATATGTCAAAATCAATAAGAGATTAACAATCTTCTCCTTTGACATGAGTGGAAAAAAACTTGGTCATGCATGAATAACCTTAGTCTTTCAAGAATAACTTGGACAATATCAATTTACATACAAAATTTCAAAACTTCAAAATTTTGCAAAACTTATGACTCATTAGTCATACCTCAAAATCCAAGAAATTTTTGTGGACCTCAAGTATGATCTTCAGAGCTGCATCCCAATTGTCACAAGCTACCTCCAATGATTTGATTTGGTATAGAAAGATGGGGATCATTCTGCATTATAGTCTATGCAAAGGCTAGCTCCTTGTGAATTATTTCCATGTGTGCGGTCAACATAGATTGGATGTTGATCAATGTAGCTTGAATATTTGCATCTTGAGCATGCAGAGCTGCCAACTAACCTTGGGAATTCATCAAATTCCTAAAGTTCTTCTAACTCTGAGCTAGAGAATGAGCTAGAGTTGTACCTTTGTTTTTCATGTCTCCCTTCAAATTTTTAGTGTGGCACTGCACTTCTTTTGCGAATAGAGTAGTATCACACAACTTAGTGTAAAGTGAGAAAATATTCTCTAATACTTTCTTTACACTATCAATCTTGGTTTCTAACTCAACCTGATGAAGTGAAATAGTACTTGATATCTTTTCATTTACATTTCCTTGAAATTTTCTCTTACACCATTCAAGTAATTTTACATTGGAATCTAGGTCTGCATCACTGATTTGTTCTACAATGTTTACCAACTGCTCCATGATAGGCTTGTCTTTTGTAGGTGCTAGTAGCCTAAATGCATCAAGAAATATATCCTTCATGTCTTACAATGCTTACTTTTGCCCAAGTTCCCTTCTAAGTAGTTCTTGTTGCTTTTTCCTTGTAAGTGCATATTGTAATATGTCCATTTCTTCAATAGTGATTGTTGCAAGGTCAAATTTTGGCAGAACAACCAATTCATCCAAGTTGACATGACCAAATGATGTAACCTCATCTACCTTGGATGTACTCAAACTAGGCCTTGATGACTATAGTGGTGTAGCTTCTACACTTGGCCTTTGAAGTACTTGACCTGGAGGAGTAGTAGTTGCTACAAAAGCAACCAATGTTTGTATCGCTAATTGTTCTTTAGGCTTTGTTGTTAGTTCTAATTCTTCACTCCTCTTCTCTTCTTGTCTTTTAATTTCAATTACACCTTGAACTTGTGTTGTAGGTATAGGAGTATCCACCTAACCTATTTGAACTTGTGTTCCATCCTGTGTTTCTATTGCAACTTGTGGTACTGATACAGTGTGTACCAATTTGTGGATATTTGTCATTGATGTCTCTTTTCTTTGACACACTACAATGGGTAATGTAGGTTGTAACATAGTAAATTGATGATTTTTTGATATGTCTTGTATTTCCACCTCTATAAATGTCTTCTCTACCTTCTTAAGTTCATCTACACTCACCAATCTTGGATGACTGCATAATTGTGCCTTGGTGGTGGTCTCTCGCAATATTTTTTGCACGTCCTTCTCTATTAGGGGATTAATGTTCTAAGTCATATCGTCAAAAACATCCTTGATCTTTACTATTTCACTGTCTGCTTGTGTCACATGTTGTGGATTAGCACTTGGCATCTATATATCTAGTATACTTTGTTCTATTTGTTGCTCATCTTCAATTGTTACATGTGCATCTACATTTATCTTAGTGTCTTCTACATGTGAATCTTTCTTAGTATCAACTATAGTAACCTTAGTCACTTATTGTCCATCCTTTTCATGACTAACCACAATGGGTATCTACTCTATTGCCTTAGGTGTTATCAGCAAATAAATTACTTTCCAAATTTTAGTACTCTATTGCACAACATCTTCAATTTTATTTTGTAAAATATGAAATTCTCGGTACTTTGGAGAAAATCTTCATGCATACTTCTTAATGGCCTTTTCCATCTTAGATTTATCCAAATCTACATCACTCTTGCAAGTGTAGTTTTTCTTATATTTCTTTCTGTTATGAGACAATATTTCCATCTTTGCTTAGCTCTATTGATGAGTCCTAATAGTGCTATATTTTCATTAGCCTTTTACCACTTACATCTCTCACTTCTTTGTCATGAAACTACCGTTTTGCCAAATTATTGATAGGAAAGTAGAATATTTGGTACCTCTTTAAAGTTGGAAGAATAATTCCTAAAAGCTGTAAATTATATGAAAATGATATATTTTTATTGATGTTGCTACAGGAACTAAGGATGCATGAATGGATATGGAGCTAGCTACCTAGTTAAAGAAGTAGTTTGGAGGCTGTAGTTTTGCTATGTTATTTTGGGAAATTAGTTTTGAATGTTTGAATAGATCAATTTAAGGCCTTATGTTATTCTGGACAAGTTGTTTTGTAGTCAAATATGTGTGGCTAGCAGCCAAAACTATAATTTGGATTCATCTATGTTTAGGATGACGGCCATCGGCCATTATAGCTTAGTTATTAATTAGTTAGATAATTTGAACCTATATAAGCAATTGTTAAAATCACAAATAGAATGAAGGTGTGATATATGAAAAATCTCTATTAAAACTATCTCTTTGAGTTCTTGATATTAGAAACATGGAATCTTTGTAGCAGTGTGTGTTAGTTTAGTTCTCACCACATGAACTTGAGGAAGGGCCCCCTCTTGGGAAACTTGGTGAGATCATTTTAGTTATAGATGTTTGTTTTATATTTGTTGTACAATTTCTTTCATTGAATTATGAATCTGTGATTATTAATTAGAGTGAATACTATTGCATGCAAGAAATTGAATTATTCCTTTTTCATTATGATTAAAACATGGGACTTCATTGTTTATAATTTCCTTTCTCTACTCTGAATATACTACAGTCATTCACTCATTTTTATGTCATTACTCATCATTATAGCACACTCAATTGCCACAATTCCATAATCTATCATAAACTCATTAGCTATATTACAGATAAAATAACTTCTTGTCACAAATTCTTGCTCCACCTCACATAACTACCAAGCTCCTACCATAATTCTTCTTACCTCCTATCGTAAAACACTATGTTTTACATAGTTCCTACCGCATCCCATTCCCTATCACTTTTCATTCTTCAAAACTATATTACTAAAGCCTCAATTCCTATGTTAGTATTAATCTTCAGTTATATCTCTTATGGAATTTAAGTGTAGTGATTAAGATAGATGTATGATTACTTTAATGATTTAATCATAAATGAGGTTGATAGTGTTTTTAAGAATAAAATCTTCATTATATACAGAGTATGCTTTCATGTGATGTGTTGTTTTACTTATAGTATTCATTCATACCTATTTGGTTTGTGTAGTTCAAATTTAGATATTTTCTTTGACTTGCATTGCATCCCCACTTAACTCATTATCTTCATCCCTTCGGTAAATTGCCCCAATATCTTTCAACAATGTATGACACCAAATTGACATTCAATAGGAGTAAACTAAACATCCAAAGTAAGACCAAATCTTAAGTTAATTTGAAACACATTTTTACCCAACATCTATCATATAAATGCTTTGGTAGAGATTTGGTAACCTCAATCGAAGTTATCTTAAATGTTGCCATCATGGCATATATTGACTCTTCTACCTTATCCATGTCTAACTTTCCAAGCTTATCAAATTCAATATGTGAAAATCCACTCAAATCTGCATTATCCTTTATATTTTCACATAGATTATCCAAATCAAAAGGACTGTGACTTACCATTTGGAATTGGCTATTATCATTAAATTTTGTCCTCTCCTCATCTAATTTGATTGGAGTAATGTACTTTATCCTTTGTTTCTTTTCAGACTCATCAACTTGTATAGCTTTTGTAGCCTTTGTTTCTTTGGGCTTCACCACTTCTTGAGCTTTCTTAGTAATAGCTCTTGTGCTAGTTCTAGTAGATGGTACTATAGGCTTAGGTTTTAGAACCTTGTTTAGTTTGCTGACTACTGGAGCTTTAGCTTTTCTCTTCTTCTTTGTGGCTAAAGGAGCTTCATTGCCTTCTTCTCCCTTAGCACCTTCTTCAAGCTCGGCTTCCTCTTCATCTTGATCTTCTCCTTGACCTTGTGTCTAGGCCAGTGGTGCTTGAAGAGGAACTTCTTCATCTTCCTTTGCTCCTTCACCAAATTTTTCTTTTAGCTTCTTAAAAATTTTGTTTTTCTTTCTTATCACTGATTTTGTATTCAAGTCCATTGTTATCTTTGATTTGGCAACATCATAATTTCCAAAGGCAATATCCCTACTATCTACTTCTTCTGCAAGAAAAGTTGTAATTGTTGTAGATGCCTCATCCACATTAATCTCATATCCCAGAGGTCTTTACCATATTACCCTTAGAACTATAGCTTAAATGTATGTGAGGTCAGTATCAACTAGAAACTAAACATCATTGAAATGTTTTCTCAACTAGTGACACTAGAATCCTATGTCTTTGTTTCATAGAATTCCTAAAGTCTTCAAAATAACTAGTCATAATAGACTCAAAGTTCTCTCTCATTTGCTCAATGAATTTACCTATTTGTATTGCAATGGATGTATTTGACTTCCAAGAAACTTTTCCAAAGGAAGGAAATGTGTTCTACACATAGAAAAATATACATACAAGTATTGATCCAAACTTGCATTGTGCACTCTTGGTTTTCCTTATGGCTCCCAAGTTTTCAGATAATTATTGCAACTACAGCTTGGAAAGGTCATAAGTGTGATACTTCTTCACTATCTTGTAGCCTACATCAACAACAATATATGGTACATTGTTTAATCTACTTGATTGAAAGAATTTGTGTGAAATAACCCTTACTGCAAAAGCAATTAGGGGATCTATGATGGTATCAATTGTCATTCCTCTTTTTTTCCACACTGCTCCTATGTTTTTCTCAATGACCTCCTTATCATCACTTCTCATAGTTTTAGGTTTGTCTAAGGTTGGATACCCTATTACCCTTTACACAATCTTCTTAGTGATCTTGATAAGTCCATTCTCTAACTATATAGAATTATCATGAATTCTACTTAAGAAGATCTTAATCCATTTTGTCTTAAAGATGTTTGGAAATTCTAGGGCACAAGTTGACCATTTTCTTGCTATAATCTTGTATTCTTCCTTTAGTAACCCATTTTCACATAGTTTTGTTGGAATGTTCAAATATGGAAAGAGTACTTATGAGAAGGGGGGGGGGGGTGTGAATCATAAGTACCACACTTTAGCCAATAAAACTTTTAACTGAAAGTAAATTGCATGCATGTAAATACATCAAGTAAACATGAAACTAAACACATGCATCAACAACTCATAACACTAGAATTTGGTAACCTAGAAACCCTCCAAGAATAATAAGGTAAAACTGGGGTGGGGATGATACCCACAAAAATTACTGCAGCAATATTGTTCAACCACTTCTAATGGTCTGCCCTATTAAAGGCTTTACACTGTGTCAATAGTGACTTGGTTAAAGGATTTCAAACACTTAACATGAAGTGTCACCCTATTAAAGGATTTAATCACCTAATTAAAGGATCTACGAAATAGCTGTTAAGCTAACCTATCACCATAGGATTTTCATTCTAATACAATTGCTAGAAAGTATTAGGTATAATGAACCTAATAGATTACAATCCTTGATTGTTGAATGCAGGCACCTATTCCGCTTTCTCTGATCTTGATCCTTTTGTGATCTGATAATCCTCACTTCTGAAAATAGATTTCCTTGTGTACCCTTATATTTCCACTCATATATATTTTTACAATGAAATTTTGTCTTCCTTATAAAGACATTTGAGGATTTAGGGTTAGATATAGATCTATGATCCACATTGAATCTCAATTTCCCGCTCAATACTTGTCTTTTGCTGATTGGTTGCATGCCTTTCCAAGTTTTCCAATTGGTTGCATGCAAATTGCATAGGAAATGTAAAAGATTCATTCTTATCTCTATATCTTTCAAGATTTATCTTATGTCAACTGCAAAAACTATTTGCATCATAGTTTGTGCAATTAAAAACTCTTATGTTGATATTATGAGTCACTCAACTCTTGAAGCATTGCTGATGCTCGGCACATGTTGTTTCCTAGATAGCTCAGCACCTAAACAAAACTGTATCACTAGGCAGCTACTGTTACTCGGCACTTGTTAACACTCAGCACCTACTGTTACTCAGCACTTGTTAACACTCGGCATTGTTTAGTGGAAAAATGGTTAAGTGTATTGAAAATTAGTTGTCAAATTTATTCTTTAAGCTAACAATCTCCCCCTTTGACATGAGTGGCAAAAACACTTAACTAAGATCCTTATGTCTCCTTGTTAGTTGATCCTATATGTACACTCAGTGAGTTTTGTCCCATTTTTGCATTCTGACTGATCAAAATTTGCTATCTCAAAATTTGCTCCCAAAATTTGCTATCTCCCCCTTTTATCATACTTATCATTTCATTCATGTACTTAACTCCCCCATACTTAATCTCTTCTTATCATTCCCCATACTTATTCTCCCCCTTTTTGACACTTATGTCAAGGGCCTTACAAGGAAATGCCATACTTGGCCAAAAATATACTATTTACTTCAAGGAGTACCTTCAGAGCTACATCCAAATTTGCTAGTGCGACATCTAATGTCTTATGCTAGATGGCAATCTCTGCTGCTAGGTGTACAAGTCCATCATATGAAGAAAGATTGGGGTCTTTCTTGAGGACTGTCTCTACATTTATCTACTCCTTGTGAAGTAGTTCCAAATGAGGAGTTATTGAGGATTGAATTTGCATCAATTTAGCTTTTGCAGTTGCCTCCTCTACTGCTAAGATAGCTAACTCTCTTTGTGTGTGAAGTGATTGGGAAAAATGCTTCTCACTCTAAGCTGGATTTGTGGGGAGTTGCATGCTAGAAATCTTCAGATTATTCTCCAAGCTCAGTATTTTCTAGATAGTGTCCTGTGTGAATGTGGAAAAATCACACAACTTGTTGTACAGGGAAAAGATGTTTCCTAGTATAGTTTTAACTATTTTAATTTTCTTTGCCAGTTCTTCTTGTGACAGTGCTATATCACCAAATATTTTATTATTTACCTTGCCTTGGAACTTCCTTTTTGACCATTCGAGCAATCTGGCATTTGTTTCCTGGTCTTCACTAGTCACCTGGTAAACTATATCACATAGTTGCTCTATAATTGGTCTTGACTCATCTAGAGACTGTAAGCAGAAAGCTTCTATGAATATGTCTTTGATTTCATTCAAGGTAAGCTTATGCTTGTGTTCTTTTCTTAATGCTTGTTGTCTCCTTCTTCTATCCAATGTACTCTAAATTTCATTGATCTTCTCTTCACTAAGAGTGCTAGATTCATAATATGGGATCTTTATTTCTTCATCAAGCTTAGGAACTCCATAGTGAAGTTTCCTAACTGCTTTTGATGAGCTCGAGCTTGGCGTCCTGATTTGTAGCTGTAACCCATCTATGCTCAGCTGCTGAAGAGTTTGTGTTGGAGTACCAAATTTTGGTAATGCAACCAATGTTTTTATTGTAGACTCCTCCTTCTTCTTTGTTTCATCTTTTTCTTCAGCTTGAGTATCCCTTTTATGATCGCTAGGTGGGGTTGAAATTGTTGGTTGTTTAGATGTTTCTTTTATTTTCCTTGCTTCTATACTTGGCATTTGAAGTGTATAAGTGACTACACTTGGTGGAGGTGGTGGTGGAAGAAATAGAATACCAGTAGTTTGTATGGTCGAGGGTGGAACTTGTGCTTTTACCTTGACTATCTTTGTTTTAACTTCTGGATTGTGTAATTCATCAACACTGACCAATACAGGATTTGAACTTAATTTTGCTACTAGTGATGATTGGTCAAGGATTTCTAAATCCTCTGCAATTAATGGATTGATGTTTGGATTTGAAGTGTCTGTAACATATTTTATTTTTATATTATCTACAGGTGTGATGGTAGCATGAGGAGGACTAGGAGGAGATACCTGTGTGTCTTGCATACTTTGATCTTGTGGCTCAGTTGAATCTTTCTCTTCCTCTTTCTCCTCTGTATGTGCCTTTTCTTCCTTTTCTTCTTCACTTTTCTTCTCCACTTGTTCCTTCTCTTTTTCCTTGGTTCCTGACATCTTCTTTTCTCTTATCTTGGCACTTGCCTCTGCCTTAAATTCTTCATTATAAACATCTTCTATTTTCTTGTAAACTATTTTCCACAATCTTGTGGATTTAGTAACTACCTCTTCAATTTTATTCTGTAATATGCTTAATGCTCTATGCTTGGGAGTGAATCTATTATTATGCCTTTTTACTGCATTTGTTACTTGATCTCTAGTCAAATCAAGCAAAAATCTAGCTAATGTTGACTCCCTTATCTCCTTTTCCATTTGTAAACAAAAATGCCATTTATCCTCTACAATTTTATACAATTCTTTCGGCATTGATTCATCTAATTCTAGAGGTGTGTGCTTATATTCAGCCATCATAGCATACACAGATTCCTCTAATTTATTTTTCTCTTCTTTGGTGAGCTTAGAAAAATTCAAGTTCTTTAAACCTTTCAAATCATCATTCCTAATTTTTGAACATAACTTATCAACAGCAGTCTGAGGTTTGTGTCTTACCACTTGAAATTGACTGTTGTCCTCTGACTCTATCTTCTCCTCATCTGTTTCAGGCTAGGCAATAAATTTTCTTTTCTTAGACTCAGTAGCAGTCTTCTTTGAGTCTTTCTTTTTTCCTTTTGCCTCCTCTTGGTCTTTTTGTGCTGCAACCCTTGTGGTAGGTCTCTTTGGTGCAGGAGCAGCTACTTTCTTTCCCTTGGATTGAGTAGCAGGAGGAGTTGTGGCTTTTCTTTTAACTTGTGCTTCCTCGGCTTCCTCTTCCTCAGCACTTTCCTCTTTATCTTCTCCTAACCCTTGAGTCAGACCTTGAGGTTTATCTCCCTCTTCTTTAATGCCTTCTCCTTCCTCTTCTGTTGTTCCTTCTTCTTCAACACCAAATTTTCTCTTGATTTGTCTCACCATTTTTTCTTTCTTCTTTACTACAAAAGTAGTATTCAAATCTGTTATCACCCTTGATTTAACAATGTCATAGGTTCCAAAAGATTTTGCATTTTTATCAACTTCTTCTGCAAGGAAGGATGTTATCGCTACAGAAGCTTGATCAATATCAAGTTCATAACCTAGTGGCCTAAGCCATCTTACTCTAGATATAACTGCTTGTATATAGGTATAATCTATATCTACAAGAAAACAAATGTCATTTTCATATTTCTCAGTCAATGAGATTGGAATCCTCATTCTTTGTTTCATGGACTTTTTGAAGTCCTCAAAGTAACTAGTCATTTGGGCATCAAAATTTTCACCCATCTGTTCAATGTATCCATTGATTTGTTCAACAATTGTTTTGTCTGGACTCCATCTTACCTTACCCACAGAAGGAAATTCTTTCATCAGATAGAAAAATATGCACACCAAAACTAATCCAAATTTGCACTGAGCTCCCTTGCTCTTCCTTATAGCTCCCAGATTTTCATTAATCTGTTGAAACATGAGCTCCACTAGATCATAAGTGTGAACCTTTTTAATTATCTTGTATGCAACATCAACTGCTATACAAGGTACACTGTTTAACCTGCTTGATTGATAGAATTTCTGTGAAATGATTCTCACAACATAATCTAGTAGGGGATCTATGACTGTTTCAATAGTCATTCCTCTATTATTCCATTTAGCACTTGTGTTTTTCTCTATTACTTCCCTTTTGTCACTTCGCAGGGTCTTTGGCCGATCTAGGGTTGGAATACCAGTAACCCTATGAATAGTTTTCTTGGTGAATTTTTCTGTCCCTAACTCTAACCAAAAGGCTCCATCATTTATTCTGCTGAAAACTATCTGTACCCATTCAGTTTTGAAAACAATCAAAAATTCTAGGGTTTTAGTTAGTCCTTTTCTTTCTATTATTGAGAACTCATCTTTCAGTCTTTTGTTCTCACATAGATTTTCATATGCATTGTAGATCTCTAAATCTCCTATGGCTCCAATTTTGTAGTTATAACATCTACAAACATCTTGGACCATAACAACTTTATCCGGAATAACTGATAATGCACCAGCAGGATCATTCTTGTATGCTACTTCTGGAATGGGCTTGAATTCAGGTTGTTTAACTTCATTGCTGACCAGCTATATCTGATGACTCTCTCTACCCTTAGTGGTTCCTGACCCAGATACCATTGTTTTCCAAACTAGGGTTTATGATTTAAACAAGTTTATAAATTCTACGTAGCTCGGCACTTAAGTAAAATACCTCAAATCGATGAAACTTGTCTTGAATCATTGTTGAAATCTTCACAAATGGATTTTGAGCTGACCTTGATCTTCTCTACTCTTCTCGGCTTTGCTTCTCATTTGAATGGTGGGAAAATGATCAAAAATCAAATTTATGTACCCTTTAAAATAGAGTAATTAATGCTTATTGCGCTGCCAACTGTCTACTCGGCACTTGAAGGGTTTCAACATGACTTGGCACCCATTGTGTTTCACTTTGCTCGGCTCCTATTGATAATGTTCAAGACTTGTGGTATCATGGATAACACACCAAATGGATCTTTTTTATAAGAAATGTTGGTAATCACCTCCAAATTACGTTGATTTATTTAAATGCTTATAAGTTGAACATTTAAAACTTCCTTTCCCTCTTTGACCATAGTAGTAAAAGAACTAGATGCCATATTCAATACCTAGGGTTTGCACAAATTCAAACAACCTAGCTCAGTACATGATAAATACCTTCTCAAATCTATTGAATGGTGTCCAATGGTGGTTCAATTTGCTCTGCAAATTCTTGGAATGATCTCTTCAATTCACCTTTATCTCTTTTTGCTCTTTGTAGTTTTGAATGATGTCAAATGAGTCAAAAATTGATCAAATAGACCTTAAAACTTCACAATTAATGCTCAGTGCTTACACAGTTGTAATCTCAGCTTGTATAGAAATTTCAACTCACTAAATTTCCACGTAGTTTCCTTTACACTTGGAAACCGCTATGAGCTCTGTCAACACTATCACTTGTGATAGCTCGGCATCAACTATATTTCACTTAGCAACCATAGTGAAAATTTCCATGCTCGGCAGTAACATGAAAACTAACATAACTTTAAGATCTCTTCCAAATTCTAAACAAAACTTTACATCTTTCTTCATGAAAATATAATCTTTTCAAAACTAAATCCTCAGAACTGATGTATAGTATATCTTTTAAATAATAGTCTCACACATACCTCTTAATTGGTTAATTGGAAGTGGTGTGATCACCTAACCCATTGAGTGAAGTGATCCCATTTGAACTTGATGTTCTACAATCTTCCTTTCTCTTCCATGTCTTTTTCATCTCATCTCTAACATTCTCAACATTAACCTTTCCTTTCTCTTTGTAGAACTCACTGCTTGGTGCCTTTGACCTTATTAGACACGTCATGCTTATGTGACTAGTCTTTAGGCAACTAAAACATGTAGTTTGATTCAACCATCTTTTGTAGTCACTTCTGAAATGTGTTCTTATGCAATTTTTCAACAATATGTCCACACTCTTGACAATAGTGACAACTATACCTAGTATTATAATCCCAATTATAGGAGTTGTCATTGTGTTTTACCTTTGTCTTCTTATTTGATGACCATTTGGGCTTGGATCTACATGCATATGCTCTATGCCCATACTTTTTCCAGTTATAGCAGTATCCTTTAAATATTTATGTGCTTATGGTCTTGGTTCTACATCCATGTGCTTGATGTCCTTATTTGTTGCATTTGTGGCAGTGACCCATGAACTTCTACTTAGGATTCTGATTCATAGTCTTCCTCCTACAAACATTTGCAATATGACCTATATTACCACAATTATGACAAGTAGGTTCAGAGTTCTTACCTTTGTTACTTTTCTCCTCATCTCTTTTAGATTTGCTTTCCTTAGTTTTGGTATACCTTAATCTAGTAGTATCACTATTTGATCTAGGAGATCTTATCAATTGTTCAAAATACTTGATAGCTTCACTAGGTCTATTAAAGCTTTCAACAAACTCCTTTTCTCTTTTGAAATCATTTCTTAGTTGTTTATTCTAAAACTTGAATGTTGTGATCTCAATACATTTTCCATTCAATTCATTATTTGTTATCATCATTTGACTCAATGTTTCCAATTGCATGTGAGCAATCCTATTCATCTCTGATATTTTCTCTTCCAGATTGTTGGTCAATATCCTTTTGTCATCTTCAATCATGACTTTTTCCTCTTGATCTTTCTTTTTCTACTCAATGACCTCACATAGCAATACCAATTGGACTTCTTTTTCTATCTTGAGATTTGTGACCTCTTAGGTTAGGGTTGCATTATTTTCCATCAGATATGAATTTGCTGTGTCGAATTCACTTATATTTCCATCTACAAATAATTTAGTAGTGTCAATTTCTTGGTAATGTGCATCATTCTCTTCAATAGCTATCTATTTCCTTCTTTTCAATGATCTTTTTAAATCATCTCTTGCTTCATTCAGCTTATGTAGGGCAAGTTGTATTTTAATCATCTAGTTCTAAATAATCCTTCTCATCTTGTAGACTTCCATTTTTAAGATGTTTCCTCAAAGTTGCAAGGCTTTACTTTCCAAAGAACTAAACTCTAATACCAATTGTTGGAAATATAGTAGGTAAAGTAAACTCTAAGGGGGGGGGGGGATGAATTAGTAGTTAAAACTTCAACCTTAAAATCATTCACCACGCATCCATCTCACAATCTATGCATGTAAACTGAAATCCTAAATTAAGCACATACATTCATAACTTGAGAGTAAATAACATTCAACACATGTATGACACAAGATATTTCATTACTATAATGCCATGCCCGAAGATCCTTATAATAAGGATTCAATTCAAGCCAAGATTACTTTTTTCACAAGTATGAATGCACATGACAACATCATACATGGATCACAAAGATTGCAACGGAAGACTTCACCAACAATCTGAGCAACCAACATATGTCCAAACGCCACTACCAAACAAATAACTATGGAAGACACACAACTAAATTCAAATTGAAACAATTTGAATTCAAAATGCAAAGCCAAGGGATTAAAGAGAACCTAAGAGGGTAGCAAAAAAACTTCACAAAAAGTCTGGGTCAAACCATAAAGGCCCACTATCTGCCCAGATAGGTTTATGCAAAACCCAGGTGATACTTTAAATTAGCACTAGGTGATACTTTCTAGTATCGCACGACATTAACCAAGAATGAGGGTAGCACTTTCAAAGTTTGGGTGACACTCCTCAAAATGGCATGTGATACTCCACAAGTGTTGTATGATTGTTCTTCCAAGGGGGTGCAATACTGTGAAATATCATATGATATTTCTTCTAGAGGAGTGCGATACTTTCTAGTATCACACGATAGAACTCTAATGGGTGTGTGACACATTATTTGATCACCTCATGTTAACACATGGTCACCCAAGAAAATAAGAAAAGAACTCTTAAGGACAAAAAAAAGAGGAAAATAGGAAATCAAACCTCCACACCGGGGATTACCGGAACCACATAGATCGAGGAACGAACACTCAAGTGCATAAAAAAAAGATACCATGAAACAAGAAATAGGAACATCTATCCATCTAAACCATATAGAAAAGGGAAAGAACATAAGGGAAACATCACAGAGTATAGAAAGAAACATCATAGCAAACAGTAATAACATCACAATGAATAGAAATAAAATTGCAATGAGCAGTACAAACAAACCAAATATGTGGTTCCTCCCAACCATCAATAGCATCATAAGACCATCATGAGCCCTAGCCATCCTCCACATATAACATCCCAAGCCACCGATCAAATTGTTTGTACTATCATAATAGGGATGTCACTACTAAAACATGGTACAATATAAGCATAAGGAAATCTAACATGCTAGAAGTAATGCATAAGATAATCCTACAAAGTAGATAACATCACCTATCATATGCTAATCATCATAATAAGGAAATACGACAATAACTAACATCATCTAAACATGATAGACAAGCATTCCAATGAAAGCATTAATTATAAGAAAGCATACTTCAGAACCCAAAGTACCAAGTGAAGACATCCAGCAATGGTCATACTAGGACAAAGGAACATCTCTATGCATAGGTCCCTAGGAGTGGTGTAGGTAGCTATGCCTCCCAACCAAGTGATACCCACAGGCCCACACCCATCGTGCTGATGGAGATAATGATCCAACCACAAACACACATAAACAAACATCCATGGCTAACACGCATGCCAAGTAGTATGATGATTGAATCTAAGACATAGACAATGCATAAACTACAAGTCCTAGTTAGACACCTCAATAGACTACTAAGTAGGGGTTGACATCATGGAGAGTCACTTGGAATCAACAAGCCCAAGTTGGTATTGGTAGCTCTCCACTTCCCAATGGAAGGAGCACTTCTCGAATCTTTTTATTGTCTTTAAGTTTTATCACCACTCACACATTTTATTTAGTTATCACTTGATTACAAAGCTTTTGCATGCCAACCCTCAGGAAAGAGATACTAGACTGTGGAGATAGAAGCCCCCCCCATATGCTACCCTACCCTACCCTTGCTCATCCTATGGCAAGTGCCTATGAGAATGCATATTCCCAACCCAACTTCAATGATCATAACTTTTTGAAGTACCACAAAAGATCAAGACTCCCAAGTCACCTAACAAGTGTACATACATGTACTCATGTGTGGCGCACCACGATCACAAAGATAATAACACAAGGAATAGATGATAACACAAGCAGAAAGTCACTAAACCAAAAATAAACTCATGAGGATAGATTCTACACAAGTCCAAAGAAACAATAAAATCATACATCATGAAATCACTCAACCGGCCTCAATCTAGGGGTATGGATTCTACATGAATCCCAATGATGCAACAAGACCAAACATCATGAACTCACTCAACCAACCTCAATCTGAGATTATTGATTCTATGCAAATCCCAATGTCCGTGAAACAAGAATAAAGGTCTAAAAGAAACCATAACAACAAGAATAAAGTCACTCAAATGAACCCAAATTTGAGAGTACAGATGTGACACACATCTCAATGCAAACATAAAAGTGAAATGAAGGTCTAACTAACATCCAAATGGATAAACCAGGTCCACTACCTAACTCATGCCAAGAAAACCTAAGAAAACAAGGTAGCACACAAAAGGAGGTAAAACTCAAAATTTTAGAAAACTTCAAAATTAAAACCCATTTGGCCTTTGGGTACAAAAACCCCCAAAAATCCAAAAATAATAAAGTTTAGACACTATATACAAAAATGGCCAGCATAACGGTGCAAAACCCCAAATCCTCATCCCAAAAAAATAGGGAAATGCTCATATCCGACCAACTGGGCAGAATCAACAAATAGAAATAGAGGGGAACACTAGTTCTCAACCTCCTAACAAATGGCTACCGAAAATGAAAGCTGAAATGGATTAGAAATAATAAAACGAGAGAGCCCTACCTCACAACCAAAAGGGCAAAATGAAAATCTAAACTAGAAAATAAAAAGCTCATAGAAGTAGTTGAAAATTGCAGTAATCCAAGATCTCCTTGAGCTAGATCCAACGAGACCAACCTCGAGAGAATCCCACATCTATAGCTCCCAAAATGAACAAAATAGTAAATCCTCATGAAGAGGATTTTGGGTTTTACTCTCCAACTTTATAATTCAAAAGTGAGAAGTGAGGAATTAAATTCCTTTTTGGATATTTATTCATGTTTTGAGTGAAGAATTGATTAGGGCAAGTAACCAACCAACCTAGTTAAACCCCGAATCAACCCAAATGAGAATAGGATATTCCTAGAAATAGGAAATCATCTATGGCAAAGCTGTCAGAAATAAAAATAAATCAATTAAAAATCCCAAAAACCTAAAAACACAAAAATTTTGTTAACAACTTTCGCGATAATGTGAAATTCTCAATGCATAGACACATTCACTGTTCTAATCACATAATGCAAATGAGTTTGGATTTAATAATCATTGAAAGGCTTAATTAAACAAGTAAAATAAGGATACGTTGACCATACAGCAATGACATTGGTAAAATATGAATAGCTAAATCACTAACTCCATGTGCCACTACCAGAGATATAAATCATGCACACTAAACAACACAATCAAATGCAATTGCATATAATAACATAGCTAAAGAAATAAATGCATTAAATCACCTAATTTAACCATTTATTTAATTAGATTAAAATAATCTATTTACATCACTCATGTTTGCATAAAGCATAACAATGCAAGAATGAAGTAAATAACTATAGCATTAAATCCATCACCTAACATAATTAGAGATATGTCCAAATATCAGATAACCAGATATCATCATAAAACAAACTGTCATCTCAAAATGGCATCATCATGCAAATATGATCAACTGAATCATCATAGTAGTCTAACATCTATGATATTGAAATCCAAGTATACTATTTGACCCTCAGGTCATCTCACATGTAAAACATAACATAGTAATAAATATCTCTAGGACCAAAATTGAACAAGGTACATATCCACAACACATAACTAATAAGCCAGACATGGACAATCCATTTTTGATTATTTAGGAATTTAATAAAGGTTGTTTACACAACATTAAAAGGGCACTTAAAACACATAAGCAACCATAGTTATAAACATGACTAACCACTACTACAAGAACCTAGTCTAGTGTGGCATGGTAATAGTACATAGTGCAATCTTTGCAAACATCTCAGGGTAATCATGAAACATCATCATGATACCACATTGATCCTGATAACCACTGGCACAAACCTCAGTGAACCATAAATCACATCATAATCTCAAAAATTAGTCATAAGCGTAATCAAAGCAACTGATACAGTAACATAAATCTAATGACTTTAAGGGTGTAGACCACTCATGGTCCTAATAATGATCTATCACATTGAAAGATAAACAAGCTTGTAGCCATTAGGATTACTTAAAGAAGTCAAATGGGAGAGGCACTATAGTTACCCAGAAACTCTCCAAGGAGAAGGTAAAACTTAGATGGGGATGACAACTACAAATCTCCACTACTGTAGTAATAATGTGTATCCAATGAAGAATACAATTTTTGATCATGAAACGTGATCTACTCTATGAAAGGTTTATCCTATTAAAGGCTTAGAAGATTGTTAGATCTTATCGTGTTAAAGGATTTCAACACCCCGTTAGAAGTGTGCCTGGTAAAAGGACTTTAACTTAAAATGAAGTAAGCACTTTGTTAAAAGATTTACAACAACCTATTAAGACTACTATGCTAAGAGATTAAATTGATTCACATGTTAGAATATCTTAGGAATGATCCTTCGATAAGCACTCTGCTACTTGATAACATATCACCTATTTCTCGATGTGTACTTGATCCCCACTGATCAAATATCACACTTCTATCTTTTAATCTTCTTTCCTTTGTTCTCCTCTAACTAATTCTACAATGTATCTCAATTCACAATACCTAAATCACCATGAATACTTTGTTTGCACATGCAAACTTCTCTCTTTTCTCCTTCCACACACATAAGATTTAGGATTTGTCTTCCTTAAGAAGATCTGGGTGACTTAGGGTTAGGTATGAGTCAACAATTGTGATTCACCCATATTGCCACTTAATCCTTCTCTTTTTCTAATTAGCTACATTTACTACATCACAAAATAATCCTCAACTTGGCTCCAAAATGGTTTACATAGTAATTTGTGCCATTACAAACAACTATGTCAAAATTGTATTACTTGGCACTTGAAGTCTCTCATGCTCAGCATCAACTACAACTTCAATGTTGTAACTCAGCCTCTAAATGACTCAACATCCATTGATCACTTAGCATGTAAATGGCTTAGCACTTATTAACTACTTGGCACTTGAGTGACTCATCACTTATTAGTTACTTGGCACATACTAAATATCTCTCGCTTAGCATAAACTATCTAACAACATATGCTCATGATGTAGAACTTGTTCGGCATGAACTAAGTAAATGAATTAAGTATATTGTCAGTCATATGTAAAAACTAATCTGAGATTAACAAGATCTTGACTCCATTAAAAAAATTTAAGGGGAGTACTTGGTGCGGAACAGTAGATTTAGGAAAGTGAAAGGTAATAAATTATGAGATATTATTGCAATTAATTCATTCTTAATCTTCAAAATAATTTTTTTCTAAGTCACCTATTTACTTTTGTACAACTTCTAAAGAGTGGGATGCAATACATTTTTTTATTTCAAACAACCAAGATTGGATGATGATATGTATTTAATTATGTCAACATTTTGGTCATAGATTAAAATGCTAATCTATGTCTTCAATGGTTAAACAAGATCATTGTAATGGAGATCCCAATGTTACACAAAAGGATATAGATTTATCATATGCTTTAAGATATCTCTAGGTACTTATAAGTTTGTTAATCAACTGTATGTTTTTAAACTTATGATGCAATAATTTATACATGTTTGACATTATTGTAGGTGAAATACCGTAAGGTTATGTTATGCAATGGTTATAAATTCCACATCAAAGATTTTGATGACACAAAGAGAACTTGTGATTCTGGGATAAGTGTAGTCTTCTAGGTGGCCAATATTTCATCTAAAAATTACTTAGATCCTCAAGAATCTCAAAATTGATACTATGAAATTTTGGTTGATATACTTGACTATGACTTTAATTCCTTAAAATTAGTTATCTTCATCATCAAATGGTACAGACTATGACTCAGTCATAATTATCTTGATAGAATTGTTATTGAGCATGAAAATGGATTTCCAATGAGTAATACAAGGTTGTTTAAGCTAGTTGGGGATGATCCCTATGTTCTTCCAAGCCAATGTGAGAAGGTATTTTACCTAGAGGTTCCACATAAATTAGTTTGGTCATTTTTTGTTATACATGATCCAAGAGGAAAGTGGATAAGGTATAATGTGATGGAAGAAGATGATACTGAGGAAGAGGAAGGAGTGGATCATGATCAAGAATATTTTTATGATGCTCCTAATTAAATAATGTCACTACTGATCACATGGATGGTGCTTCTACTAATCACAATGATGATGATGATGATGAGGAGGAGGAGGAGGAGGAGGATGACCACAATAGTGGTGGTGATGATGTTGATGATGATGATAATTCTTCAGGATTGTAGGCACATTCACTTGATTTTATTTTATTTTGCCCAACGTAGGGTGCTCTAGTAGGTGTTGGCTTATTGTTAGCTCTTGGATCATGAGGTGTTAGATGCAAGGTAGGAGGAATATGATCAGTCATAGGTTCCCTTTGGTTACACAAATTTTAAGTATTCTAATTATGATTTTGAAAAGCTAGCATCTCTTCTAGTTGAGGATCTAATTCTTGACTGAATAGAAAAGTGAATTCTTCACTAGTTGGTTGTTCCATTCTAGGATTTTGTGGAGAATCATAGGATTCTAACATCATAGCATTTTACTACATAGAAGACTCATAATTATTGCCTTGTGAACTCTAGTTCATTTCTTGATTTTCATTGAAATATGAGCCATCATTATTTGGTACATTTTGGTTATTTTCATACTAGTTTATGTCCACAAACTGAGCATTGTTGTTATTATCAGCAATGATGCTTTCATTGTTTAGACAAGTATTTCATAGTCGATTCTACCTTTGGAATCCATTGTTGTGATCTAGAGGATTTTAATTATTCCCTACATTATTATTGTTGGAAGCATGAATTTTAATGATATTCTTATGGGGGAGTATTGTAGATATGTTACTATGATGTTATGTTACATTCATTACTGAGTTTGTCATTGATGTCAACATAGTAGTTTTTTGTAGTATCTAACAAAAGAATAGTAGAAAGATCACGTTGGTACGTATGGCTATTTGAGTATTCTCACTATCTAAGGTTACGAGAGATACTTCTAAGTATCTAGTATATGTAGTTAACATTAGATAAAGAAATGTTAAGTCTAGAAGAATTTATGTAAGTTTTGATGATGTTTGTCCTAAGATAGAGTTTACAAAGGCATTCTCTAGTAAACTTGATATATCTCTTAGCAGAATTTTTATTATGAGAATCGAGGTTGAGGATATGAAGAAGAGATGTTGATGATGACATGGTTAAACTCTCTCATTATAATATCGCATGTACAAAAAGTTATTCAAGTTGCAAAGTCGAAGACTAATGTTATCACTAAGTGTAATGTCTTCTTAATGTGGTCCTATAATAATTAATTGGGAAGGTGTAAGAACTGACTCAAGGAATTTTTTTATGGATTCCATATAAAGGAAGGACATTTTCCTTTATCAAGCATGATATGGACAAGTGATTTGTAAGTAGCACAAAGAGAAGAATGTGAAGTTAAGCAGAGCAGAATGGAAGTGAAGGAAACTTCATTACCAAGGTTTTATTGTGTGATCTAAGATTTGTGACCTAGTCTACAAGGTCTGATAGTGATTGGTTTGATTGATAGAATAGAGGAAAGAGGAACTTAATAGTAGATTACTTGTTTGTGCAGTGAGCTCTTCTTGTAATTGAAATTGCATGGTTGGGTAGTCGGGTCTTCTTGCATACATTGTAATATAACTCCTAATAGGGTTGGCATAACTCTTAATGGGGTTGGAATCTCCTAACAAGGATTCAAAGTCTCCTAACAAGGACTCTATGTACTAAATGTTATAATAGACTCCTAATAGGGTACATCCTCTAATAAGGAATATTTATATAAGTAAATCATCTTGTGGGCATCATTCCCACCAGGGTTTTCCCTTTGACCAAGGGTTTCCCTAGTTAACATATCTAGTGTATTTGTCTATGTGCATCTTGTTATGGTTTTTGTTTACTTTGGTTGAATGGATAAGATTATTTAAGGATAATAAATATTTTAACTATTGGATAATTGGTGCACCACCACACACACCCCCCCCCCCCCCCCCCCCAACCTTATCTTAGTTATCTTGGTGGACTATTGTTTCTAACAATTAGTATGAAAGCATCAAGTCCTTAAAGATAAAGTTTAACAACTTTGGGAGATCCATGGCAAGAATATTCAAGAAAGATAGTTTGAAGTTCAATGGAACAAATTATGATAACTGAAAGGAAAAGATGAAGACACATCTATTGTGTATGGGTCCATGATATTGGATCTTGACAAAAATATCAAAGACAATCATTGTTGAGAAAGATTTGGAGTCTTGTACCGAGGAAGAAAGAGATCTTTTATGTGCAACATGAGAGGTAGAGAAGCACTATTGATAAAACTTCTTGAAATGGAATACAATCAGGTAAAGTCACTTGTTACTTCATATTTGATTTGGAAAACTTTGGAAACTAGTTTTGAAGGTGATAAACATTCTAAGAAATTGAGGCTACAAAATTGGATTTGTGAATTTCAAGATGCTAAAATGATGGAAGATGAATCTATAAGATCATATGTAGGTTGAATATCAAAAATCACTTAAGGTATTAAATCTCAAGGAGGAACTAAAGAAGATGATGAGGTTATATGGAAGATATTGAAGAGCTTAACACCAACATTTAAGTTTATAGTTCAAATGATACAGTTGTTGATATCTTATACCAAATATTTCACAAAGGAGACATTTCTTGGAAGAGTTGAAGCAGTTGAGAATGAGCTTAGACTATCCAAAGAATTGACTAGAATAGAAACAGCTTTTAGTTCCTTGAATATTTGATCTAGTTTATCAAGGAGCATAACTGCTAAAGGAGACTTTACTAGCAGTAGCAGATTTGATGAGCATAAAAAGATTGAAGGAGTCACCCCTTAAGTAAGAAGAGAAAAAGATGGTAAGAAAATTTTTAAATGTTGGACTTGCAATGAATTTGGTCATTATGCATCTAAGTGTCCTAAAAGAGAGAAAAGGTATAAAGGAAATTACAAACCTAAAAGAGATAGAGAGTGTTTGTATCCAAATGAAGAAGATGAATCTAATGAACAAGAAATAAGTACTAGTGATGATGAAATAAGATTTGTAGCAATTAAAGAAGAAATCTCAGAGAAAGTAGCTTTGGTATGAAAAGTTGAAAAGAAATCTGATTGGATAATTGATAGTGGTTGTTCACATCATATGACTCGTGATATGAACAATTTTGTTAACTTCAAAAGTTAGGATGGAAGCATTGTTAGAGTTGGAAACAATGCAGCATGCAAAGATAAAGGTATTGGATCTATAACTCTTCATCATTAAACTAACACTGAGGATGTATATTTTGTTGATTGTTTGAAGCACAATCCTCTAAGTGTTGGACAACTAGTGGATAAAAGTTACTAGTTGTAGTTCATAGAAAAGACATGCATGATCAAAGACAAAGATGGAAAGGTAATAGGAATAGGAACTAGATCTAGAGGTAACATATTTTAGTTGAATCTTACTTAAATGACATGTTTGGTTGCAAAGGTAGATGACAGTTGGTTATGGCATAAGATATGTTTTCGTATAAACTTTTGCAGCATTCTAAAAACTAGTAGTATGTTTGCAGTTAGAGATTTTCCTAAGATTGTAAAACCTTCTAACACAATCTGCAAGGAGTGTGTTTTGGAAAAGTATAAAAAAACTTCTTTTACCCATAAGAAGTTTACTACTATAGCAAAATTGGAGATTGTACACACAGATCTCAGTGGTCCTGCGAAGACTAAAAGATGCTATGGTGAAATTTATTTCATGATTTTAGTTGATGAATTTTCTAGAATGATGTGAGTTGTATTTCTTAAAGAGAAATTTGAGATATTTAATAAGTTTAAGATATTCAAGAATAGAGTTGAGAATGAATCAAGCATGAAGATTAAATGTTTAAGATCAAATAGAGGAGGAGAGTTTACTTCAAATGAGTTTAACATGTTTTGAGAAGAAAATGAAATCAAAAGACAATTATCAGCTCTGAGATCCCTTGAACAAAATGGTATAGCAAAGAGAAGAAACATGCTAGTAACAAAATCTACAAGAGCTATGTTAGCTAAGAATTAAGTATCTAAGATATTTTGGAGAGAAGCTGTGAACATAGCGGTCTACACTCTAAACAAAGTATAGGTTAGGAAAGATACAAACAAGACCCCTTATGAATTTTGGTTTGGTCACTCACCTATAGTTAAATATTTCATAATTTTTTGTAGTAAGTGTTATATCAAAAAAGATGATGATATTGGTAAGTTTGATGCTAGAAGTGATGAAGGTATGTTTCTTGGTTATTAATTAAAAAGAAAGGCTTATAGATGTTATAATCAGAGAACTACGACTATTATGGAAAGTGCAAATATAAGAGTTGATGAAAAATTCAAGATACAAGAAACAATAGTTGATTACAATTTAGATGATGATTTTGTTGCTAAACCAAGGAATGATGAAGTATTCTTTGAGACTAACAATGAATTACATAATGAAGGAGAGTTAAGGTGAGAACAAAGCTTGGAACCTTTTGTAGAGCCAAGAGTTGAGATAACAACTCCTATGTTAGGTAAGAATATGACAAAGAATCATCCACCCAAGCAGATCATCAGAAGTAGAAATAAAGGTGTGATGACAAGAAGCAATCAATGAAGAACTATGTTTGATATCTCAAGTTGAACTTTAGAATGTAGATGAAGCATGTAAAGATGATAATTAGAAGCAAGCTATGAAAGAGGAATTGGATTAGATAGTAAAGAATGAGACATGGGAATTGGTCCCCAGAGCAGTAGACAAGAATGTCATAGGAACTAAATGGGTATTCAGGGACAAGATAAATGAACGAGGAGAAGTTGTAAGGAACAAGGTAAGATTGGTATGTAAAGGTTACTCATAACAAGAAGGAATAGACTATGATGAGACCAATGCTCCTATGGTTAGAATAGTAGAAAGATTATTATTAGCATATGCAACATATAAGAAATTCAAAGCATATTAGATAGATGTCAATTTAGCATTTATGAATTGAGGACTTGAAGAGGAGGTATACATTGAACAACATGAAGGTTATCATTTCACAAATGACAAGGACATAGTATGCAAATTGAAGAAAGCATTGTATGGCATGAAGAAAGCACCCAAAACTTAGTATGCAAGGTTGGAAAAGCATTTGACAAAACTTGGATATAGCAAAGGTATGGTAGGTAGTAATCTTTATTGGAAAGATAATGATGATGGACCAATAATTTTGGTAATATTTTTTTAATGATATCATATTTGGAGAAAATGATGAGGAAAGTGAAAAGTTTGCAAAAGAAATGAAGAAAGAATTTGAAATGAGTATGATAGGAGAAATGAAATATTTTCTAGGATTGCAGATTCTACAGAGTAAAGAAGGAATCTTTATTTCTCAGACTAAGTACTTGAAGGATTTACTGAAAAGGTTTGGTTTGGAAACATGTAAATATATTGGAACACCTATGATAACTAGACACAAGTTATCTACAAAGGATAAGACACCTACTGTTGAGAAAAAGAAGTATAGATCTATGATCGGAGGTTTGCAATATCTGACTCACACAAGACCAAATATAGCAAATGCAATTGGAATTGTTGCAAGATTTCAATTTGATCATAGAGAAGCACATTATGCAGCAATTAAAAGGATATTTAGATACCTAAAAGGAACACTAGAGTTCAGATTGTGGTATGATAGATCAAATTATTTTTCTCCAAGTTCTTATATTGATGTTGATTGGGTAGGAAATATAGATGATAGAAAGAGCACCAGTGGTGAAGCGTTCTTTCTTGGAGGAAGATAGGTTTCTTGGTTGAGCAAGAAGTAGGATTGTACCTCACAAAGTATAGCAAAAGTAGAATATGTTCCAGCAGCAAATAATTGTAATCAAGTTGTTTGGATTAAGCAGATGTTGAAGGATATAAGGATAGAATTCAGTGAACCTATTGTCATACATTGTGACAACACAAGCACAGTAAATATGTCTAAGAATCTAGTGTTGCATTTGAATACCAAGTACATTTCTATCAAGTATCACATGTTTAGAGAGATATTTGCAAAAAAGGAAATTAGATTTGATTATGTGAGCACTAAATAGAAAATTGTAGATATATTCACTAAGCCTCTTCTCAAATAGATTTTTGAGTATTTGTGAGGTATGGTAGGGGTTATGCCCCTTCCTACATCAAAGTAGAAGTTGCAAAAGTGCATCAGTCTAGTGTAACAGAGCACCATTGTTTGTCTGGACTGAATGTTGATGCTTCCTATATGGGGGAGTATCTATGATGGAAAAATTCATTAAGGACTCTTGTTGGATGTTGTTTTTGAATTGTGTGTTTGGACACTTGAGCTAGTAAGAATCAGTTGTTGTAGAGTTTTATGGTTGCTAAAACCTTTGAATTTGATGTCAATGGCAGAGAAGTACTACATGAAAAACATCATGGGAGAAGGAAAAAAAAGTACAACTTGTTTAAGAGAAGAAAATAGTCGGGGAGAATGATTGATGAAGAGGATTTGAAAAGAAAGGTTAACAATCTTTAACTATTAGTATTCTTGGAACTAGATGTTTTTCATCTATGTTGCCATCAATGTCAAAGGGGGAGATTGTTGGAAGCATGAATGCTAATGATATTCCTATGTGGGAGTATTGCAGATATATTACTATGATGATATGTTACATTTATGACTAAGTTTTTTCATTGATGTCAACATAGTAGTTTTCTGAAGTATCTGACAAAAGAACAATGGAAAGATCTAGTTGGTACAAATAGTTAGTTGACTATTCTCACTATCCAAGGGTATGGGAGATACTTCAGAGTATCTAGTCTATATAGTTAATGTTAGATGGAGAAATTTTAATTCTGGAAGAAGTTATGTAAGTTTTGATGATGTCTATTCTGAGATAGAGTTTATAGAGGCATGTTCTGGTAAACTTTTTATATCTCTTAGCAGAATTATTATTCTAAGAATTGAGGTTTGGGATATGAAGAAGACATGTTGATGATGATGTGGTTAAACTCACTAATCATAATATTATGTGTATGGAAATTTATTAAATTTGCAAGGTGGAAGATTAATGTTATTGCTAAGTATAACGTGTTCTTAATGTGGTCATATAATAATTAATTGAGAAGGTGTAATAGCCGACTCAGGGAATTGTTTTATGGATTTTATATAAATGAATGACATTTTGCTTTATCAAGCATGACATGGAGAATTGATTTGTAAGCATCACAAAGTGTGAAATGCAAAGTTGAGCAAAGCAGAGTAGAAGTGAAGGAAACTTCATTGTCGAGGTTTGATATTTGGATCCAAGATTTGTGACTTGGTCTAGAAGGTCTAATAGTGATTGGTTCAATTGATAGGAAAAAGAAAAGAGGAACTTAACAATAGATTACTTGTTGGGCAGTGACCTCTTCTTGTAATTGAAATTGCATGTTTAGACAGTGGGCTCTTCTTGCATACATTGTACTACAACTCCTAATAGGGTTGGCACAACTCCTAATAGGGTTGGAATCTCCTAACAGGGATTCAAAGTCTCCTAACAGGGACTCCATGTACTAAATATTTTAATAGATTCCTAATAGGTTCCATCCTCTAAGAAGGAATATATATATTAGTACATCATCTTGTAGGCATCATTCCCATTGGGGTTTTTTCTCTAATCAAGGGTTTCCCTAATTAACATATTTGGTGTAATTTTCTATGTGCATCTTGTTATGGTTGTTGTTTACTTTGGTTGAATGGATAAGATTGTTTAAGGATAATAAATGTTTTAATTATTGGATAATTGATTCACACCCCCCCTCTCAGTTAGCTTGGTGGACTATTATTTCTAACAATTATTTCCTGCATTGTTATTTCTGTTGAAATTCTTGTTATAATTCTAACCTTAGTTTTTGTTCTAAGTGGTTGCATTCATTCTCTAAAATTTGTTGTTATGCCCTTGCGACAACCTCAAACAAGTTAGTTCATTGGTAATCTAACATATAGTTTTCTTCATTTGACCAATCTCATATGTAACATTATTTTCTGGTTCAGTGGAAGTTTCTACCTTTTTCCCAAAGAAAGAAGCTTTTGGAGGTTCATATCTAGGATAGGTTATGGCTGGAATTGGTACAACTGGTGTCTATTGTAGTGGGACTAAATTCATTGGAATGAGTTGACAAGGCATCGATGGTGTTCCAACAAGATATGTTGGTATCATTTTAGTTGCTTGAGCTAGAACCATCAATCCTCCCCCATTAGGATTCGCTTTCTTGGTAAAAGTAATTGCTTCATCGAAGACCTTTTCTAATGTCTCAATGTTTATAGTAGATAGCCTTTGTAGAAAGATACCTATGAGATGGTCCATAGGATTAAGATAAATTTGAATTGCAGGTTCAATTGGTATAGTATAGGGTGTTTCCAACTTGTGGAAAGCCATATGAAATCAATGATTGAAACATGAAATGGTCCTCATTGGGTCCCTTTTCATTGATATGAACCAATGATGTACCACAATTAGGTTGATGAATATTTTGAATTGTTCAAGGAACAATTTTTTGAAGGCAACCCAATTTTGGATACATCCTCATGGAAAATTCACATACCAGTTAAATGAAAGTTCTCCTAATGGGTATGGGAATAAATGAAGTACCACATTCTCTTGTTGAACTTTCTTTTGATTGCATATTTCTTTAAAGACATTGATATGGTCCTTAGTTGTTTGTGTTTCTTCATAGATGAACCTTGGGCAAAATTTCTCAGGATTCTTGGGAAGGTCATTAAGTGCATCTTGCAAGTTAATTAGTGAATCTAACATGTTCGCAAAGAAGGCCATCGATAGAGGATTTGGTGGAACAATGGGTGGATGCTGGTTCAAGGGTGGAACTGAAGATGATGAAATTTGAAATGGAAGTGGTAGAACTTTGCGAAATCCTTTTTCATTGTGAGGCTTACAAAAATGATTGAGTTCTAAGAACTTTGGCTTACTATCTAAATATCTTAAAGCTCATTGAAATGGAAATGATAGATTAGGATCTTCCAAGTTGTGTCAATTTTTGAAAAAGTTTACATTTATAGAAGCACACATTCTCAAAATAGTGAACCTGCACACCTTCTAATAGTTTCAGATGGAAAATGTTCTAAACTTTTAAAAACTTCAAAATTTCAAAACAAGGAGTTGTTTTTCTATTCTGAATGGTATGTGCCCTCCTTCTAGCACCACTTCTATTGAGATGTCATTTTTCATGATGCTTAATGGGAGGAATCCTTTCAAACTCCTCTCTTGCAAAACTAATCAGGGATCAGATCCAACATTCTAAGCAATTTTGAAACCTAGTGGAATCTACTCAGTTAAAGATAAATGTGTATATTCACAAGGAGCCCTTTTTTGGTTTGAACCAATTTTGGATAAGATGTTTGTGTTGGATAAAATTGATTAATTGTGTGTTGTCTTTAATGTTACATAAATGTCATATCAGTTTCAATCAGCATATGTTGAGCTCACTCGGGTAGTGAAGATAGTTTTCTATGGCTACCAAGTAGTCCTATGTTTGCCTAGTTCAAAAGGCAGTGTCTACTGAGTCCACTCGAACATCAAAGGAAAATTTTTTGAGAATGAGTGTTAACTGAGCTCACTTAGTTAATGAAGAAAATTTGGATGGAACCAATGCTAAATGAGCTCACTCGATTACTAAAGGATTTGCATCAGTTTGTAGAGTTAACCGAACTTCTGTTGGTTAACAAAGGAAATCATTTTTTAGTTAGTGTCTACTGACTTGGGTTAGCTAAAGAAGGATTTTCTTTTCTTTTTTTTATTAAGCTTTATATATTTATCTATTAATTCCACCCAACTGAGGTGATGAATATTTATTATTCTAAGTTGTATTTGAGCCAACTTGATTGAGTGAAAAATATAAGTATAAGGTCAAGTTATGATTTCAAAGTGTGTAATTTTCATGATGATATGAATGAAGAGAAATGATGAGAAGAGGAAGAAAATAAGCATAAGCATAAAGGCAAGAAGGACTCCAAGAACTACAAGAACTTCAAGGACAAAGGTAAGAAATCTTGTTTTATATCTAAAGATTCGGATAATAGTGAAGATGAAATGGTTTATATTGCTGTGAAAGATGAATCTAATGATAAAGGAGATAAAATGGCACTTACCTCTCACATTAGCAAAAATTATATATGGATTATTGATAGTGGCTGCTCACACCATATGACTGGAGATAAAACAAAATTTGAGAATATTAAACCTTATGATGGAGGAAGTGTAAGATTTGGAAACAATGAAGCTTGTAACATAAAAGGAAAAGGATGTATCTTTTTCACTAAAGAACTTGTATGTAATCATTCTTATTGGGTTCAAGAACTAAAGCATAATCTACTAAGTGTGGTACAATTGAACAACATTGGATTCAAGGTAGAATTCATGAATGGATAGGCCAAACTACTAGATAGTAAAGGAAATCTGGTCGGGCCTAGCAAGCAAACAAAAGGTAATCTATTTTATCTTGATCTCAATGAAAGTTCATATTTTATTGCTCAAGTAGAACAAAGCTGGTTATGGCACAAAAGGCTATGTCATGTAAACTTTGATAATCTAGTTAAGATAAGAAAACATAAAAGAGTAAGAGGTATTCCTAGTTTGAAGAAGCAGATTCCTAGTTTGATATATCACAAAATCATAGAAAATGCACATGTCAGAATTGATGAGTTTGCAGAATTTATATATTTAGATTGAGAGATTCATTTATTATAGACCTAATACCCTACCAAATCTATCTAAGAGAAATGAAGCTTCATCTCCCAACTCCCTAGAAATCTCAATAGTTACCGAGTTGCAAACTATGCAACCTGAGCTACAAGGACCAGAGTCATAATCAGAGGGTACTGAGCTAGTTCAAACCAAGCTTGATGTACTTGACTCATAGATGAGAAGGACCTGAGCTTGAAAGTGAAATTCAAGAAGAAGATGGTGGAACTCATTCAAAGAACAAAGAGCCTTTGTTACCTAAATATGTCAAAAGACATCATTCACTTGATCAGATCAGTGAAGACAAATCAGATGGAACAATAACAAGAAGTAAATTGAAAGGTACATGTTTACTTGCTGATTTTGAACCTAGAAATGTCAAAGATGCATTGGAAAATGAAAGTTGGATTGAAGAAATGAATGAAGAAATTGAATAGATTGAGAAGAACAAAATGTGGACTCTCATTCCTAGACCCAAGCATAAAAATTTAATTGGCAAAAAATGGGTGTTTAGAAATAAGCTGAATGAAGATGGAAAATTTTCAAGAACCAAAGCAAGATTGGTATGTAAAGGCCATTCCAAAGATGAAGGTATTGATTATGGCGAAACCTTTTTTCCTATTGCAAGATTAGAAGGTGTTAGAACCTTACTTGCATATGGACCACATAGAGGATTTAAAGTGTATCAAATGGATGTTAAATCTACATTCTTGAATGGAATTCTTGATGAGTAAGTCTACATTGAACAATCAGAAGGTTTTGTAGATCCTAAAAAAAGAGATATGGTTCGCAAATTACACAAAGCACTATATGGTCTCAAGCAAGCTCCCAGAGCTTGGTATGAAAGACTTCATAATTGCTTGGTACAAATTGGTTTTCAAAGGACAAATGATAATAGTAGCTTGCATATCAAGGAAGGACTAGACAAGAAGATTATGTTGGAAAAAATATTTGTTGATGATACCTTATTTATAGGGAATGATGACTTATGCAAGGGATTTTCAAAAGGAATGACTAAAGAATTTGAAATGTATATGTTTGGTGAGATAAAAAATTTTGTTGTATTGTAGGTACGATAGAACAAAGATGGCATCTACATCACTCAAGCTAAATATATCAAGGAGATATTAAAGAAATTTGGAATGGAAGATTCAAAATCTATTGGAACCCCTATGTCTACTAGACATAAGCTTTCCAAAAATGATAATTCCAAGGTAGTAGATCAGACCACATACATATCAATGATTGGAAAATTGTAGTATGTAGTACATACAAGGCCTGATATTACATTAGCAGTTGGTATGGTGGAAAGATTCTCAACAAATCCCAAAGAAAATCACATGATGGATATCAAGAGAATCATGAGATATATGAAAGGTACTAAAGACTATGGTTTATGGTATAAACTCGGAGGCAATTTGGACTTGAAAGTATTTACTAATGTTGGTTGGGCAAGAAGTCTTGATGACAAAAAAAGCACTAGTGGTGAAGCATTATTTCTTGGTACAAGACTAGTGTCTTGGACAAGAAAGAAGTAAAATTCTACATCTCAATCCATAGTTGAGCTAGAATATGTGATAGCAACAGTTAATTGTTCAAACATTGTTTGTTTCAAATAATTGTTGGTAGGTATGAAGATAGAGATCAAGGATCTAGTTGTCATATATTGTAATAACACCAGTGCAATAAATATACCAAAGAACCTAGTAATGCATTCCAAGACAAACTACATTGCTATAAACTATCACTTCTTAAGAGAATTGGTGCAAGATAAAGAAGTTAGATTGGAATATTTTAATATAAAGAAATAGATTATAGACATATTCACCAAGCCATTACCTAAGGATGCATTTTTTTATCTAAGAGGTAAGCTAGGCATCATTCCCCTATCTAAAGCTCACTAAATAAAGTTTAGTGATGTATCAACTAGAGCATGTTGAAGATCATCAATTGATGCAGAATGGACAAGGACATATTACAAATGAATCAGTACTTGAGGTACATTGATATTAAGAAAATTTTTATCTTTGGCATGTGTTGTCAAAAAGGGAGAAGTTTACTATCATATATCAAAAGAAATTTCTCTAAGAGGGAGAAGTTTGCAGTAAGAGGCAAAAGTGTTCAAAAGTTTTATGACAGAGGGAGAAATCTGAAGACAAGAAAGAGTTCACACTAATAGAGGGAGTTCTCATGGATGAGAATTACAATGAAACTAAGGATATGTTCCTTATTTTATTTTTGAAATTTTCATTGTGCTATGAAATGTTGTGTTGCCATCAATCCCAAAGAGGGAGATTGTTGGACAGAATTGATTAATTGTATGTTGTCTTTGATGTTACACAAATATCATATCAGTTTTAGCTAGTGTATGTTGAGCTAACTCAGGCAGTGAAGATAGTTTTCTATGTCTACCAAGCATTCCTATGTTTACCTAGTTTGGAAGGCAGTGTCTATCAAGTTCACTTGGGTGTCAAAGGAAAATGTACTAAAAATGAGTGTTAACTGAGCTCACTTAGTTTATGAACGAAAGTTGGATGAAACCAATGCTAATCGAGCTCATTAGGTGACCAAAGAATTTTCACAAGTTTGCAATGTTAACCGAGCTTCTGTTGATTAACAAAGGAAATTTTTTCTAAGTCAGTGTCTACTGAGCTGGGTCAACTAACGAAGGATTTTCTTATTTTGTTATATTAAGCTTTATTGATTTATCTATTGATTCCAGCCAACTAAGGTGATGAATATTGATTATTCTAAGTTTTATTTGAGCTGACTTGAGTGAGTGAAAGATATAAGTATAAGGTCAAGTTCTAATTTCAAAGTGTGTAATTTTTAAGATGATATGAATGAAGACCAATGATCAGAAGAGGAAGCAAATTTAAAGGGTAAGCAGAATATCCTTGTGGAGTAGCAAAGCAATATTCAATTAGGAAAGATTGAGTACAAGCCTGAATAGAGATCTATAATTAGAAAATTAGTTGCATTCAAATTAGTTCATCTCATTGTTACTCTCTAACCATTTTAGTAGTGATCTAAATCTCTTATTTGCAAATCCTTTAACAAGGTGTCAATTCTATTTAATTTTCTTAAGACCTCTGACAAGGCCACTCCTAATAGGCTGATTAAATCCTTTAGTAGGGTCACACCTAACAGTGTCTTTTGTAAAGGTTGGATCCTAATAGGGCTCACTTCAGAAGAGTGAAAAATAGTAACTAGATGCAGTTGGTGGTTTTTCCCAAATTGGGTTTCTACGCTAAATCTTGGTGTCAAATGTGTCCACGTTATTTCTTTTATGTGTTTTACAACTAAGTTAAAATAGTGGTAATCACAGATAATATCTAAAGTTTTGCATGTTAATGTTTACCGAGCAATCCTAGTCTTTACTAAGTTATAACATTTCTTTGTTTGTCGAGCATCAGTAGTATTCAGTTTTTAGAGTTTGTTTTGTACTGACATCTAAGGGATCTAGGATTTATTTTAGTGGTAACTAATTCACCCCTCCCCTCTCAATTACTCATCTTATATTTCCAACAATTTGATCTACTTGTTCTTTTGAAAAGTAACCACAAAAGAGATATATTTTTGGTATTTTCTATTTTATGGTGAATGCAATTTATTGGTGCAACTATATGAATTCCTATTTTAACATAGTGTTAGAAAAGAAAATAAAAAGGATAGGGTAACAAAAGATTAAAGAAAATAACTTGAAAAACTAACTCCTAGCAAACATAAACCATGGTAACAACATGTTTCTGAGTTAAATCATTGAAAAGATCGGGTAGGAAACTAATGAAATTAGGAGTAACACTTCCTCAACTCTACTAATGCAATCGTTGATGAAAACTCAATAATAACTGAATGATGTTTCACATTTCATCAAATCGCAAGGTCATGGAAAGTGAACTCATGAAAGACAAGATGCTATGCAAGAATAATAGGTGATCTCTTCTCCAATTTTTTATGTTAGTGAAATTTGTTAACAAATGGAAAACACCAGAACTAAAAGGTTGCACACTCATAAGAACACAATAAAACCATTGGATCCATTATTATTCATGAACATGCATTGACAAAAATAACACACTCTAGCAAGAATAACTATGCTCATAATGAAAGTACTAATAGCATTTATTATTGCATGTAAATAATGGCCTGGAGTGCATACTACTTCCATTTATTTATAAGAAATCATCTCCTCCTTTTGTGCTTGGAGAGAGAATTCTTAAAATGAAATTGATGTTAAAAACAAATTAAAAATATATAATTATATACAAACTGACTCTCTAAATGGTGCTAAGTAGGTCTCCACCCTTGTTTATATCAATTAGTGGGTGTATGAGACTTTACATGACATAAAAAAATAAAAGAAGTAGATAAGAAGAAGTAAGCTAAAAGAGGATCTAAGATTCATTGGAAGATCTAAAAATGGAAGGTTGACCTTCTTTGAAAGTTTTTGGGAGTTGAATTGTCGTCAAAATGTGTTTCCAGTGCATGGAATGCTCTTAAAATAGAAACTAGCAATTAACTGTCAGTGCACTACTACTTCTTCAAAATTGTTAACACACCTCTGAAAGTAGTACACCTATGTACCTACACACCTTGATGATAGGTTCCAAAAATCCAAAAAAAATCCAAGTTTCAAAATTGAATTTCCAACATCTTAGTTTTTTTCTTCCTTATGCCAAAGTGATGTTTGGATGCTTATTCTTGAATTTATAAATGATCTCTATTACTTGAGAAACCTCAAGAAAATTCAAATCTCCATACTTCTTCATTATTTGTTGGTAATTTCTAACCTCTATACAAGTTTCTAAAAAATTCTCAAGTTTACTATATATTTCCAACAATACCTCTTAAGTCTTAAATGCTTTCCTGATATCTTCGTTTGACGAAACATCCTCGAAATTTCTTTGGAATTGTTGAACTAATAATTACACTAGATTGAGCTTGGCTTTTGACTCATCCTCAAAAATTTCAAGGTAGACAGTGATGTAATACCTCTTTGCTTCCAAAATCTACTCTTGAGTTTTATCCGACAACCTTTGTATATCCTCATGCAATTCCTACATAACTTTTTTCCCAGTAGATATTTTCTCTATCCAATCATTGAGCTTGTCCAGCTCCTATGTAGTATATACTTCCATGAGCATATGATACCTTTAAACTTTTATTGATGTCAAAGCCTAAAGGTCTTTTATCTAGGTATGTACCTCATCCATCAACCCAAAATCCTAGTTCACTATGGAAACTAATTTATCTGTGCTTGACTGAGTATGGTGTAACATGTTCAAATTGCCTTGTATTATTTATACACCCATTTCCTCAAAATTATTGTGCCATTGCTAACATGCTCCCAAAAAGAATCCACCTATACATTTCCCTTCTCTTTTCTCTCTAGTACTACAGTAAGACTGATCTCTAGATTATCTAGGTCTATTGGGCCCACAACTCCATGTAGATAGCCTCTTAGAAGCTCATTTTGTTTCCATAGTAGTATCAACTTAGACTTATCTTTGTTTATGTGTTTGAACACCTCTTTTATGCCCATAATGATCAATGCTTTGGAGGTATCTACCATGGGCCTTCCTAATAGAACTTCCTTGATCTGATAATCCTTAGTAGTTAAATCCTTGATGTCAACATGTGGAGGAGGGATGGCTATGTGTGCAAGAAATTTCTAATTTTGGTTCTTCATAATGAAGGCTAATGGTCATGCATCACCTATAGGTCGAGCTTCTTGATGGCCTTTACTTGCTCATACATTCCCTCCTTAGCTATTACATTCGGCTTCCTCATCTATCAAACCATGACCTCCCTCTTCAGCCAAGCCGATGTAGTGCCCATGGGAGACATATATTTGAATGAAGAGAGGGTTTTCACTATAGATCCCTTTCCCTTATCATTCCTCTCTAGAGTCTTTTCTGACTGAGAGAGATCACTAGTTTGAGTCTCTATACCTACATGGGCTAAGGTCCCAGCCTTGCTACTGTGAGGAGTTTTTTGAGGTTCCTCATGTATTTTCCCCTTCTTTGATACTTCATCAGCTTGCAATTGTTGGGTCTCTTCTTCCTTTGTTGCCTATTCTCTTGAATCTGTAATGGGAGGAAGTGACATTGTTGAGCCTTGATCTAAGAATGAAAAATCCTAAGATGGTAGTGGTGGTAAGCATAAAGGTCCTTGAGGTAGATATAGTAATTGGTTCTAGTATTCTCCTAGGGACTGACTTATAGCAGTATCCCATATTTTCTCCCCCACCATCTTAGTTCCAACCAGCATGAAATCAAAATCAAAGAGGACAAAGAAATCTATCTCTTGACCTTCCATGTCTATAATCTACTATTGTTTCTCATCCTCTAAAGTGGAAACCTAAATAGGTTCTTTTCTAATGGCTAGAGGAGTTGTGGTCAAGATTTTTCTTATTTCCTATTTTGTAGCCCTTGCTAAGAAAGTCCTCTAACTTAAAGGAACATAATCCATCGGTTCATCTTCTTCATCTTTTGTATTAGCTTCAAGGATGGTCTCAAGAACCTAAGAAAAAGGAGTAGTTTTCTTCTCTAAGTTCCTCCTTTTTATGTTGGTCACCTGAGTTTCAAATCTTCCTCTTTTGGGTGCTCAAGGTGAGGCTTCTTCCTCTATGGATATAGGTGGAACTTTTTACTCTTCTTCTACATGTTCCTATGCTTGTTGTTCATCTTGTTGAAGGGGCACTTTCTCAGTTCCTTGAGCTTGCTCTATTGGGTCAACTCAAGGCTTTGCTTCTTCTTCAAGTTGTACTTGTTCTTCCTAAAATACTTGTACAAGAGACAAATTCTTCTTCCCCTTATCTAGAGTTCTTTTCATCCTTACTCCCCTATCTTCCTCAAAGTACTCAACCTCCTGCTTATGTTGATGCACTATCTCTAGCCTCACTAGGAAGATTGGCATTATGACTTTATCACCCTTACCCTTTATTGGGCATGTTTTGGCTTATACAGGAATAGCCTATGGAACTAGATCATGTTTGAAAGGCTTCTTGGTCCATTCTCTTGTCATTTGGACTATGTAGTGAGCTCCATGATTGATGTTAGAGTTCTCATCCCTCCTAGTTTCTACATTCATTATTGGCCTGTCATAAATTTTGTCCCTATTGTATAGTGGATCTAAGACATCCTTCATGTCTTTCTTGATAGCCTTTAATGGGATCTTTACATTCAGGGCCTTATCTCCTAGATATAGAGTCATCCTACAATAATCCATTAACTAGATATCATAGTCATCTATTTCATTCATATAGTGATCCTCTAGTGCATCTTCATGTACAAACTGCTTCCCTGGCTAATGTTGCACCATCCCTATATTATCAAACTATGGGTGAGGGGATTTGTACTCTTATAAGGGATATTGATCCCATTCTAAGTCAAAGGTCATGATGTCTTGTTTTTTCTTGTCCTCAAAACACCAATGGTGATTGGCCACACCCATGTCTTTTTGTGTTGTTTCCTCACTTTGTCATATGCAGATGTGAGTTGTCTGGTAATCTCTAGTAGAATGAGCATATCTAATGGACATCTCAGGAGTTTCTTTAGGTTCACTTGTGTGCCTACAATACTAAGGTATGTGAATCTTTTGAATTGAATGTAGTAGGTGCCTATCTCTAAAATATGAACCGCTACTTCTACTAACATTCTTGTTGCATAATCACCCTTCTTGTAAAGCCCCAAGTAGTCTATTGTTCTGGCCACCAAAAAGTACACCTAAAATGATGTCCTATAGAATTTGGGGTCGGTCTTGAGAGCTAACAACTACTCATCAAATTTTTCACCCAAAATCGTAGCCTAGTCAAATGGTATCTTGGTCATCCTAATGGTTTCTATGAAGTGTACCATCTAGGTTTTAACATGTTCAACTGCTAGAAGTCTCATTGCTCTACTCAGAAGTACAATCACATAGCCAATATCATCTTTCATGTACCCTCAAATCATGTTCATTTTATCGACTTTGTGACTAACTGGACTTCCATCAATCAAGAAGGATGCTTGATTTATCTCTCAGGCTTCCTTCACATTATCCTAGTACCATCTTTCTACTCCTTCAAAAGATATGTGTAAGTATTGATCAGCCCTAGGAAGGTGGAAAACCCTCTCAATATTTTAAGGTTAGAGGTCGAGAACTATTTCTTTAGTACCACTCTTGACAACCTTTTCTTCTGACACATAGTGTTCCACAAAGGTCATGATTAACTCTGAAGATTGTATTGAAACTAGATGTGAGGCTATATTGACAAGACCTAAACACATGAGTGTAGATACCATTGTTGACCTTTCCTTAGGTTTTCTACATATGATAAGGAAGGTGTTCCAATAAATATGCCCAAGATTAGTATCTCTGACCTCTGCATGTCCATCCTAAAAGTAGGATTTTCTAGGTGCACCTTGGTATTTGAGACTATGGGTTCGGGAGAAATATTTTCAGCCATTAAAGATGAAGATGATGCCATTTTATCTATACAAGAAAGGAGACATTAGTCCAAAAAGCTAAAGTTTAGACCTAAAGCAAACCCTAAGCATCAAAATCTATTAAAAATTACCTAAAATAGTGAAAAACTTGTTAATTCCCCCCTATAGCCTTGACATGTAGAAAAGTGCACCTAGCAGACCCGTATTGATGCACTAGGTGCACTAAATGGCTATTTTAAGACCATTTATGCATAGTTGTGCACTTGCAGACCTTGGTAAGGTGTGCACATGTGCAAGGCAAGTCCAAGGGAGGGACTTTGTCCCTTATCTTTTCTTTTAATGCATAAAGGGTGTGCAGGTGCATATGTGCACACCCTTATTATACACATGGTGCTTTGAAAATGTGCACATGTGCACATGTTTAGAAGGTGTGCACATGTACACCTTTCTTTAGGCTTACTTGACTTAGTTTAGATAGAAGGTGTGCACATGTGCACCTTGATGTGGTGCGTATGTGCACACCTTCTGGTGTGTTCTTTTCCTTAGGTTTTGTTATGGTTTTTAGGTTTTCAAAAGTGAATAAACATGCACACATGCACACCTTGAAGAGGTGTGCATATGTGCACCTTAAGTGTCTTACATTGTTTGTGTATTTTTTGTTTTGCAAGAGCAAAGGGAGCACACTTTGAGAGGTGCGAAAGATTCTGGAGCACAAAGAAAACTGAAAGGGGATGAGTCACAAGTTTATACAGACCTAGCCCCTAGAGTGTGCATATGTATGTATCTCTAAAGTAAGATAAGTGTACACTTACCCACTGAGCGCACCTGCGTACCTAAACAAGGTGTACATGTGCACTAGTGTGCATTTTTGCCCTTTTTATTTTAAAAAATCTCCAATTTATCCCCAACTCTAACATCCCATACTTTCCTAGTCAGAGACTAAGACTTGACCTAGACTCATGAAGAGTTCCAACATGACCTAGGCCTCAGACTAGGGGTCTAGGAGACAAAAAAAATTACTACAGGGTCCCCATTTCTAGGAGAAATGGGGTGTGCATTTTGAAACCACAACAAGTTCTTGATAGATCAATGATTAATTTGAATATCTTGTCATGTACCTTTTACTATTTATAATTCATATGTAATGCTAATATTAAATCTAATTTTGAGTATATGTATCATGATTTTTTAAGCTAATATAAGATAATTGATTTACATATTTAGAAACCTAAAGCTTTTTCACAAGAATCCCACACAGTCTCATTTATCATCAGGTATAAGTCAGTACACCCCATAGAGATTAATGTCTTTTACCATTTGTAAAATATCTCTCTCATTTCCACCTATCTTTCTTATTTTGTAGGGTGCAGGTACTAGGGAATATGTATTTGTCAAATTTATCTTTCACAAGTGAGGAAAATAAAGGAATGGAAGAAGAAAGTGAGACATTTAGTATGCCTAAATCAAGGAGATGACTCGAGGTCAAAATATCATAAAGAAATTCAATAAGCGCATGAAGTTTTTCCTTGCTCAAGGGGGGTCATGTTCTTATGATGATGAGAGTGGAGATGACTCCGATGTGCCCTTTAGGTACAAACATCTATAGAAACAATGGGTCTCTAATGGACTTCCTCCAATAAACACTGATTTGGTGTTAGGGAGAGAATATATGACATAGTACCATCCTCATTACATGGTTTAGGACTATTTTCCATGGATAGCATAAAGGTCTCTTACAATAAGGTTGTTGAATTGATGGACTATGTTGGACCTTGCTATGATTATAGTAGTTGGATGCAAATTGGTATATATAAAAAAAGAATGCATAATTATGGACTCACAAAAAATTATATACAAAACAAAGTTAGTGAACAAAGTAAAACAATAGCTATATACATTGACGGAAGGCCACATGCATCAGGGAATGTTGCAAGTTTTATAAATAGTACATGACCTACGTCAACTAAGAAGTGACCCAATTGCATATTTGAGGTGCACAAGAGAAATTGCATATTTGTATGTGTAATAAAATCAATATATAGAGCTGAAGATTTTCTTTTTGATTGCAATTTGAATCACATAGATACAAACAAAGCCATTATCATGGGCGAGGTGGTACGTACTATGCACATTTGAAATCAATTCCAATCAATGAATCCAAGACACCATTAAATTTTTTATATTTTTTTTGCTAACTTATAATTATACCACATGTGTTTTAACATGTCTCAATGATTTTTTTTGAAATATAGGGATACAGTATGGATCAACAGCCACAGGATATGCACAACAGCAATGGTTCTCATGAGACTTCTTCTTCCTGATAGGTAAAACTCATTGTTGTTGTACAAATTAGATACAAGAAATATGTTAATGTGTATATTTTATTATATTTCATTCTTCACTAATATTTTGGATTGATTTTAAATATAGTGCTAATAATATTGTTCTTGTAGATGAGTGTTGACCAAGAAAAGAGAAAGGAAAAAGTAGTCCACAAGGAGCCGTACAATGAGTAGAATGAATTCATCATTGATTTTGCATCAGCCACTGATCCTAGCATTGCAGTTCAAAAGGTGCTTCATGATTTAGCAATAAGGTCAAAGAAATTGGCATCAACTCGACCTCAGACTCCCAAAATACAACATCTGGAGGATAAGTTGATGCACCTAGTTCATAAATATACAGTAAGTATTAATATATTTTTTAATTATAACAAAAGTTCAATAATGGTTTTTATAGTATACTCTTTTATTTATGTCATTAAATAAAATGCATGTGTTATTTTTATAGAGGATGCAAAGTAGTTACAAGGGCAATGCCCCAGAAGATGTTACTTCAGGTGGTTCAAGTACATCACATGTTCTATCCTACACTTTTTTTGGCTCAAACAATATTTTTTTTAATAGCTCTAACAATCTTGCTTTATTATGCTCTAACAATCACATTTTTCATGTGTTTATTTCACTTGAACTATTATTCCTTAGGGTGGCTTTTGTAATATTAGATTCATTTTATGTAGGAGGTGATGAGAACATTCTCAAGTGTACCCATGTTAGATGTATGGGAACACTAAAGAACTATGATCAATTTCTCATGAACAATTAAGATGGTCTATCCCTAAGAGTAGGCCAACTTTTAGGTACTTTAAAGATTGATCATTTCTTTTACTATACAATCTTATACTCATAATCAAATAAACTAACCTCCCATGGAGTCCCTTGCAATAACTACTAATCCCATTAATATTTTGCAGGGAATAATCTATTTTATGAAACACTTAATCATGAATGTTTGCATATATTTGGGCTGACCATATGCACAGGGTATCATATTTTGATTTCATTTCTAGATCATGTTTCCTCTGATCAATTTCTTCAAGTAAATTAAAAGGTAGCTTCAATTCTTTTATTAATCTAATAGTTCTTTTCTTTTCTTAAAAGGTGGAATTTACAAACTAAATAGTTAAAGGATAACCTCATTGATGTCATGACAACAATTTTTGGACCCAACATCTTTCAAAGACTTTGACTGCTTGAAAAAGTGGGCCAAGCTTTCAAGTATATTAGTTACAACTATAGGAACCAAATAAAAAATAAACCTTGTTATGAGCAGCCCCCCTATATTCCTATTATTGAGTGGGAGAATCTTAAAATGGATGCCATTGAGAAAAAAGCAAGAGATGATGGATAAATTGATGTAGGGAGGACAATGGATAACTAGGGTGAAAGGCGCACCCATCTACCAAAGCCACCTACAAGAGTAAATATAGTGGAAACACAACACAAAGAACAACAATCAAAGGAGATAAAAGAGAAAATATCTTTATTTATTCATCAAATCATCAACATACATGCCTAATTGTAAGGCCTTCTAGCTTACGACTAACATTAAAATTCAAACTTCAATGATGATCTTCGCATTCCAACTCCTACAGAATCTTCCTTATGAAACTACCTTCATGATCCCCCAAATCATGCCTAAGACTCAACCCAAGACCCCTTTAAATACTTGCTCTACCACAAGTCAACTTGTTACAAATTACCAACTAAATAATCCATTGCATCAAATGCATGACCAAGCCACAAGTCGGCTCTCAATAAATATTAAATTCAAATATGAAATTAAATATGTGCAAGGTTAGCTCAAACTAGAACCAAAGATAGACAACTTATCCAAAGAAGGACCAAAATAATTATTGTCACTCAAAAATGCAAATATGAATTAAATACGTGCAACGTCGAATCAAAATGGAACAAAACACAAACATCTTGACCAAAGAAGGACCAAAATAAATATTGTCACTTGATAATGCTTGGCACATACACAAGCTTGACACTAACATGAACTTGGCACCAACAAGCACTCAACACCAACTAAGAACTCAGTACCAACTAAGATCTTAGAAGCAACAAAGAACTTGACACCAACTAGGAGCTTGGAAACAACAATGAAACAACGGAAATGTGCAAGATAGCAATGCAACCCAGGATTCTCCTACATCAGACAACTAGGGTTGAAAGAAATGATTCTCATGAATCATGCAAGTGTCAGAACTTGAGCTAAATCCAACTTAGATTGAAAAATCTATATAGCATCTTCAACCGGTTCATTCTTTCATTTTACCAAATACTCATAGTAATCTTTTCCTCTTGTACTTTTACTAACTCTCTAGTTCAATACATATTCAACCTCTTTCATCTACTTCTTAGGATAATCATTTGGTACAAAAACTTCATTATCTCACTCATGATACTTATACAAATCAGAAAAATTTAATATAGGAGATATATCCATGCCATCAGGTAACTCAACTTCATAAGCATTACCACTATCAAACTTCCTCAAGATCTTACAAGGTCCAAACTTCTTCATCTTCAGCTTACTGTATGTTCCACTAGGAAATTGACCTTTCTTGAGATGAACCATCACCTCATCACCAACTTCAAAATCATGATGTCTTCTAGACTTGTGAAAATTCTCCTTATATTTTTTATTACTTTAATCCAACCTCAAGTTCATTTATTCAAAGAATCCATAAAATCAACAAATTCTACCCCTACAGCACTTCTCTTTTTTGCACTAGCAACATCCCTCAATTCTTATATTACTTTAGGATGCATTCTAGTAACAATCTCAAAACATATTTTTCCTATACTCCTATTCACAAAATAATTATATGCAAACTCATCTTGTATCAACACCAACTCCCAATTATGTGGTTTATCTCCAACTAAATATCTCAACAAGTTACCTAAGCTTTTATTCACAACCTCTATCTATCCATCTGTTTGTGGATGGAATGTAGAACTAAACTTCAACTTAGTACCCATCTTCTTCCACAAAGTCTTCCAAAACTAACCAAAAAACTTACTATCTCTATCAAAAATAATACTTCTTGGTAATCTATGCAATCTAACAATCTCTTTGAAGAAAATCTCAAGAACATGGTTAGCATCTAATGTCTTCTTACATGGTATGAAATAAGTCATCTTAGAAAATCTATCCACAACAAAAAATATAGAATCATGCCCCTTTGTTTTCTTAGCTAATCCAAGAACAAAATCCATACTGATGTCACTCCAAGGTTTCTCAAGAACAAAAATAGGTGTATACAAACTAGTATTCTGAATTACTCCTTTTGCAACTTGAAAAACTCCACAACTCTTTAAAAAATTTTGAACATCCTTATACATTTGTGGCCAATAATACTTATCCTTCAGCAAACTCAATATCTTATCAATTCCAAAATGTCTAGCCAATCCACCACTATGTTTTTCTTTAATCATATTAACTCTCATATCACCTATAAGTATATACAACTAAATTTCTTTGAACAACATACCTTCTTGAATGAAATTTTTATCATACGTATTCATGTGATTTGATAGATTTGGTGCTCTACACTCTCTCCATGCCTTAGAAAAATCAAGGTCAGTATCATACAACTCCATCTCATCAAAACCAAGATGTTCAACCTTCATTTTGGTCAGTAAAGAATGTCTTATGCTCAATGCATCAGTAACTCGATTAGTGACTCCACTATACTTAATCATAAATGTGAAACTTTGTAATTTCTCATCCCACTTCATATGTCTCTTATTCAATTTATGTTGACTTCCCAAGGACTATAAATCTTTATGATTAGTGTACAACACAAAATCCTTAAGAATCAAATAATGTCTACATTTTTTCAAGGCTTGAAAACTTGCATAAAACTCTTGATTGTTGAAGTCGATGAAAGATCAACCTCATAGCTCCTAAGAATCACCTGCATGCAAACATTTTTTATAGAATAGAGAAGAAAAAAGCTATGGAGGCTTAAATGTTAGGATTAACCTCAGATAGAAATAATAGTTACATGCAAATAACACCAATACCAAAAAATAGTAAATCACATAAAAGAGAACACAACACACCAAGATTTAACATGGTTCACCCAATCCCTGGGCTACATCCACCAATAGCAAGTCCAATATTATTATTATCCTATGATTACAACCTGGTTACAATTTGTAATCCCTTATAGCTCAAAGCTGCCACAAAAAACTACAATATCACCATTCATATAATAAAATCCCTAACCCTAAGCCTTTTTATATAAGCTTTTACCACTTACAAAATTAGGGCTAGGATAATAGAAAAATAATAGCCGACACCTTTTGCAATGTACGGGCATTCTTGGCTTTGGGGGTGCTGCCCCAAAAAACCTTCACGAGGGCGTTACCCCTAGACCCCACCTTGTATTGCAACAAGGAGTGCACTTGGGGCACTACCTCAGGACCCTACAGGGGCACTGCCCCTTGACCCCCCCAAACCCCCATAGAAATAATATGGGGAAAAAACCACATCGTATAAACCTCTAAGTTGTATTAGACTCCACATCATAACAATCTCTCACTTGGAGACTAATCAAACTCCACAATAATAACCTCCCACTTGGAGACTAATCAAACTCCACAATAATAACCTCCCACTTGGAGACTAATTATAGCAATGCTAAACCTATACCTCCCACTAAAATATATCAAACCTTCATGGACTCTATTGTTCTTTTATTCTATTTAGACGAGAAGACCAATAGAAGCTGAAGAGGAATTCAGATTTACCCTTGTCACTACCTTTGTAAACATATCTACTATATTTTCATCTATATGTATCTTCTCCAACTTTAACTGTCCATCATAAAAAATTGACCAAATGAAATGATACCACAATTGTATGTGTTTTCTCTTTGAATGCAAAGATGAATTCTTGGCAAGATGAATGGAACTCTTACTATCTGTAAACAAATAGTTATCCTTTTGAGGGTGTCCCAATTCTTCCAAGAAGAACTAAAGCTATATCATCTCCTTGGCTACCTCTGGAGCAGCAACATACTCTACCTCTATAGTGGATAAAGCATTAACCTTATGTAACCTACAAACTCAACTCATGGCTACCCCACCAACAATAAATACATAACCTATAGTACTCCATTTGGTATCAATATCCCCTACCAAATTTTAGTTAACATATACCTATAAATCAATAGAAGAGTCCCCAAAGTGTAAACACTTATTGGATGTACCTCTCAAATATCTCAGAATCTATTTAACTACATTCCAATGTTCAATTCCTGGATGACTCATATACCTGCTAACAACTCCTATTGCATGTGCAATATTTGGCCTAGTACATACCATAGCATACATCAAGCTTCTTACAACTAAAGCATAAGGTACGTTTTACATCTTATCCTCATCTTCTTGTGTCTTTAGACACATCTCATTAGTCAACTTCAAATGACTAGTTAAAGGTGTACTGATAGCTTTAGCATTCTCCATAGAGAAACATTGCAACATCTTCTCAATATAATCAGCCTGAGATAATGTCAATTTCCTATTCTTCCTATCTTGGCAAATCTTCATACCAAGGAATTTTTTTTTTGCCCCCAAATCCTTCATAGAAAATGCATGTGCTAACTAGTGTTTCAACCCCTTAGTATGTCCATGTTAGACCAAGCTACAAGCATACCATCCACATATAAACATAAAATAATTTAGTTTTTATCATCCAACCTCTTAAAGTAAACACAATGATATGAATGACACCTCCTATATACATGCTCATGCATAAACTTGTCAAATTTTAGATGTCATTTCTGAGGTGCTTGCTTCAAGCCATATTAACTTTTCTTCAATTTGCACACTAAGTTCTCCTTACCTTTGACCTCAAATCCCTATGGATGTACCATATATATCCCTTCATCCAAATCACCATGAAGAAAGGTTGTTTTAACATCAAGCTACTCCAAATACAAATCTTCAATAGTCACAATACTTAAAATAGTGTGAATAGAAGTCATTTTAACAATGAGAGAAAATATCTCATCAAAATCGATGCCTTTTATCTATGCAAATCCTTCTACAACTAACATGGATTTAAATCTTTTCTTACCTGCATCCTCTTCTTTCAACCTGTAAACCCACTTATTTTGTAAAGCCTTTTTACCTGCAAGCAACTTGCATAAATCCCATGTCTTATTTTTTAGCAAAGAGTCCATTTCTTCTTTCATTGCAGACTCCCACTGAATCTTTGTATCCATTTGCATAGCTTCATCATAACATTTAGGTTCAATAGCATCAATAAGTAAAATAGAATACAAGGAAGGAGAAAATCTTTATGGAGGTCTACTCATCCTTGTTGACCATCTAACATTCACTGGGGTGTGTGGTATTTGTTGTTGCAGTTGTTGCACATCATGAGGAATTGCTGAAACATTAGCTTTTGGAGTATCATCCAACACTACATAATCATTTTCTTTATTCTCATGTTACTACAATAGATCTTTGTACAACACTTTCTCATTGAATATGACATCCCTAATTCTTATAATTTTACAATTTTCAAAATCCGAAAGCCTATAACCAAATTCATTAATGCCATATCTAACAAATACACATTTCTTTAACTTAGCTTCCAGCTTAGTTCTATTAATTTTCAAAATCTATATGAGCAAATGCTTCACAACTGAAATTTTTGAGAAAAGAATAACTCACCTTCTTACTATTTCATGCTTCCTCTAGAATACCACAACCCAAAAGAGTAGAGGCACCTCTATTAGTCAAATATACAGTAGTATTAATAGCCTCTGCCCACATGTTTAAGGGAAACCCTGTATGCAACCTTATGCTTCTTGCATGCCCCATTATAGTCTTGTTCATGTGTTTAACCACTCTATTTTCTCATGGAGTCCTTAGAATAGTTTTCTATATATGAATACCATTAGTGGAGCAATAATATTCAAATTTATGACTGCAATACTCACCACCATTATCATATCTGTAACATTTTAATTTCTTACTAGTCTCATTTTCAACCAAGCATTTCCATCTCTTAAAATTTTGAAATACATTAGATTTCTATCTAAGGAAATAAACTTATACTTTTCTAGTTGCATCATCAATAAATGTAACATAATAATGAGAGCCATGAAAGGAAGATACTTGAGCTGGTCCCCATACATCTACATGAACTAGCTCTAATTTCTCACTTTTATTTTCCTTCCCAGTCTTCACAAAACTCACTCTCTTTTTTTTTACATACACACAATGTTCACAAAAATATATAGTAACACATTTTAGACCTGGTAAAAATTTCTTTGAATGAAGTACTTTCATACCTTTCTCACTCATGTGCCCAAGTCTATTGTGCTGCAGCATTGTATCAGAATCTCTAGTAGCTATTTTTTCTCCATGCTCAACTACAACAATTATTCCTAAACATTCATTTTTCTTTGAAACAATCAAAGTAGAAGGAACAATATGACCTGTAAAATATATAAGGTTCCTACTTTCACACCTTTTTCTACTACAAGGGAACCTTTTGAAACCTTCCAATTTTTATAATTAAAAGTAACTACACAACCCTCATCACTGAGTTGCCCTATTGAAATTAAATTTCTACTCAACCTTGGAACATATCTTACCTCATGTAGTAGCCAATGATTCTCATTCTGCAACTTAATCTTAACTTTTCCATTTCCAATAATCTAATAAGGTTCATTATCCCCCAAATAAATGAGCCCAAAATCCCCTTGGACATAATCAATAAAATAACCTCTATGAAGTATGGCATGAAATGAAGAACCAGAATCTAAAACTCATGAATCATCAACACTTTCTAAAGATAGAAGCAAAGCATCCTCTTTGAATATGTTACCATATTTGCCTCCTTGTTCCCTTATGGTTTATCTCCTTTATTATTCTTTCAAGTCCAACAATCTTTCTTCTTAATGCCCTAATTTTTCACAATACTAGCAATCTCTTAGTCCTCTGGATTGAGACCTCTTCCCCTTTGACTTTCCTCTTGATTTCCCATCATTTTCAAAAATATTTCCTCTCTCAATTTTTTTTCTTCTACTTTGTGCATTCAAAGCACCTCTTGATGTAGATCCACCTGAGGTTTTCCTATGAGTTTCCTCACTCAAAATAACACCAATCACATCATCATATTTTAGGGTACTAGATCTAGAAATAGAATTACTCGCAGCCATTACCCAACCATTCTAGCTTTTAGGAAAAGAACAAAAAATCAAGCGAGCCCTAATTTTTTCATCAAAATTGATACTCACAAAAGATAACTGACTGGTAATAGTATTAAACTCATTTAGATGATCTACAATAGATCCACCTGTTGAGATAATGGGTGTTGCACACATTGCATAATATTGTTATATTTTATTATTTTATTTTATCATGTAATATTCCACCTAGATGAACGTGCAACATGTAAAGATTCTCATAGAATATTATTGATGAGTTGTATTGTAACATTGTGAAAATATTTCATGTAATTATTTAATATTGGAGAAAATAATTAAATGCCCAATATTAAATGTGGGGTCAGTGGGTTAGGTAACACATGGTTTATGTAATACCACTTAGTGGTTTTATGGGACTTAATACTATATAAGCAACCACAAGGGTAGTTATTGTAGAGAGTAAGTGTGATAAAGGCAAGAGTCAAGCGGGACAAGGCATGATAGGCTAGCCAAGGGAGCATTTGTGAAAGTTGAAAGCATGCCATGGGATGTGTGGATTCATGCTTGTTCACATACTTTGCTCGGTTGTGGCTATGGCCATGAAGGCTTCCATGGTTGTATTGCAATGGTATTTTTTGCTGAATAATACATGGTGATGGATGCTTTTGGAGGTTAGGTTTTTCCCTCAATGAGAGTTTCTTAGGGTATATCATGTGTCACAATTTTGTGGGTATGTTCTCTATTCTCTTGCATGTGGATTTTAATTTCATGTTTATTTCAGATCTATTATGGGTTATGTGGAAATAGTTATATTCTTTTGATGCAGGAGCATCCAGAGGTTTAAGGGCAATCTTGTGTCACCCAAAAAAATGTACTTAGACTTAGTTTCTATTTCATGTCTTTTCATTTTTGGATACCCATTTGGGTCAAATAAAAGTTCCAACTCTCACAGTTCCACTATTAGTGTTCTTGGTTAGAGTTTTTAATCACCTTAGGATACGTGTAAATGTCGAAAAAATAAGAGTTTGTAATTGAGCCATCATTTTGGTGAACTAGAAGGTGTAAATTGGTCAGATGATTGTCATTGTAATTTAGAGCATTCTAGAAAAACAATCAGGTAAAAAGGCCCCACGATTTGAACGTTATCACAGTTTTTTAATTTCTGGAGACCTCTTAAGAATGCTTCAAAGTCAGGTTAGGGACATTAAATGACCTTGAATAGGGAAAAAAAATGGAAGATGAGTGAAGCTGGTCCATAGGGCTATAGAGTTCTTTGAGAGCTTTTCAAAAATGTAAACGGTTCGTCAATCAGAGCTACGGTTCAAAAGTTATGCCTCTCGAAAGTTCGGTTACCATTTCTAGATTCTTTTAATTTTGTGTTGACTTCTAATGCAACTTCTGGAGCCTTCTATTTGGTTCGTGGATACCAACTATCACTTTCTAGAATGTATTCCTAATCCTTATCCCTTCAGGGTTTATTTAAGAACATTTTTGGAATTGTAAAAGGTCGTTCGGAGTGGAGTTTGCGAGAAGGTACTGGGAGAAAAATTTATCTCCAAATTTATGCTAGTGTAAGCCCATAAGGAATGTTTTGGAGTCTATTTTTTTGCACTAAGTGTACTAGCAGATTTTCATAGTTAATAAAATTTTCTCTTTCCTGTTGTGTCCATTCTATGCTTGGGTTGTGTCTCCATCAAGTGGTATCAGAGCTAGTTTTTCTAAGTGTGTAGACAGAGCACCGACTGTGAGGTAGTTTGCACCAAGACTATGTGGTTGTGGATTTGAGTTGAGAAGATGCCTACATGAAAAGAGCATGGTGGAAGGGTTGAAGCTATTAATCTTGAGCAGGTTACAGCCCTCCAAAGGCAGGTACAATCGTTGCAGGAGGGGCTCCATAGAGGAACAAATGTTACTGCAGGTGACAAAAGTGAGGATGACAATGAAGAAGAAGAAATTGGACTAGAAGGGGAAGTTGATGGGGAAGTTCTGAATCAGGCAAAAGAGAGGCTTTTTAGGTCCATTACTAAGTTTGGGAAAAGACCTACAATTAATGTGGGTATATTTTCAAGAAATTTGAAACCAGATGAGTTGATTGACTAAATCAATAAACTAGAAGAGTACTTTGAGTATGAGGATATTAGGGATCTAGATAGGGTTAAGTTTGCAAAGGCCAAACTGAAAGGACATGCCAAAATCTGGTGGCAAGAGGTTCAATTGGAAAAAAATAGAAGAGGAAAGGAGAAGATCACAAGGTGGGATCACATGGTGGACAAACTAAAGAAGTAGTTCCTTCCTGTTGACTACGAGCTTGATTTATTTAAGAAGATGCATGGCTTAAAGCAAGTAGGAAAATCAGTCTAAGAATATATAGAGGAGTTTTATCAATTTCTAATTAGAGTGGGGCATGCAGAAGCAAATAAGGAGAAGGTTGCTCATTATATCAGTGGGTTGCGACCTAGAATCCAGGAGGAATTAAGTCTGGTAAGAATGACCAGCGTTGAGGAGGCATACCAGTTTGCCCTACGAGTTGAAGAGAAGCTAAATAAAAGGTTTGAAGGGAGACAAAGAGGGCATGGTCAAGGCAGAAGGGGTAGTGGTAGGTCATCTGGAGGCCAAAATAAAACCCAAAAGAAAAATGAAGATGTGGGTACTAGCAGGAATCAAAGGAACAAGGGTTTTAACCGCTCCCATCATCAAGACATTGGAAATTAGAGCAGAAGAGGTAGAAGATGTGGACAAGGAAGAGGAGGCTTCTATGGTACCTATTTCCATTGTAATTAAGAAAGTCATTATGCCTTTAAATGCCCTCAATGACAAGGAATGATAGATAGGAGAGCTAAGGGTCACGCTAGGGTTGCTCATGTGGATGAGGATACACAATCATCACATTCTGAGGATGTAGAAAGAGGAGAGACTTTAGTAAATGAAAGGGTCGTACTAAGTGGTGAGATTGAACTAGGACAAAGGAGGATTTTATTCCATACCAAGTGCAAGTGTGAGAATAAATGTTGTGACGTGATCATTAATGGTGGTCGCAATGATAACTTGGTATCAGAGGAGATGGTCTCTAAGCTCAAGCTCAAGAGGGAGAAACATCCCCAGCCCTATTGGATTGCTTGGTGAAATATGATCATAAGGTCCTGGTAAGTAAACAATGTTTAGTGAAGTTCAAACTTGGGAGTTACCATGATGAAGTCCTCTGTGATGTTATTTCAATGGATATTTGCTATCTATTGTTGGGTAGATCATGGCAGTTTGATAGGCATGCAGTACATGATGGTCATGCAAACACATACTCTCTAACAAAGGATGGAGTTCACCACAAACTAAAGCCCATGAAAAAGAAAGGTGAAAAGGTATGTAGCAGTGCTAGGATTTCTCTTGTTGATGGAAGGAAGTTTTTAGATGGCATGAGACATCAGTGTATGTGCTATGCTTTGATTCCTAGGAAAGATAAAGAAAGTAGTAGTGAAATACCACTTGAAGTTTCAAATTTACTAGGTGAGTTTGGAGATATCATCTCTAATAATGTTCCAAAATGATTTCCATCAGTAAGGCAAATCAGTCATTAGATAGATTTAATCCCAAGAGCTAGTTTGCCTAATAAGGCTGCTCACAAGATGACTCCTACTGAAACTGAGGAGCTAAATAGAAAGGTTCAGGAGCTATTGAGGAAGGGCTTGATTCAAGAGAGCCTGAGTCCATGTGTAGTACCTACAGTACTAGCACCAAAAAAGGATGGAGAGTGGAGGATGTGTACAGACTCTCGAGCTATAAATAGGATAACCATCAAATATCGATTTCCTTTGCCAAGAATGGATGATCTTATAAACTGCTTGAGTGGAGCTCAATACTTCACAAAGATAGATCTCAAGAGTGGCTATCATCAATATGAATACGAGAAGGAAATGAGTGGAAAATAGCCTTCAAGACCAAGGAGGGTCTTTATGAGTGGTTAGTCATGCCCTTTGGATTGATGAATGCCCCAAGCACCTTCATGCAACTTATGAATAAGGTACTTAAGAAATTCTTGAGAAAATTTTTTATTGTCTATTTGGATGATATTTTAATTTTTAGAAAGACTTTGGAAGAAAATTTATTGCATATTTGTAGTGTCCTTGAAAGGTTAAGGGAAGAGAAACCGTTAATTTATCTGAAGAAGTGTATCTTTGCAAAAAGGGAGTTAGTCTACTTGGGGTTTGTTATATCACCTAAAGGTCTTCAAATGGATCCAGAGAAGGTAAAAGCCATCTTGGAATGGCCTACTCCAAGGTCTGCTACTAAGGTAAGATCATTTCATGGTTTGGCTAGTTTTTACAGGAAGTTCATTAAGAATTTCAGTGGCATATGTGCACCCCTGACTAACACAATAAGAGGGGATAGAAAAGAGTTCAAATTGACTGCACCAGCTGGGAGAAGTTTTGAATTGCTGAAGAAGAAGGTGACAGAAAAACCTATGTTGGCACTTCCAAATTTTAGAAAGGTGTTCTAGGTGGATTGTGATGCTAGTGGCAGTGCTATTGGAGCTATATTCAGCCAAGAAGGTAAGCCTATTGCATATTTTAGTGAAAAATTGAATGATGCAAAGAAAAAGTATTCTGCTTATGATCAAGAGTTCTATGCAATAGTTCAGGCATTAAAAAAATGGAGGCATTATTTATTTCCAAAGGAATTTGTTTTATATACTAATCACCAGGAATTACAGTACCTAAATAGCCAAGGTAAATTGAATCAAAAGCATATGAAGTGGTAGAGTTCTTGCAGAGCTATACATTTGTGTTGAAGCATAGAAGTGGAAAATCTAACAAGGTTGCAGATGCACTAAGTAGGAGATAGTTGTTGCTTACAGTAATCCAGGTTGAAGTAGTTAAGTTTGATGAACTCAAGAACCTATACCCTGAGGATCTTGATTTTGCTGAAGTGTGGAAAGCTTGTAAAGAGTCTGTTACTATAGATAGAACCAAGTGGCTAGACTATTTGATTCAGGATGGTATGTTGTTCAAGGGCAGTCAATTGTGCATTACAAGGAATTCCATGAGGGAAAATCTGATTAAGGAGAAACATAGTGGAGGGATGGCAGGACATTTTGGTCGAGATAAGACCATTTCCATTCTCAAAAAACATTATTTTTGGCCTCAAATGTCATAGGATGTGAAGAAGTTTGTACAAAATTGCCAGGTTTTGCAAGTGGCCAAGGGATTTAGTCACAATACTGGACTATATCAGCCATTGCCTATTCCATCAAAGCCATGGGAGGACATAAGTATGGATTTTTTTCTTGGATTGCCGAGGACACAAAGGGGTAATGACTCAGTATTTGTGGTGGTTGATAGGTTCTCCAAAATGGCACATTTCATTCCATGCCATAAAACTCATGATGTTGTCCATATTGTAGACTTTTTTTTAGAGAGGTGATAAGACTACATGGTCTCCCAAGGAGTATAGTTTCTGACGGAGATACTAAATGTGAGGGGTATTTATGGAGAAAATTTTGGAAGAAGTTAAGAACAGACTTGAAATTCTATTCCACACATCACCCACAGACTGATGGCCAAACAGAAGTGGTAAACAGAAGTCTGGGCAATTTGCTAAGATGTTTAGTTGGGGATAAGCTCAAGGGGTGGGGTTTTATTCTACCACAAGCAGAGTTTTCTTGCAATAACTCTATAAAAAGGAGTATTGGTAGATCACCATTCCAAATTGTATATGGAAGTAGCCCAAGGACTGCACCAAAATTGAGAAAGATAGAGTTAGGAGAGAGGACAAGTGCTAAAGCTGAAGAATTTGTTGAACATATCAAGCATCTACATGAGGAGGTCCAAGCACACATTACCAAGATGAACCAATAGTATAAAGCTAGGGCTGATCAAAGGAGAAGACATAAGGAGTTTCAAGTAGGGGATCTTGTCATGGTACACTTAAGAAAAGAAAAATTCTCATCCGATATTTACAACAAGCTGAAAATGAATAAATTTGGCCCCTGCAAAATTTTGAAGAAACATGACTCAAGAAATACATATGAAGTAGAGTTGCCAGATGGAATTCACATTTCTCCTATTTTCAACATTGCAAACTTAATAGAGTATCATGATGATGGTGTAGATGAGGAGCTGATGTTAGAGCCATATCCAATTCCTACTTCTAAGGAGGAGATAGAGGAGATTTTGGATAGTCATGTGGGTAGGAGTACTAGAAATAGGCAGTATGAAGAGTATTTGGTCAAGTGGAAAGGACGGCCGATAGAGGACTCAACTTGGATATCAACAGTTGAGGTTTCCCATTTGGGAATTCCTCTACCATTCATAAAGTAACAGGGTCACTTTTCAATCTACCCTGGGTGTCTAATGCAGGAGCATCAAGAGGTATAAGGGAAATCCTCTGTTACCCAAAAAAAAGTACTTAGACTTAGTTTTTGTTTTATTTTTTTTCATTTTTGGATACCCATTTGGGTCAAATAAAGGTTCCAGCTCTCACAATTCTACTATTAGTGTTCTTCGTTAGAGTTTTTAATCACCTTGGGATATGTGTAAAAGTTAGAACAATAGCAGTATGTAATTGAGCCATCATTTTGGTGAACTAGAAGGTGTAAATTGGTTAGATGATTTTCATTGTAATTTAAAGCATTCCAAAAAAAGAATCAAGTAAAAAGACCCCACAGTTTGAAAGTTATTGCAGTTTTTCAATTTTTGGAGACCTCCTAAGAATGCTTCAAAGTCAGGTTAGGGGCATTAAATGACCTTAAATAGGGCAAAAAAATGGGGATGAACAAAGCTATCCATTGGGCTATAGAGTTCTTTGAGAGCTTTCCAAAAATGTAAATGGTTTGTCAATTGAAGCTACGGTTCAAAAGTTATGCTTACCGAAAATTTGGTTACCATTTTTGGATTCTTCTAATTTTGTGCTGACTTCTAATGTGACTTCTGGAGCCTTCTATTTGGTTGGTGGATGCCAACTAGCACTTTCTAGAATGTATTCCTAATCCTTAACCCTTTGGGGTCTATTTGAGAACATTTCTGGCATTGTGAAAGGCAGTTCAGAGTGGAGTTTTAGAGAAGGTACTAGGAGAAGAATTTATCTCCAGATTTATGCTATTGTAAGCCCATAGGGCATGTTTTGGAGTCTGTTTCTCTGCACTAAGTGTACTAGCATATTTTCATAGTTAAAAAAATTTTTCCTTTCCTGTTGTGTCCATTCTGTGCTTGGGTTGTGTCTCCATCATCTTTATTGAATAGAGCTATGGTTGTGTTATTGTAACCCTAGATTGAATCCATGGGAATGCATGAGAGGATAAAAGAAAGGGCAAGATATATGAGTTTTTTATTGCAAATCTAAGGGTTTTGAGTTTGATGTTATGATGGGATGTTAAAAGATTTGAGCATGTAAAATTTTTTGGATAAAAAGATTTTTTGGATGTTTAATTTAAAATGAGGGTTTTGGGGGGTAGCCTGCAAAAATGACCTCCTGGGTAAAAACAGATCTCACCATTGGATCCAGGTCAACATTTTTATAAATTTTGATATATAATATGCCCTAGTTTGGCCATGTTTAGAGGAAATGAAAGAGTTTTTTAGTTTCAGCCCATGATGGCCGTCAAATTTAATCCCGTCAGAATTTTTGTCATTAAAAAAAAAGAAAGGTGAAAATTGTAGTGAAAATGGTAAAAAGATTGTCTTAGTAAAATGGTCATAACTTTCTCTCAGAATATCAAATTTCAGAGTTCTTATATGCGTTGGAAAGCTAATTCAGAGAACTACAATATAGTATAGGTTTGGTTCTATGATTTTAATATTTTGATAGGTTTTAAGAGCCCTAAAGTTAGATGTTGTTTATTTTGAGCACGGATTAGGGCATAACTTGGGCATACAGAGTCAGATTTTGGACTTCCAGTAGTCAACAGAAAGCTCTTCGAGAGCTCTACGCATTGGTTTAGAGTTGGTGCAAGTTTGACATGATTTATTTGTTAATATATTTATTTGAATAGTTTATGATATATTTTGACTATGGTAACATTGTGAGTTTATGGCATTGGAGATTTAAGACTTAATGTCATTGTATACTCAATCATATTTCAGATTAGTCTCATGATGATATGGTTATCAGTGTTTGGCTTGAATATGTATGATGACTTGTTGGATCCAAAAGTTGAGTAGTGTTGTAAGTGGTCTATACTTATAGGTTGCATTTATAGCTTGTTCATGGGTTGTCTTTGCCCATTGATCTTTCCTTATTGATGCATATTCAAATTGGTGGCTTGGATTTGGGTTGTCTATGCCCTAAGTCACATGATTTGCTGATTTTTTTTTCATGTAGAAGGGATGAGATGTTGTTACCAGGTACAGTCATGGTGGAGAATTGTGGTTGACTATTTTATGCTGGCAAGTTGGACATATTGAGAGTCAGATGCTCGATTCATGGATGTGATCATGGTGCCATAGATTTTGGCATGACATGATTGATTATATAGGTACATCCTTCATGTTCATTAGCTTGGATTTTCTGATTTAGTTATGGTGGTATATCTTCTTGATTGAGGATCATGGTTATTTGATTTCTTTTGAGGAGCTAATGATGTGCACTTTGAGTTCTTTGATGGTTTGATGCTTTGGTTAATACTCGTGGTTAGTAGATGATTTTTTATCATTATGTCATGGATATCTTGGATACATGGTTTAGTGGAAGCTTGTGACAGTGATGAGGTGATAGTGCAGGATTAGTTCTTGGTTTGGTTTGGATCTTCATTTAAGATAAGGATTTTATGATGCTATAGGTGACTTGGTACCATGGTTGAATGGGAGTTGTTGGCATTGATATATTTATTGAGTATTTGCAGATGTTGGAGGTTTGTCTTAGATCATGTTGTTGCAAAAGCGTCTTTGACATTTGCATGGTGCACTTGTTATCTTCATGGTGTGTGAAGATGGTTAGATCTTGAGGACTCATAGAATTCTTGGTTATCTTCATGTTGTGTGGAGATGGTTCTTCATGGTATGTGAAGATGGTTTTCTTCATGGTGTGTGGAGATGGTTGCATCTTGAGGACTCACAGGGTTCTTGGAAAAGATGTGGTTTATGTTTTTATTTGGAATTTTATCCTTGGTATGAGGATGCTTTCATTATTATGTCATGGTATACTCTTGATACATGTTTAGAGTTGTGACATGTTATAGTATGTTCATGTGGAGCATGTTATCTCTTTGGTTGAGATGGTTAGATCATGTTGTCATGTTTATGTTCCTGAGGCCATGGTTGAAACTTTGACATTGATCTTGATTTAGTTTCTTAGTATTGAGTACACTGATCATAAGTTGGATACTTCATGATATTTCTTATTACATTTGGAGTTGGCATGGATTGATTGGTTACAGGTGCTCATGGATACTTAGAGACAGTGGTGATTCTGATTTCTCTTGGATTAGAGAAGTATTTTTGGGATGGTTGATAGTTTCAACAGGAAGTCTGAGGGGCAGTCACCTGATATGGATTTGAAAGGAGATTGTTCTTAAATGAGTCTTGGTTGGAGACTTGGGTATCTTGATGAGCATTATCATTCCCCACTATTGGTCTACTCAACAGTTTGCTACTTGAGAGGTATAGCCCATTTTTTTTCTCAGGTGCATTATATTTATGCTTGTCTTTCATGGATATGGATCTTGAGCTATGGTACATGAGTTAGTTCTGGAGGGTTCATTTGAGAGATGGTTTAGCATTGGTTATCTCCATTTTCATATGTAGTTATGTTGGTTGAGTTTGGGAGATGGTTTTATATTCGGCATATTCCTTGGTTTAGGAATGGTTTTATGAGTTTGATCTTCTTGTGAGAGGCTTACATCCATGATTAGCTATATGGTATAGTTTGGGTATTGTTGAGGCTTCTTGTTGTGGTTTTATGGAGGAGATCATACTTGTACAATTTACATCTAGACGTCTATGTAAAACGACATGATACAGGTTATGATTTGCATGGTTTCTCTAGTCTTGGTTATCTTCCTGGATGTTCAATTTTTCTTACATTAGATTTGAGATTGGTTAGAGATTGTGATCACTAGTTTGTGCTCATGTATGGCATGTGAGAGATGACATGGTTATTCCTTTATCTCTTTCCTCTTTTGGTTGTGGAGAATTTGTGAGACTATTGGAGACTTTTTATGAGAGCTGTTCTTGTAGGATATCAATTTATGCATTGTGGATGTCCTTCATACTACATGGATTCACTTCTTTAAGATGTGTTGAGTGGATTGGTTGTATATTTGACATTATCTTTTGCAGTGGGAGCTTCTTGGTATATATGTGGCAGGTATTGCTCTTGAGGCTTGTGATTGCAGGTTGCAAATTGGATATGTTGATAATACGAGATTCACTTGTTATACCTTTTGAGGTATGGATAGTTGGATGGGTTTGGCACTTGTTGTGGGTGTTATTTCAGCTATTTATATTTTGACAACTATGGATACATGTGATTACCTTTGGATCGGGTTTTTTTGTGCTTGGAATTTTAGTTGGTACAGGAGTTTATGATCTTCTAATGCGATAGGTTGGGTGGCTTTCTTTTTGGACGGCTTCTATGTATGTCCAATGGCAGTGGCATAATAAGAGGTGAGATCATTCATGTTTGAGATGCTAGATACTTTGATTTTTTTTTGCAAGTACTAGGATGGAGCACTTAGTGTATTTTGATCCATGATGGTGGATGTGCTGGGAGAGATTGTTCCCTTGTTCATTTGTGTGGCTATAGATTGACCCTATGCAATGTATACAACAAGTGGGAGATTGTTGAGATAATGGGTGTTGCACACATTGCATAATATTGTTATATTTTATTATTTTATTTTATCATGTAATGTTCCACTTAGATCGACGTGCAACATTCAAAGATTCCCATAGAATATTCTTAATGAGTTGTATTGTAACATTGTGAAAATATTTCATGTAATTATTTAATATTGGGGAAAAGAATTAAATTTCCAATATTGAATGTGGTGTTAGTGGGTTAGGTAGCACATGGTTTATGTAATACCACTTAGTGGTTTTGTGAGACTTGCTACTATATAAGAACCCACAAGGGTAGTTGTTGCAGAGAGTAAGTGTGAGAAAGGCAAGAGTCGAGCGGGACAAGGCTTGACAGGTTAGCCAAGGGAGAATTTGTGAAGGTTGAAAGCATGGCATGGGATGTGTGGATTCATGCTTGTTTATATACTTTTCTTGGTTGTGGCTATGGCCATGAAGGCTTCCATGGTTGTATTGCAATGGTATTTTTTGTTGAATAATACATGGTGATGGATGCTTTTGGAGCCTGGGTTTTTCCCTCAATGAGAGTTTCCCGGGGTATATCTTGTGTCACAATTTTGTGGGTATGTTGTCTATTCTCTTACATGTGCATTTTAATTCCATGTTTATTTCAAATCTATTATGGGTTATGTGGAAATGGTTATATTCTTTATTTCCAAGTTTCCTTATACCACCTTCTATCATTTTCATATTAAATAAATGCTTCATGAGAAATACTTTTTTTGAAGGGGAGGGCTTTTCGTACAATTTCTTTAGGGTTTCCATCAACTCTTCTGTCATCTTTGCTTTTGTAATATTAAATGCCACTGATGGTTCCAAGAATAATCAAATGCTTCCAAGTGCCTTTTTGTCCAAAAGATCCCAGTCATCATTTTTCATAGATCCCTAATTCTTGGTTTTGCCTTCCAAAAACTTCCATAAATCCTTTTGATAAAGATTGTCTTCCATTGGCATCTTCCATAACTGAAAGTTCTACCCATTAAATTTTTCAACCCTCAAATTACCCTCATTTTCCATCACTCCTACTCAACCATGAGACTCCCACTCAGCCATGAGACCTTCCTATAGAGGATCACAAAAAAAAAAATGACAATAGTCTAGCTTTAAAAAAAATGACAACCATCTAGCTCTGATACCAATTGTTAGGATTAACCGTAGACATAAATAATAGTTATAGGCAAATATCACCAATACTAGAAAATAGTAGATCACAAAAAAGAGAACACAAGATACCAAGATTTAACATGGTTCACCCAATCCCTAAGCTATGTCCACCAATAGCAAATATAATATTATTATTAGCCAATGATTACAACCTAATTACATTCTGTAATCCCTTATAGCTCAATACTACCACAAGAAGCGACAATATCACCATTCATATAATGAAATCCCTAACCCTAAGCCTTTTTATACAAGCTTTTGCCGCTTACAAAATTAGGGCTAGAATAATAGAAAAATAATAGCCAATGCCTTTTATAATATAAGGGCATTTTTGGCTTTAGTAGCACTACCCCTAAAAACCCCTATGGAGGTGTTGTACCTTGACCCCACCTTGTACTCATAGGGAGCACACCTAGGGTGCTACCCTAGGACCCCATCTTGGGTTCGCTGCCCCCAAACCCCGTAGAAATAATATGGAGAAAAAATGATGTCTTATAAACCTCTAAGTTTGATTAGAATCCACATTAAAACATTAAATTACTAGATCCGTAGATGAGACATTATTGAAGAGCAAAAATATAGATTGCTATTGTCAAAAATGAATTAGTTAATAATTACAAGGAGAGATCATCCTTATAAAGGAAATCAAAATCCTAAAAAGGTCTAACCTAGGTTGCATTATAATAATTAATAAAAGAATTAATTATTAAATGCCTAATGTTTAGCTCAAGAGAACTAGAGTTAATTAGGAAATATCTAATTACTATAACACCCCTGCTTTAAGATAAACTTAGAGAGTAGCTAAAAACCTAGGGAGTACTATAGAAAGTAAATTTGGGTCCTAGAAAACAAGACCTGATGAGGTACCCAAGCACAACCAAATCTCTAAAAAGAGGAGAAATAGAAAAAACCACATGGGAAAAACCCTAGTCCAAAAAAATATGGAAAACATGCTAAAAGGACTAGTGTAGGACTGAATATGACTCCAAACTAGGGAATGTCCTAGAAGATAAGAACAAAATATGATCATAAAGAACACCATTGAAGCATGTAAGCTACAAAGCTCTATCAAAATCATATGTTGATCTAAAGATCCTCCACTAAAATAGAACTTGACTAGGTAGAGAAGACTATAATTTGCATCGAATCTGGAAGTGCACAAAGGTAAATAATTGAACTCAAAGATATAGATGGCATGGAACACTAAATCCTGAAGAGTTGATCAATTGAACCAAGGGAATCATGAGAAACAACAAACCCCCCCCCCCCCTCATGCAGGAAAGGGTGAGGTGATGAGCAACTAGAAAATTGGGCCAAAAAAATTGCATGTTAAGGAACCATGATCAAGATGCATAAAATAATACATATGTGTACCAAGGTGATCAATCTTAGACAAGTCATGAGGTTAATGTCATAGAAGGGACACTCACTAGACAAAGGAAGATGGAAAAAAAAGGAAAAATATCAAACCCCATGGTACTTTAATCATGAGTAGTGCATGTACAATAAGGTACAAGATATGGTGAATCTCAAGAATGCAATAATCTACATGAGTGTCCTTAGATGACACTGGTCGAATTAGAAGGAAAAACAAAGCAAAACTACTAAAATGAAAATACAAATGCAAGTATGAAACTTTATCTAAGAATGCATACAAATGATGTCCAAATAGACTAGAAGAGACATAAACTAATACAATAGATAGTACAAGTCATGATGAATCATCTGAAGCAATGAAATCAATCCTTAAAATTGAAACAATTAAGATATCTTCCAGAATGCAAAAATGCAAAAAACTAAATAGGATGTTCCTAGAGCATAATCTACAAAAAAAACCAACATCACTAGAAAGAGCTCAAAAAGAGCTTGCTAACAATATAACAATTCCCAAATTGGAGATTGGATGCTCAAGATATGTCTCCTAGAGTGAAAAATTGTACCCCTAACTTTGACAGTAAAAAAAGCAATTGAAAAAGCATTAAAATTTAAAATGAACTATACTACTATAACGGCCTTAGAACCAACTTTGTAGTGATATCTCATTTGTGGAAAACAAAGCCTGTTTTCCCAAGATATGAACAAAAAAGTGAAGGTAGGTCCAAACAAAGCCTTAAAAGGTGAGAAAAGTGATGATGTAGTGCTGAAATGGTGCTAACGTCAACAAATGATGAACCCAAATTTGATGGGAAAATGGTCATCAAGGCAAAAAAAGACTAAAAATGACTCCTAATGAGAAAAAATATCGAGTTATCTAAAACAAGACAAAGATGAAAGAACTAGTGTCACTGGTAAAAGAGTCAATGCCAGAGTAAAATCCGGTGGCCAAGGTCAAAGAATGTGTTTAAAAAAAATGTGTTGAAATAAAATGGCCCTTCCAAACAATCCATGTGCTTAAAGAGGTGAAAGGAGTACTTGGGGTCTGAGATAACAATGTACAAGCAGCGAATGGGGAGTCTAATGGTGGTACTGCTCAAGAGGAGCCCAAGCTAGAGAAACAAGTGCCCCTTATGACCTCCAAACAATCACAAATGGGGTCCCAAGATGGGCCTAACTACATATTACCAAATTTAGAATACTACATGAATGCATAAAAACATCCGCCTATGATCTAATGCTAGTAATGATGGCTAAAAACAATCATAGACTAAGCAAGATGGGGCCCAAGGGAAACTAGTCAAACCACCTTGAAAATCCATGCATTTAAAAAATGTGGGTCAAAAATTCCATGCTTGGGTGTTGGGCAGTAATAGATGTCATTGGAAACAAAGGTTCCAAGGCCATCAAGTCAGCAAACCCCAATGTCTGGTGTGGGGCTATGAAAATCAAGATATGTGCCTTTAAAGGCACCTCAAAAAAACTCTTAAAAAACATGTCAAGATTACAAAGAGATCAGAAAATAAGTCCAACAATTATGTTGTCCAAGGATCACTCCACCCAAGATCACACTAGAATGTTGCTGATTAAGGAGAAGAAACTATTAATCACCAAACAAGTATGGAGCTACCAATGTAAAAGAGAAAATGCACCAATAACATGCCCACAAAATATTTTAAAAAGAAGCTCAAAGGTGAGGAAACATGAGAAGATCAAGGGGTTACATGCAGCACAAATCCTACAGTGTAAAAAACACTTGGCCAACACTATTTACAATCGAATTGTGCATGACAAAGGAGAATTCTATCTTCATTCAACTAGTCAAAGTCCACTTAAAGGCCAAAATAATTCCATTTAAAGGTAATAGACCTACTGATATGAGATCAAAAAATAGTTCAATTCATACAAAATTAAAAGTAGCATAAATCTTACAGCAGCCAAAAAGGCCCAAGGCAACTTGATTTGTAATCAAAAGACCATAACCTATGCCATGGAAAGATAAAGCTTCTAATGCAAAGTTATAGGCTTCAGGGCCTTCGCATGTCCTGTAAAGGAAAAACTCATCAAATCAAGGCAAGCATGCAAGCATCAACCCCAGCAGATGATGCATTGTACTCAAGGCCCAAGGAATCATACCCAACCCATCGCAATCTCCATGGCAAAGCAAAAAATGCCACAACTCCAATAGCAAAGAAAAAATTTCCAATGAAAAGCATGTGGATGAATTAGTATGCATGTACATCAGGTAGCTTAGAGGAGGTACTTGGGCCAGCCCAATTTTAAGAAGTTGAGCATAATCCAAGGTGTAGACATGGTGGTGCACAAAATGGAGTTTGACCACATCCTTTTAAAAATGTGTTTGATGCCCAATCACCAACATTTGAGATGGCTCTGATCTCCCAAAAAAGAGAAGGTGCATTCCAAAATAAAGGTGATGAAGCCCAAACAAGCATGGCTCCTCTTAATTTTTTTCATTAAAAAAAATGCAAAAAGTGTTGCTTCAATTTGTGTGCCCAGGTCAAAACAGCCTAGGTGAAAAAAAAATTGCCTTAGATTTCAACAGCATCCAAACTAGACATATTTTATATGGAAATGGGGTTTTTGAGCACTTTGAGGTCAACAGTGATGTTCACTTCAGCTCAAAGTGCTCCAAAAAATAGGTCCCCTAGATCCAATACAAAAATACTTTTGAAAATTGAAACTTTCTAAAAGAGAAAACCCAAATCTGAAAACCAATGCCAAATCTCAAGAATAGAACAAGAGCATGAAGATCTAGTGCTCTGATACCATGTTGAAGTTGATGAAAGATCAACCTCATAGCTCCCAAGAATCAACTACATGCAAACACATATCACAGAAGAGAGAAGCAAAGAGCTATAGAGGCTCAAATTGCTAGATCCATAGATGAGACATTCCTGATGAGCAAAAAGGTCAATTGCTATTATCAAAAATAAATTAGTCAATAGTTACTAAGAGAGATCGTCCTTATAAAAGAGATTGAAACCCTAAAAAGGTCTAACCTAGGTTGCATTATAATTATTAATAAAGAATTAATTATTAAATGCCTAAAGTTTAGCTTAAGAAAACTACAATTAATTAGGAAACATCTAATTACTCTAACACCCCCCTTAAAGATAAACTTAGGGAGTAGCTAAAAACCTAGATACTACTATAGAAAATAGATTTTGGTCCTTGTAAAAACTACTACAAAAAGAACTAAAATTCTTTATGAACTTCCTATAAAAACTAGCCAAACCATGAAATGATCTTACCTCACCCACATTCTTAGGTGTAGGTCATTCCAAAATTATCAAACAATCAGCTGAAATCACAAATCCCAAATACACAATCTCCTTTTGCATAAAAGAACACTTTTTCAAGTTAATCATCAACTTCTCCTCTTTCAATCTCTGTAATACTTGTCTAACATGATCAATATGATTGTCCTTAGTCTTATTGAATATCATAATATCATCCAAATAAATAATTAGAAACTTACCCAAACATCTCTTAAGAGCCTCATTCATCAACATCATGAAAGTACTAAGTGCATTAGTCAAATCAAAAGGTATTACCAACCATTCATACAAACCATCTTTTGTCTTGAAAGTAGTCTTCCATTCATCACCTTCTCTGATTCTAATCTGATGATAGCCACTCTTCAAATAAATCTTGGTAAAATACTTTGCTCCACTCAAAAAATCCATTATGTCATCCATCCTCGACATAGGAAACCTATATTTCACTGTGATCTTTTTAATAGCTCTAGAATTAGTACACACTCTCCATTCTCTATTCTTCTTAGGTGCTAATATAGTAGGTACAACACATGGACTCAAACTTTCTCTAATCAAACCTTTCTATAGCAACTCATGCACTTGTCTATTAAGTTATTCATTCTCTATAGGTGTTAATCTATATGGTGCTTTATTTGGAAAACTAGCTCCATGAATTAGATCCATGCAATGAATTATGCTTCTTACGGGTGGTAACCTATTAGGAATATCTTCTACAACAATTTTTTTATATTCATTCATCAAAAAATTTATTTCAGTTGGTACTTGTCTTCTACTAGTTTTTGTTGCTCAACCATTACTAATTGTTACTCTGTCACCATTGTTTTTTGTCACTTGTTGCTACTGGAACAACTTGGCTTCCTAGGAATTATAGCAAAACAAACTTGATTCTTCTTCATTTCTTTATCAAATTGTCTTCCATTAACCATGCAAATTCTCACAGTAGTATAATTAACCTCATATGGACTTTCAATCAAAGGCAACAATATTTTCTTTCTCCCATTCACCCAAAGGGTATATTGATTCAATCTACCATCATGTATAGCATATCTATCATATTGTTAAGGTCTACCCTACAAAATATGACAATAATCCATAGGCATAATATCACACAAAACTTCATCAAAATCATGTCCAATTATGAACTTCACAATACATTGTTCACTTACCAATATCTTATATGCATCTTTGATCCATGAAACATGATAGGGTTTAGGATGTTTTAGCCTCTACAACTACAACTTTGTAACCATCCCCTCAGATGCCAAATTTGTAGTACTTCCATTATCAATGATCACTTTGCAATGTTTTCCAGCCATCTTACATCTAGTCTTGAAAAGGATTTTCCTTAGGATAGGTTCCTCATCACTTCCTTATTACATAAGGTTCTTCTCACCATCAAATTTTCTCCAGCCTTGGGCTCACTAGGTGAACCCTCAGTGTCTCCATGAACCACATAATTTATGTTACCTTGCCCATATCAGAGGATCTATACTCAAAGGATCTATGCCCTTCTTTACCACATCTGAAACAATTACCACTAAAATGACCTCTAGAATAAGAATTACCTCTTCCTAGGTAAGAATTAGTACCTCCTTAGTAAGAATCGCCACCTTTCCACTTGGTCTTACTTTTATCATCATTCTTCCATTCATATTTTCCCATATCTTGCATAGAATTGTGAGATCTACCACCTTCTCCATAAGATCTACCTCTACCACTCTAGAATCTATCACCTTTGCCTCTTTATCTTTGTTCATGCTTCTTTGTCAAAATCTACTCAGCTTTCAAAGAATATTAATATGCTTCCTCCGCACTTTCCAATTTCACAAAACTTATCTCATCCTTAATCCCAGATCATAGTTTATTTATGTACCTTGCAATTTTCTCAACATCATCATCCACATGTCTAGATCTGATGTCCAATCTATAGAATTCTTTAGTATACTTTTTGACAATCATGTCCATTTGTCTCAAATTTTGCATCTTTCTCAATAAGCTAACTTGGTAATTAGAAGGAAGGAACTTGTTCTTTACCTTGTTTACCATTTTCACCCAAGCCGTGATCTTCTCTTTTCCTCTCCTTCGTCTATTAGTTTGCAAATGCTCCCACGACATAAGTGAGGCATGACTGTTCAACCCAGTAACTATGATTTTCACCTTCCTATTATCAGGAGTATTTTCTTACTCAAAGAACTTCTCCATATCAGAGTCCCAATCCAACATAGCATTGGTATCCAATTGCCCATCATAAGGAATAACTTATATAGTAGGCTTTGAATTTTCCCTAGAAAATACTCTCAATAATATTGCCTCGTCATGATCTTCTTCAAGATATGGATTAAGGTTTAGTGCTACTACTTCATCATCACTCACATCATCAAGATAAGCTCCTCTCCTATGGGTTGTCTCTATAGCATCTAATATGGTTGCAATTTTTCTCAATGTATCCAATACAACATTGTCAGCATTTCCTCTATCTTGAACCATCTTTACAATTAGGTTCCTATAAGATTGTAACCCTCTACAAGTTTTAGGTCAAATCCTTGTATCTGCTACCCCACAACCAAATCAACTTAGGGTTCTACATGATCCAATCTTTGCAAGGATGAACCTTAGGATCTGAAACCACCTGACGCAGGGAGGTATTATTGAGAGATGATTAAAAAGAGATATTGTTAAGAGGGAGATTATTGAAAAAGATTGTGTTTCAATCATTTTTTTGTAACTGATGTCAAACTTGCTATTTTTTGGTAAGACAACTACTTATAAGATTCAAGTACTATCACTTAGTTGATTGACAAAGATGATTTGATCAATAAGAGTTAACAATAGCACCTAGAGGAAAGGTTGAGTTATGATTATGCAATGAAGTACAAGAATCAATTGAGACAGTGATGACATGATGTATTGATGACCTAATTAAGGATACAAAATTCTAGCTACACTTAGAAAGCTTAGAAGAACAAGTTAAACAAAGTTTTTTTTCCAAGTCGGTCATGTAGGTGCCGAGTAAAGCCAATGCAAGCTGAGTAGAAAGTTAGTTGGAGCCAAGTGAAAGTAAACTCTAGTGGATGTCAAGCTACAATGAGTGTCGAGTCACTCATGTTCCAAGTAAACTCAAGTTCCAAGCAAATAGACCATGTCGAGTGAAGTTTAATTGATGCCAAGCATCAATAAACTTTAGTTGATGTTGAGTGATTTCACAGTTGGTGTCAAGCAATGTAGTATGTGCTAAGCATCAAAAGATTGATAATGTCAAGCTACTGCATTATGCTAAAGATTGAATATTCACCGAATCTAAGCTAACAAGTTTTTTTTCTTGTAACTTGTGAACTTGGGGGAAGCTAAGGTTGATGAGTTGGTGGAAAAGAACTTGATGTATACTATTTTAGGAAAATTCAAATGGATTCTAGGAGAAGTTTCTAGATAAGACAAGATATAGGGTAGATAAATTGTATCCTACCTAATCCATCCAAAACCCCAATTTTATCAATGGAAAATGAGTAGGAAAATATTCTAATTTCCTATTTATAGGAATGTCTGGTCATGAAGAAAAAGTTGTTTTTGTTGTTGGCATGTGAAAGATCCTAAGGAGGAGAAGGAATTAAGGGTTTTTGCTTCATCAAGTGACCCAAGAAAAGAGTTTGCAATGGTGTGTTAAGAGAGAAGGCTTAAGGAGATGAATGCTTGAAGGGTGAACAAGATATTAGAGCTAAAAAATAAGCCAAGTAGAATTGAGGACTAAAAAAAGATCTATAATCTGCAAGAGAAGTTGTAAGTTGTGTCAGATCAAAGCTCTATTGTTATACTCTAACAATTGTATTAGTTTAGGATAAATCCTTTGGATTAAGGTTGACTTAAAATTTATTTATAAATCCTTTAACCAAGTGGAATTCTAAGTGAATGGCCTAAATTCCTCTAACAAGGCTCACTTTTAATAGGGTGATTGAAATCCCTTAACCGGGTCAGATTTAGCAATGTCCATTATAATCTTTAACAAGGTTGGCCTTTCAAAAGGCATCACTTTAGAAGAGTGAAAAAGGGTAGCATGTTATTGGTGTTTTTTTCCAAATTGGGTTTTCACATAAATCATTGTGTCAAGTGTGATAATGAATGTGTTTTGTTTCATGCTTTACATTTCTGCAAGTTGATTTGACAGTAACATACAAGTTTTAGCTATTACATAATGGATGCATGCATGGGTATGAAAGCTTTATGGGTTCACTAAATTGTGAAAAAAAGTATTTATACATCTGGACCTTGGATAATTGATTCACACCCCCCCCCCCCCCCATTTCTTCTAAAAGTATTCCAATAGGGACAATGGATAACTAGGGCCAAAGGAACACCTAGCTACTAAAGCCACTTGCAAGAGTAAACACAATGGAAACATAAACAAAAAATAGCAACCAAAGGAGATAAAAGAGAAAAACACTTTATTGATTCATCAAATTGTCAACATACATGCCCAATTGTAAGGCCTTCTAGGTTACAGCCAATATTATAATTCATACTTCAATGATGATCTTTGCATTCCAACTCCTACTGACTCTTCCTTATCGAACTACCTTCATGATCCCCCAAATCATGCATAAGATTGAACACAAGACCCCTTTAAATACTTGCATGGCCACAAGTTGATGTATTATAAATTACCAACTAAGTAATCCCTTACATTAAATGTATGACCAAGCCACAAGTTAGCTCCCAACAAATATTGAATGCAAATACAAAATTAAATACATGCAAGGTCAGCTCAAATTGGAACTAGAAAATGACAACTCAGCTAAAGAAGGACCAAAACAAATATTGTCACTCAATAATGAAAATATGAAATTAAATATGCACAAGGTTGATGGAAACTAGAACCAAACATAGACAACTCAGCCAAACAAGGACCAGAACAAATATTGTCACTCGATAATGCTCGCATACACGAGCTCAACACCAATAAGCACTCGGCACCGACAAGAACTTGGCACCAATAGGCACTCAGTTTCAACAAACACTTGACACCAAAAAACACTTAGAACCAACTAAGAACTCAACACCAACTAAGAGCTTGGTAGAAACAAAGAACTCAACACCAACCAAGAGCTCGACAACAATAAAGAAATGAGAGAAACATGAAGGATGGCAATGTAACCCAAGATGCTCCTGCATCAAAAATGGTACCACCTCAGAAAAGAAGGTATCTCATAATATTAAGAATGAAATTATTTAATAATTACTATTAATACTTATGTGATCTAACATATTTCAAACTTCACATAGGTTGTCTAACACATCAAAGGCAATTGAAGCAAGAAAAGAGAAGCACGGGCAGCACAAGCTCAACTCAGGTGGATATTCAAAACTTGTTGCATGAATTGTGAGTATAAGTAAATGGAAAATTATATGCAAATATTTATAAATTGTAAAAAAATTTGTCTTGATGAAATTGATTACAGAAAAAAAATCATGATACCAAGAAAATATTTAGGCCATATAGTTTTAAAATAAAACTTCTAAAGAGGACAAGGAATTAGCCTTCAGACAAGGCTATACAGCCATGGTTGAATGACTCTGAGCAATGAGCATATAAGATTCTTCTGCTAGATCTATCAATGAGGTAAATAAGTCAATTTTTAATTTTTAATTTAATACTTTAGCAATTACTATATTTGAGATTATGTTCCAAAAATATAAGTTGTTATATTTGTTTGAAGGATACAATGATTATATATTTGTTTGAAGGATACAATGGTTATATATTTGTTTAAAACTTTAAAGTGAATATATTTATATGTATTAAAATGAATGATTGAAATTTCTTAGTATTTATCTTGTATTTATATGTATATATTATTGATAAATGCACTAATTATTTACATTGGATTGTAGTGTGCCAATCCTGATACAACAGTCGAGCATCATGGAGGTGTCAATTCAAATGTGGATTGTAGTATTGAAGGTATATATTTTCTATTCAATTTTTTATTTTTGAATTATTAATATAAGTAAATATTTTTAATTGAATTTTGTGTAGTAATACAAATTTAACTATAATATGTATTGGGATTAACAAAACATCTTGTATTGCAGCTGCAGGGGATGTAGAGGTTGTTCTTCATGAGCATGTTGAGGTCCAAGACAGTGAACAAGATGATGTGGTTGGGTAAGGTAAAGAGCACAACAATATTCTTTATAATCTTTAAAGTCTCATTTTAAAAAAAATTAACCCTTTTATTTGTTATTGTAGAGGACCCGCCTCTTTTAAAGGACAGTGAGATCATGTCCACGGGTGAGAAGAAATATCAATGACCATATGGATATAATTTAGGGAAGGATAAACAAGAAAAAAGAAATGATTCATGTGAACTTATGTAACTTATTTGATAATGACTAATGTTTATGTCTAAATGTTTTATCTATGTTCTATTGAATGTTCATATGAATGTTCTAATGAATCTTGTGTTTTAATGTTAATGTGAATGTTTTAATGAAACTTATGTGTTAATGAATATTATCATGTGATAATTCATGAAAGTTACATTTTATTAATATAATGAATGAATTTTAGATGTTAATGGAGAATTTAGATGTTGGGGGGGTGTGGGGCCAAATGAGCTTCCACCTTCATGTGGTTGGCCCTAATTAGTAGAGAATATTAAATTATTCTCAAAACCAAGTGAAGCTCAACATTCACCTATGATTACATGACAACTAACTATGAGAATCTCTTGGTTTTGGGCAATGCAAAAGGAGGCCATAGTTCAATATGCAATCTCAATTCATATGCATATGACATCAAGTGGAGCTGAAAAAACCCAACAGGTTTTCATTTTGTTAGAGGTCTTAATTAGGTATTTTAAGTTATAGACCATCACAAACAATGTAACTTTAACTCTTATAGGCAAGGGTAATGTCAACAGCATGCAAGCAAATCAAGACTTTATAAGTCCTAGCTTGTTGAGGTCATTCTCTCATCCATAGTAGCTATAGTTCTAACATTCATGATGGTCTATAATTTTAAAAACTTAATAGACCTATTAAATAAATGTAAATATGTTGGGTTTTTGCATCTTTTCCTATTGTCCATGCATATAGAACATAGCTACACATGCATTCTATATTCAGAGTGGCATTCACAAGTTTATCAAATGAATGGTATGATGCCATTCACATCTATAGTTTTGCATTAGCAAGTTTAGTTAATTTCAGAGATTGTTCATTAGAACATATAAATTTTTATTGTATCTAATATCAAACCCACAAAAAGAAATATTGTACTTGTATTTAAACTCTAGCTGCAAAGTTATCCTTGATGCAAGTTAGGATTCCAAAGAAATTGTTATTCAAAGCTGACTAAGTTCAATTAATTGCTTCAGCATTGATGAGTACATGCTCTTTGGAAATATCCCATAGTCCACTTTTCAAAAACAATATTAATCTCAATTTGACACTACATCAAAATGTTATGGGTCCTCTTCAATACAAGTCATTTTTCCTCTATGTATTTTTACTGAAGTAGAATGGCTACAACTATACAAAATGAATAAATATGTGCTCCCCTATACACTAGAATTGTATTGCACTCACCCTTTCAAGTCTTCATGAGAGGAAAAATTCTCTCACTATAAGATGTAATAGAGACATAAGATTATGTTAAAATGAAAATGGTTTCTTAACTAGGAAGAATTAATATTTGTTTATATCAAATGCAGTAGCAACTCACACAAACCACCTACATAACTACATCATTAGATTCAGTGTGTAGCATTTTGCAAAAGTCACATCTACATAGCAACATTGTAAATTTGCAAGTGAACCTGCATGAAGTAATTAGTAATAGATACCACTACTTACCAAAATTTATATAAATTAAATCATGTGACAAAATACAGGCTTAATAGAACAATATCTCATTTATATTACATAGCAACTCACTATGTTGAGGAACACTATATATTTTTCAAAAAGATTTTGATTGTAACAAATGGAAGTTCAATAATTTACAATATTAAAAACTACATTGAGAATCTTGTGCATATGTGTGTTCTTTTGTTGCATAAACAATCCTTAGATTAATTTCCTTAGTGTGTTACCTCAACATTGAGAGGCTTTAAGGTATTTCTTATTACAATTAATAATTTCCACAATGTTTTTAAAATCAAATAATCTATAGTTTTAGGAAAAATGTTCTTCAATCATAAACAAGAATTCTAATTCTTATTCAAAATTATATTGCTTCTATATATCAAAATTATTTGTAAATTTTCTTCTTTTTAATATTGTTTCCTCAGTGAGCTTCATTTAGATTGCTTGGAAGAACTTTTTTTCTGACATGAGTTATTGTATAGGTAAAGTTGTGTCTAAGTTTTGTGCCAAGTTTCTACATCAAGTTGTAAAATTTGATAATCATAAAAAGGGTGATATATGTGAAAGCCTTCAAGTAGAATTTTTCAGGTTTTTTTCTTTTCATCATTTTGCAATGAATTGATAACACGATTCTTTGTAGATTAGAATTGGACAGAGATTTTGTATTTCTTGATACACTTTTAATCAAATCTAAACTTCTTAATCTTATGATGGTTTGATCATCCAAATTAAACTTTTCTATAGTGAAAATTGTATAAATTTAATTTTATTGATAGTATCTTTTAATTATCATTTGGAATATGGTGTGGAGACTCCTAGGTTAAACCCTGTACCATCTTAGTGCAAATTGCAATTGAACCAAGCTCTTATGTTCTAATCTACTCCAATGGTGTTTACCAAACCAAAAGATATTTATTTGTTCAAGAAAATCTTATGCATTTCTCTATTTGGAGCTTCTAAATTCAATGCATTAAAAATATTAAGAACCAAAACTTTCAATGTGGTGAATCTAGAAGCTCCTAATCTAAAAAATTATATTGTTAGCTACAAATAAGGGAAAATACTAAATGATGTAGACAATATTGGGGTATCTTATCAAACTACACAATCTTGCAGCCCTAACATATCATTCAACCCAGTATATGAAAATAGAACTGAAATGTATCTTGATTAAAGCTTTCATTTGTAGATTCATACACAGTACCTGAAGAACAATTGCACACATTAAGGATTCGTATAAGAAACAAAATATAGGATTTTTACAAAGGTTTCTAGACAACTCATGCCCTAATATCTTCAAACCCTCATATCTTCAAACCTTCTTGACTTCAATCATCTTTTCATATTTTATTTTTTCTTTATCCTATAGCTCTCATGGTTGTCTTGAACATCTACAACACACCTGCAAAACACTTTTTCTTCTTCTATTTCTCTTCTCCTTACAAGTTTATTTCCTACACTATTCCTTATGAAACTCACTAGATAAATCTATAATTTCTCTCTCCAACCTTGCTGCCATTAGTTGTTGCTTCTTAACACCATGAAAGGTTACATTTTATAGAGGTTTAAATGTTTGTGAGACAAAGAGAGATGATAATCTGCTCTTTCATTTCCCATAATATAACCTTTTAAATTTCTTCAAAAAAAATGAAATAAAAATATAGTTTTCTTCAAAAATGTGTGTTATGTTGCTTCATACCAAATGCCTTTCTATTGTAGATGCTTTTAGAAAGTGAACAAAATACTAGACCAAGTTGTGTTACTTTTGTAATGGAAGAGTTATTAATTATTTTGCCTAAAGTCGGTATATTTTCCTTCCTTTACAAGTTTCCCTTAACTTGCCAATGGACCCCTTCAACCTTTCAAATCTTGAAATTGTGTAATATAATCACATTAAACAACCTAGTTGCCTTTGATTTTTGAGATGGAAGCCAAGTTGTCAAAAAGAAGATTTTTTCCTTACAACACTCCACAAGATCTCTTGAAATCGCAACCTATACAAAAGATGCAAAACATGAACATGAGAAGAAAAATGTTTTATGGCAAAAAAAGATAGCTTGTCAGCCTGAACTTTCTTGCATCACTAAAAAATACTAAAGTATTTCATGTATTGGTATCAAATATAAGGAGTTAAGGAAAGTGGGTGAAAATGAGTTGGGTTAGTTTTGGTTAAGTTATTTGTGTTTTCAATATTTAGTAGTTGACCCTCTGTTGTAGATTCATGCTTACAATGTCAATTTCTACCTAAAAACAACATCAATAATAGGGGACTGAATTAAAGTTTCCATTGAGGTCACCCATGAATCATAATTCAACTATTTGAGTTTAACTCTACTTCCAAATCTAGTTCTTATCAACAGCTTTTGACCATGATACTTGTCTCATCATATTCTCAGTAGGTATTCTTATGGATCCAAAACCTTGAATGGTAGGAGTTAGTCCTTGTGTGCATATTGTTAATGGCTAGAAATTAGCAATGTTATGGTATGGAAGTGAGGTGACCTTGACATCATCCATAACATACAATAAGTGATATTGTGTCAAATAATTAATACAAAAAATGTGGGGCAGAGTTCATAGGTGATCTATCAAATCCTTCTCTTCCTATTGATTTCCATGTGACAAGACCCATTAAGGATGCATAACAATTGAAACTAGTCCCCATTGGCAATATCGTCAGTAAGATATCTTGAGTGTTGTCACTTATAGAAACATATGTTTAGCTTTTCATTTATGCATTTTGATTTAGAAAGTTATCTAAGTGTTAGATAGTTTACAATAGCATAGAGACATGTATGTTGTGTACGAACTACACACTTTGAATTAGCTTATGCACCATTGAGGATATCTTTATGAAACTATCATGATGACATGGTTAAGTGTGTAGAAGATGTGTACGGATAGTACGGTGCAAATTATAGTTGAAATACCAATGCAAGTATTTCACAAAATAGAATAGAGCATAGCAAAGAATTGAGTTGCACAACTTAAGGAATTATTTTGGTAACAAAATAATTACTAAGTCATGATGAAGCAACTTTGTGGATATTAATCCATAAGTTATTTTATATTATATCAAGCATATAAAGACATGAAGGCCGACTGAGCAGGGAATTATTAATTTGTGAAGTATCAGTAGAGATCTTATCTTGTGCAAAGGATGTGAAGTGAATGTGATCAAATATGATATGCAAACTATTATATAGATAGCTTGAAAGATATTTGAGCCTTATGTGATGCAAGATCTGATGTGTGGTTTGAGAAAGTGCAAAGTAAAGTAGTGAGAAAGTATTGTATGTGTAGAAGTTTTAAATCATCCCTAAAAACTATATTAATTTATTAATATTGCCCGTGACATTGTAATTAATTATTGATTGATTAATTATATTGCTCACATTCTTCTACTTATTTAATTATATTAATTAATTAAATAAGTTCATTCTCCTAAGTATTTAAATTTAATTTAAATACTCCTAGCTCTAGTGTGTTAAATTAATTTAACACATGATCCTCCATGTCTCCCCGCTTTTAAATAAATTTTATTTATTTAAATCCTCACATCCTATTAATTCTTCTAAACCCATGATTAAATTAACTTTTATTTAATTTAATCTTAAGTCTAACCTAGAGCCTAGCCTATAAGCCTATTTCTTCTCTAATCCCACTTAATCATTCCTAATCATCTCCCTAATCCCCCTCATTACCCTAAGAGTGTGCTCACACATGTGTGAGATGGCATGCCTACACACTCTTGTCTCCCACTTTTCTTCTCAAGTTTGCTCACACATGTGTGAGCAAACTTTGAATTCTTGACCATTTGCATGGCTTGCATGTCACCTTATGTGGAACCTACTTGGATGCCACCTCACCAAGCCCTCCCTCAAGCCTATAAATAGAGGGCTTGTCTCAAGCATTTGCATATCATTTTTATTGCTTTATTATCATGTTGGTTTGAGATTTGAGTTTGCATTCATAGTTTGAAATTTCATGGTAGTTTTGAGCTTGCATTAGTAGAGTTCTCATAGTGATTTTGTAGGTTCATGCTAATCATTTGGTAGCTCATTTAGTTTGCATCTTACATTGTTCATTTAGTTTTCTTCATGCATTTGCATTTCCATTCCATAGCTTACATTCTTAGTTAGTTTTTTTTATTACATATCATCTTCATTTTTGAATGCTTTCAAGAATGGCTTTCTCCATAGCCATTTCTTGAAGTGTTCTTCATTCCACATAGTTTAGGATCTTAGTGCATTTTCATTCACATTTGCATTCACACTTGCACTCACATACTCAAGAGATTCGTTTATTTTTGTGTTTGAGAGAGCACACCAAACATACCCCCATCTTAACACACCAACAAGGCCTCTCATGGGTACCTTTGTTGAGCTATAGAGGTGGCTGGAAGGTTGGATTTGTTGGTTGCTTAGGGTTACAAAATCCAAGCAAGAATTAGTTGATATTTATTTCTTGCATTTTGATGAATGCTTGATGCATTTTGAAAGTTTTCAACTAGTGTTTATTTGTTAACCCATGCTTCTTGCAGGTCACATTTTCTAGCACACATTTTGGCATGCCTGGTGGGACCCACGTCCTTGGTTTCATTTCAAAAATTTGCAAACAACCTTGGTTCAGTCATAAAAGATTGCATTATCGTCTTCAAAGGTCACAGCGTTGTCTGCGCTTGTCATCTGCACAGATTAGCATCTCTGAAAACCAGCGTCTGCGCTCTTTAGCGTCTCCACTGTAATTCGAAACAATACTTGTATTTAAGTCCATTATGTCATCTATGTTTTTGTTCTGTCATCTCCGAAGAGTCCTTTGTCATCATTGAATGTTACTCTATCGTCTGTAACTTTAGTTCTGTCATCTTCGAGGTAAGTTCTGTCATCTTTGAGGTTAGTTTTGTTGGCTACGAAGTTAGTTTGTCATCGGTAAAGATAATAAAGTCGTCTGCATTGTGGGCGAGACTTTATTTGTCATCTCTGAGTTTTGGCATCTCTACTTTTCACATTGTCATCTACGTCTGAAATTATTTAGTCTGCTTCTAAAGGTCTTTTGTCGTCTCTGAGTTTCAACATCTACGTGGTTTGGTGTGTGTGTTTTGTTGTTTATGCACTTTAGCATCTGCGCCTATATTTTGGCATCTCCGCATTGTACCAAAATTGTTCAATTTTTAACAATAATTTTTGCTAACTGATTGACTTGTAAATTTTAACTAACAATTTTCATGTAGAGAAGTAACCTTAAAAACCTAAAAAACAAAACCAATAGTGATTTTCATCACTAAAGGAGATTTATAGTATTTTTATCACTTAAACCTTTAGGGCTAATGAACTTGTATGGATTTAAACACTTTTATTTGAATGCATGAATGTTTAGGTTAGCTAACCTTTGGACTTGGTGCTTAAAATGGATATGAATGTGTGGAGTAGTAAACATTTGGACTTTGGTGCTTAAAATAGACATGAATGTGTAGAGTAGCCAACATTTGGACTTTGGTGCTTAAAAGGGACATGAGTGTTTAGGGTAGAAGACACATTTGGATTTGGTGCTTAAAAAGAATTCACACCATCTTGAATGCTTTAAAGGATAATGGACATGTATGTCTAGGCTAGAAAATATTTGGAATTAGTACTTAAAATGGACATGTATGCCTAGGCTAGATCACATTTGGGTTTGGTGCTTAAAATGAAGTCATACACTCTTGAATGCCCTAAGGTAAATTGACTTTATTTTTTCTATTTTTATTTTTAGCATTTTACTTTCATGCACTCACTTTACTTTCCTATTGATGAACCCGTGTTTTCATTTACATTGGCGCTATTTCAAGTTGGAAAGAACCTTGCATATTTTAATCACGAGTGTTTTCAAGTAGATAGAAAACTTAAAGCTTCATTGGGAAAGAAAAAGTGTCTTTTAAACTCCAAGACCACTTACGTATTCTCTCCCCTCGCACCTTTGGGCGATCTTGGGTGCACAAGAAATAAATGGTTTTGTTTTTATTTATTTTTAGGAGGCCTACTTGGGGATTTCATTACCCCTTGGGATGACATAAACTCCAGTGTTCTGGCGGAGTATAAAAATCGAGAGGTAAATTGAAAGACACCTCTTGGAAGTGGAATATTGTCACTCTTGGCTAAGCCCTAAAGAACTTTATACCTTTGGGAAGTGAAGGAGGAGATTTAGGTTACCATCTCCCCCTGACTATGTAGTATTTCTTTTCGTCTACAGATTTAGACCTCACATACCTTGTGTATATCGAGGACTCCCTTTAGATAAGCCTTGTTCATCCTAGAGATAGCCTTATGAGGGTTGTTGGCGTGTTGAACGTGCTTGTTAAAAAATTCAAAACCAAAGCCAAAACATCAAACAAGTTCTAAAATGAGTGAAATTGTGAGGTAACCTTTCATTGAGTGAGATAGGTTAAGTGGGGTCTTCTTCACTCACGGTTACTTTGGTAGTTTGCATTTTGAAATTAGTTGAGTCTAGTCACATCTTATTGCAAAGTTTTTGGGTACTTGAAGTTTGGGTCTTGTTTTATTCCTGCCATGACCAATAAAGTCAACCAAGTCAAACATAAGAAAGTGAAGTTGTCCAAACCACCTGTCTACAAGGAAAGAAAGAACCTAGCATACGGTGACAAATAATTCCGATATGCTATCAAAGACATTCAAAAAGAAGAAGCTACACAAGACCGTTATGATAGAATTAAATACAATGGAAAACTTCAAAAGTGGTCTATTTTCCTAGGAGTGAACCCAAGGTTTTTATTTCCAATGAACGAGGATTGAGTTAACTGCATTAGTGACCACAATACTTTCATCTTCTATATCTACCTCCATGTTTCCAAACTCTTAGTCTTCCATTTTCAAATTTTCTTCTAGAGAGCTTAAACCTTAAAACATCTTTTGACATTGCAACACTAGACCTTTCATCCATAACCAAACATTTATCCTAATCACACTTTCTTATTTGGGATCACAAGTCTATCTCCAAATAGTAAGCAATCAATTTGGTGTCCTATCTTGCCTACAAGATCACTTGGCTATCTTTGGTAGGAGAAAGATACTACTATCCTCTAATCAATCTTTTTTTGCTAAACTAAGGTCTTTTGTTCAAACTTGGGTAGTTGACCCTTTAATCACATAAGGTTAATAGCTCTTATCCTCATTTTATTTTTCTTCCATAATCTTCCACCCATTGGCTTGATCACTCTTGTATGGTACACACACAATCAGGAAGGTTCACGTTTAATCCTATGTCACGTTTGTGGGAATCATTGAGGCAATCAAAGATGGAGAATCCTTTTCCTCCACTCACAACTTCATTAGGGAACACAATTCCCTCTAGTTTGAACCTTAGTATGCCTAACTCAACATCCACATGACAACCAGAAGATCCCTTCCATAACACAACTTTGGGGGATAATAACGAAGAAATATACCAAGATGAAGATCCTATTAACCCTAACGATGTACCTAGTGATGTCAGGACATCCTTTGTAGACCCCTACAATGTGGAAATGATGGAAAAATCCATTAGGGCAAAAAAAAATGAGATATTCCTAAATTTGGTCAAGGATGGTGTTAATGTTCCCCCAAGCTTTGATGAGAACACTTTGTTTAGACAAATTAAAAAAGGTGGTGCACCCGTGTTGCCCACTTCAAATGCCACTCTGACTTCTAGCAAAGGGAAACAAACCATGGTGATAACTAGTGCTATGCCTACATCTAGAACTTCAACACAACCTACATTTCAATTGAGTGCAGAACATATTCAACAAAACATTAGTGCCATGCCCAATGTTACCACACATGCTAGTATTCCACAATCTACCTTGACAACTTCAACTGTGGGATGCTTATGCATTGGACAAGTACCTACTCAACCAATAGCAATGCCGACACAACCAATGCACTCCTCTTATTTACAAGTGCCAAACACTATGGTAAAGACATCCATGCCAATTTCAACAACTACATACCAATACATTGCCCAAAGTGGAGTGCCTCCACCACCTCACACTACATTTGGGAATCCCTACAATTTAGGAGGTGGATTTGTAAACTCTCAACAATCACAAGTACAACCTAATCAAGATCTGGCTCAACAATTTCAAGAATTTTGAAATTTGGTCCTTAACATGAACAACAAATGGGTGAAGGATGTCTCTTTTGAGGAAATTTTTCCTTTTCCATTTGATAAATCCATTAATATGGTGCCATTTCCAACCAGTTTTGAAATACCTAAATTTGACAAGTATACACGAGAGACATGCCCCATCACCCATCTCAAGGAATTTTCTATTTTGTGCCAAGAAGTAGCCTATAGTGATGACTATCTTAAGAGGCTCTTTGCACGAAGTCTTGGAGGCCCCGCACTTGAGTGGTTAATGAATTTACCTAAGGGCTCCTTTACTTCTTTCAATGATTTGACAAGCAAGTTTATAGCACAATACTCTTACAACATTGAACATCATGTCTCATTAAGTGACTTGTGCAACACAAAACAATGAAATGGAGAAACTTTTGCCAACTTCCTACAAAGGTGGAGACATCTTGCTAATCGTATGCCATATAAAATTGAAGATTCCCATCTTGTGGATATATTTATCAAGAACTTGATACCTAAAATGTCCTTCCACATGAAAATGGCTAGCCCCGAAGACTTTTCCACTTTAGTCAAAAATGGTAAGAATATTGAAAATGGACTTTTGGAAAAAGGCACCATCAAACATTATAATTCATCATCCTCCAACAATGAGTCAAAAAACAATAGCAAACCCAAATTCTGGTCCAAGAATAAGGGTGTTACACATGATGGTGTTACTGATGTCAAAAACCTTCAAGGAGGGAACAACAACAACTACCGCAATCGAAACAACAACAATTCAAATCATGACAACCAAGGCAATCAACAATCTAGAAATCAAACACAATTCTTTCCACGCAACAACAACTACAATCATGACTATGATTGAAATAGAAAGTTCACTAACTTTCGTGAACATTTGGAGGCCATCTTTCAAACATTAGTGGATCATAACTTGATGGTATTTCCTAACAGACATCCTTTTGATGAAAATCAACCAAAGTCAAAGTGGTATAGGGAAAACGAATATTGTAAATACCACCGTATCAAAGGACATGACACCAACAAATGTATCAAGCCCAAAGTTTTTATCCAAAATCTTGTTGATGATGGGGAAATTGAAGTAGGGGGAGGTCCAACCTCTAAAAATGCTAAATTGAAGATATTTCAAAAACCATTTCCCGATCACAACAATGATAATAATAATACCAACAATGTGAATCAAGCATCCACATCAAATGCACTATGTTATGATTATTCTACTAACCACATATCAGGGTTTGACTCCTTATGTGGTCACATTGAAGAAGTAGATGCTCATGTGAATACCCTTGTCTTACAAGCGGCTAATTGTGATGCCACCACTCGACGAGGAAGACTCACTTTGCAAGCCAGCGCTCCCAATAACACTAATCCCCCAATGCCACATGTGCCTGCTGCACCATCCACCTCACAAAGGCCCACTTCTCGCTATGTTGTGTTGTCCCAGCTAGGTAAGACTCCTGCACAAATATCTATTCTTGAGCTTCTAAACACATCACCCATCCATAAAGAGATCTTAGAGAAGGCTCTTTTAGAGTCTCATGTTCCTGAAAATATTAATGCTTCCCAATTCACCGCTATTATTGGAAACCTTGCCACTCAACAAAACCTTGTCTTCATAGATAAATATTTACAAGGTCCTGATCCCCACCATAATTTTTTGCTCCACATTGAAGTCCTTATATAGTGACATAAGATTAAAAGAGTCCTTATAGACAATGGATCCGGTTTGAACCTTTGTACATTGAAAATGATTTGTTTTTTGGGACTTCCAGAAGACCTCCTAGATTTCAATAAGAGGATCACAATAAAAGCATATGATGAAAGGGAAAGAGAATCAAAAGGAGTCATCATGTTGCCCCTAAAATTTGGACCAGCCATCATAAATACTGAATGCCATGTCTTAGACTTGGATTTGCCATATAACATCTTGCTTGGTAGACCGTGGATACATACACTAAAGGTGGTCCCATCCACCTATCATCAATGCTTGAAATTCCCCCACCAAGGTAGAGAGATCACAATCCCAAGGGATCCCACTCCTTTTGAATTTTGTAAAAGATTTTAAGGTGCACCAATGAATTTTTGTCCAATAAGTGAGTTTGCCAAAGTTGTACCTAAATCTCTCACCATAACAGAACTACCTTCCACAACACTACCAGAATTAGCTAATGAGGATTCAAATGCCTGCAAGGGAAAAGAAAAGGTTGAAGATACTAAAATTAACACCATAGGGAAGAAGGTTACTTTTGCTGATTTAGGAATGGGAGAGCATAAGTTTGAAAATGCCTTGTGTGCTGGACAACTACCACTCTCGCCTTGTTCCTTTGGAAAACCTTCTCAATTATCACCTTCTACTAATAAGGAAACCATGCAAGTTAGTAAGACAACATTTGAGCATTGAGATTCACTTAGTGATGAGCACATGGAAGATAATATCCTAGATTGGCTATATTATGATGGAAAAGATGAACCTATGGAGTTTCCTAAGGATAAATATGTTAAGGCACCTCCCATTATTGAAAACATGGGATATCATGGTACCGGCCTTGGACCAAAAGAAGATGGAATTAGACAACCCTTAGAAGCTAATAGCTATCCTAAAGGACGTGGATTGGGCTCCATTAAACCTAAGGTATCCTTTGCTGACAACTATTGTACAGTTGAACCTGATTCTGAGACTGAAGAGGAAGAATTCTTTAAAGTACCTTTCCATTACATTGAAGATGACCTAGATAATTATGTCCATGCCAGTAACATAGATGACCTTTCATCCATTGACCTACCTCTCGCCAATCCCAACATGATAGACTGGGACCTTCAAGATACACCACCAGCTCTCGATATCTGTAAGTCTAATGAAGCAGTGATGGCACTCTTTGACCTCAAGAGTCTCCGAGATTATGAACATGAGATCCAATACAATGAGGAAGCCTACTTTGATAGACAATTCAACTCTCTTAGTCACAAAAGTGAAAAAGAAAATAAAAATGGAAAAACAAAAGAAACATCGTCTAGTGAAAACTCCCCTGGGGCACTTTTGGATGAAGAAAAAGATAAAATAAAGGACACATCTTATGCTGAAAATCTCTTAGAGGTGCCAGAAGAGGGAGAGCTTGACTTGCCATTTAGATCCTTGCCACTAGAAAAATCACCTATTTTGAATGAGGGCATAATTCCAGTCAACTTGGGAATAGAGGATAATCCAAGAATCACCTACATTGTTGCTACCTTAAGTCTTGAGGAACAAAAAGCCATGACTAAATTCTTGAAAAAGGGAAAAATCAATTTTGCATGGACATACAAAGACATGCCTGGCTTAGACACAGATTTGGTTGTACATCATTTGACAGCTGATCCCAAGATTAAACCAGTGAAGCAAAAGTTGCGCAAAATGCACCCTAAGGTAGCACTCCTAGTCAAAGTAGAGTTGCAAAAAATGTTAGAGGCAAAGTTCATCTGTCCTATTGACTACCCTGAGTGGGTCTCCAATGTTGTTCCTATAGGGAAAGCATCTCGGGGCATCCATGTTTGTTCATATTTTTGAGATTTAAATCTTGCATGTCCTAAGGATGATTTTCCAATTCCTAACATAGACATCATAGTGGATTTGACTATTGCACATGAGATGTTGTCTTTGATGGATGGGTTTTCTGGTTATAACCAAATCAAAATTGCAAAAGAGGATCAACATAAAATAGCATTCACCACCCCATGGGGAACCTTTTATTATCAAGTCATGCCTTTTGGCTTGAAAAATGCTGGCGCCACTTATCAATGCACAATGACTACCATATTCCACGATCTTCTACATGTCATAATGGAGGACTATGTTGATGATATTCTAGGAAAATCCAAGACAAGAGAATTCCACATTGATGTCCTTACCACTATTTTTGATAGGTTGAAGAAATATAAAGTGTGCCTTAATCCTAAGAAATGTGTATTTGGGGTCAAATCAGGCAAATTGTTAGGCTACATTGTGTCAAGAAGAGGTATTAAGGTAGATCCAACAAAAGTGAAGGTCGTCATGGATATGCCTCCACCTACCACATTGAAACAACTTCACAGTTTTCAAGGAAAGTTACAATCTATTAGGAGATTTGTGTCACAACTAGAAAATAAAGTCCATCCACTTCATCATTTGCTTCACAAGGGAAACAAGTTTCAATGGGATTGCCTATGCCAAAAAGTATTTGAAAAAATTAAGACATATTTGGCTAATCCTCTAGTTGCAAGATGACCATTGATTCTAAACATTTCAGCTACTTTAGTTGCCTTAGGAGCACTTTTGGCACAATTAGATGATAAGGAGAATGAGCAAGCCATATATTACTTCAGTCGAACACTAGTTGCCTATGAGTTAAACTACAGTGCTATTGAGAAAGCATGTTTAGCTGTAGTCTTTTGTACGCAAAAACTACATCATTATATGCTTAATCATACTACAGATCTCATTGCCAAGATAGATCCACTCAAGTATTTTTTATCAAAAGCCACCCTCACTGGTCAAGCAGCAAAATGGGTCTTAATTTTAAGTGAGTTCAACATTGTTTATAAGGATCGTAAGGCCATTAAAGGATAAGTAATTGCAGATCAGCTTGTTGAAGCTCCTCTTCAAGGAGACCATCCCATTGTAGCCAATTTTCTAGATGACACAATTATGACCTTAGCCCCTACTACACCATGGAAATTATTTTTTTATGGATCTTTTACATAAAAGGGATTGGGGGTAGGAATTTTGTTTATGACACCACAAGGGGACCTCATTCCAAAGTCTTATAAAATCTCATTCCCTTGCACAAACAATATAGTTGAGTATGAAGGTTTAGTCATAGGATATGTCAAGCTATCAGATGGAATATCAAAAACATTCTTGTCTTTGGAGACTCACAATTGGTCATTAAACAAGTCACAGATGATTATCACACCAAGGATGAGAAATTGTTGCCCTACCACATAATAGTTGAGGATCTTAAGTAGCATTTTATAGAGATTATTTTTCAATAGATTCCAAGGGCTAATAATAAAGCAGCAGATGCCATGGCTTCTATTGCCTCTATGATTGCCATGCTAGAATATAGTCCTAAATGTGAGTTTCTCGTTGAGAATCTTTTTACTCCTTATGAGCAAACTAATTTAGAGTTGGTGTGTGAGATTGTTGGTCCTGAGTTTCCATGGTACACTGACATCTTTTTCTATTTACATCACAAAACCATTCCCATAGCCCTCACCCCAAACCAAAGCAAAACCTTCATCCACTGAACCGTCGGCTATACCATCCTAGGTGACACACTTTTTCGAAAACACTTTGATGAAACCCTCCTCCGATGTCTCAGTTCAGATGAAGCCTAAATAGGATTAGAAGAGGTACACCAAGGGATTTTTGGTGCCCACTCTAGTAGCCTTACGTTAGCAAAAAAGCTCCTTAGGACAGGTTACTATTGGCCGACTATGGAAGCAGATGCATATCAGTTTGTGAAAAGATGTGTTCCATGTCAATAGCATGGTGATTTGATACATGCTCCCACCCTAGACCTTCAGCCCACCATCACTCCATGGCCCTTTTCCTACTAGAGATTCGATCTTATTGGCCACGTATACCCAAATTCCTCAAATGGCCACAAGTACATTATTACTGCCACTAAGTACTTTACAAAGTGGATCGAGGCTATTCCATTAACCTACATCACCGAAAAAAAGATTTTGAAGTTCATCCTGAACTACATTATTTTTCATTTCAGTATACCTCAAGATATCATGACTGATAATGGAACCCCTTTCAAAAATCAAGAGATTGCCACACTATGTAGGAAATTTGGAATCACCCAGCATTTTTCCACCTGATATTACCCCCAAAGCAATGGCCAAGCTAAAGCTACCAATAAAACCATCTTGAAAATACTAAAGAAAATTGTTGATGTAGCTGGTCATGATTGGCACATCCAAATTGCTCCCACCCTTATGGCCTACCGTACCTCCATCCACACCCCCACAGGAGCCACCCCATTTTCCCTTGTTTATGGTTTCGAAGCCATCTTGCCCATCGAAATTGAGCTCCCTTCCCTTAGAATCTCTCCTAAGAATCTTATATCAAAAGAAGACTGCCAAGTTGCTCACTTGCAAGAGCTGGCACTCCTTGATGAGAGACGACTGAATGCCCTAAACCACCTCCGCGTGTATCAAAATCACCTTCAGCTTCAGTATCATAAGAAAGTCAAGCCAGGGGAATTTGAAGTGGGTGACTTAGTTTTGCAGCATAATATGAAGAACCTCCAGAACCATGAAAAGAAAGGAAAATTTGGGGCAAATTGGCTAGGTCCATTCATTATTACAGCCAAATATGGTTCTGAGGCATATCAGATTGCTACTCCAGAGGGAGATCTGCTCCCTGAGCTTGTAAATATCCAGCATCTCAAGTGGTTCTATGCTCTACCCTTTATAGTTCCTGTACAGTGTTTATAGTCTCGCAAAAATTCCAAAAAATTAGAAAATCAGAAAAACCAAAAAAAATCATAAAAAGTTCCTGAAAAAAGCCCTAAAAAGCAAAAAAATGTTCTTTAAAAAAAGTATGGTTTGATCCATTGTCTATAAGGCTCATTTCACTTCACTCCATTACACCATTCCACTTCCCTTATGCAAATTCTTATCTAGCCTTTTGTATTTCATGCATCCAATAAAAGACCTCTTGTCTGTGAGGCTTCATTTCACTTCCATCTTTTGAAAGACCTCTAGTCTGTGAGGCATTTTTTGTCGAGTGATTGTCATCCCATTACGCTGAGCTTTTTCACAATAGTGACCACCCTTGGACTTACACAAAATCACCATTTGAGACTTAATGCTTCAAGAAACTTGTTCGCTTCACAGCCCTTGCCAAAAATGCACAATTTTATGATCATTTGACATTTCAACTTCACACACTTTCATAGGATGAATCCTTCCTATAGGCGATATTGTGACATTCACTTCTAGACCTAAGGTTCTTGGCAGGAACTATGGATTGAATGACTACTTGGTCATGAGGTCTCTTTTTGGTTGATTTTATTTGTGTGTCAGTGAAAGCCTTTTATGGTGCACCTTGATCTTGCATATTTTGGTCATACCAGAATGACTGTCATTAACTACACATGTTTTTGTGGTATGATCTATTTTTGAGGCTTTATTTCATGTGTCAGTTTTAGGTTATGTTAATGCGTTACGTAATGGGGGCAATGGGTTAGCACACATCCCACCAAAGATCCCTAAAAGAATTTGGGTGTGCCCAGACCTCTCTATTGCATATATGACATTTGATCCATCATAACTATGAAAACTACACCTATTGTCCTAAAGTCTCTATCATTTTGTATGTCTAGTCCACACAAAAGAGTCATGTCATTTATGCTTCTATAGCATATAATGCATAAACTCATTTTTCAAAATCAACTTAAGGTGTGCTCTCCATATGAACACAACAGAATCTCTTGATATCATATAGTTAGGATGCATGTAGTATAGGATTTCATTTGAGTCATGCTTGAGACAAGGTTCTATTTATTTCCCCTCTCCTACGCTACACTACTGGGTTTCTATGAGTGACAATTTTGACAGATATTCATTTATTTAGTTCATTTCTATTACGTTGAATTAACTTCTCATTATTGCATTCATTCATTTTCTATTGCATTAGTGTTCATTTGATTTATCTCATTTAGTGTTCATTAAACATTTTTAGTTCATTTTATTAAATTGCATTAAATCATTAATTGCATACATTTAAGTCATCACATCTAGGGGCATATGCATCATCTCACATATATATAGTGCATCCATGCATACATCTCATAAATCTACATCACACACATGTTAGACATCATGTATATATGCATACATCATAGGAAACATCACATAGCATCACATCCTGCATCACAAACATTAGTATCACATCTTGCATCACAAACGTTAGTATCCACATCATAAATCCATACATATGTATCATATACATCTATACACATATAGAGTCATCAAATCATGTCATGTATATATCTCAAAAAATAGTGTCTGTATAGTCCATATACACATCATATCGAATCATGTAGTACAAATGCATCATCAAAAACTCACTACATCTGCACATATCTATCAAAAACTGCTCACTATATACAAGAAAGCCACTGGCTATGAGGGCCCTGCCCCCCCTGTATCCCCCCCTCGAGGAGGTCTTTGTTGTCCTATGGACTACTCTGATCTGGCTCTACCACCTAAGATCCATGAGCTGGCTCCCCTCTCAAAATCGGGTTGTTGCCGCTCAGCAGGCACGGCCTCCCTATAAAGTGACCTATAATAGGTTGCCTCTTGTATGGCCCGTGTCTCTGCTCGCCTAGCTATGAGGGCCTCCTATATCACTGAGACAGCTGCCCCAAGCTATACCATCTGTATGGCTATGTCCCGCTGCCTACGGTATCCATCCAGCTGCACCTGATGGGTGGCCCGCTCAGCCTGTAAGGCAGCTACCTCCGCTCAGAGCCTCTCTACCTCTGCTTGATCCCCCATCCCTATATGGGTGCCCATCCTTGCAAACTCCCCTACATCCACCCGTTCTTGTAGGCCTACTAAGGCCTCTTGTGCACTGTCCCCTCTGGCCCTCTGTACTTGCATCTCTACCTGTATGGCCCCCATGGCCTGCTCTAAGCTATCCCCTCTGGCCCTCTACACCTATAACTCTGCCTGTATGGCCCCCATGGCCTACTCTAAGTTTTCTACTCATGCCTGTTGTACCTGTGCTACCCTTTGTAGTTGAGCTACCTCTATCCACAGGCTGTCCCTCTCAACCTTGACCATGTTTGGGTCCTCTCCCTGTACCTATCCCTATGGTGGTACCTATGGAGGTGCCTACAGTGGTGCCTGTACCTGTGCCTGTGCTTGTGCCTGTGCCTGGGGTGCTCTTTGTGGTGGCCCCTATGCTGGTGCTGGCCCTAGCCCTCTCCTCACTTGGACTCTGTGCCCATGCAGTCCCTCTTGTGCCCCCTATGTTGGTGGTGGCATCATAGCTGCCTATCCACCATCCCCTACTCCATCTCCCTCCCCCTATGCCTTCTCTGCTGGTGGAGGTGCCCCTGGCACTATAAGCCTGCCCTACTGGTGGGCTTCCCACCACTGTGTGTACGTTGGTGTCATACTTGCGTCTCCCCTATCCTGGCCATACACCCATGGCACTACTGCCATCCCCATCCAAGATGCTTGAGCCAATCATATAGTGGTCCCGTGTCCCTAGAGCCGGCCATACTCTTGTGACACCACAGGATATAAGAATCTATCTAGTACTATATCCTGTACCCTGCCAAACTACCGTTGCACCCAAGAGGACATATAGTGCATAATCACATGCATAGATCGACCAATGATCTAGCAATCAATCTATGCATACGAGAGGTACATCTGATCCTCCATGTCATCCTCACCACCTGCTGCCAGTGTCTGCCCCTACTGCTCTACCCCGTCATAAGGAGTCCACTTGAACATAATGATCTCATCTATGCATCGATGCTAGAACCCCACAAACTCTGTCGATGTATACCAGATAGGAGGTCGATATCTGCAGGCATATGGCTCCCCAGGTTGCCTAGTCTCTTGCTGAGTGATCGATCGTGTGACTCCAATATGCTCCCATGACCAGACCATTAGTAGTGTCAGTCCTAGTCCTATAGTGTGTTGGGTCTGATATGTACACATGTGCAAATCATGATATAGCTCGACCAGGATAGTCTATCCCTAGTAGTAGACTACTCCCTCCTCTTATAATAGAGTGCTCAGCACTCGCACCCACCCGATCGGCCACCCGTGTCCTGCGTGATCTAGCAGCATCTGTCGTATCAATGACGCTAGGTATATTGCCAGCCTCGGTAGCCTCTACTCTAATGCACCTCTCCACAAAAACCATAATCACTGGATAGGTACTCGCTATTGCCATCTGCCAAAGTACTCCCTTAGGAATGGATCTAAGCCCTCCAGTACATACTCTAAGTAGGCACCTCTGATCGGTACTCGCATGATCCACCACACATCCAAGAGTGTGATTGTAGTCTCCCCCGTCGGTAGATGGAAGCTCCCAATAGGTGTGTGTCATCACTCTATGAGAGCCGATAGCTACACTAAATGGCCCCTTAGATCTGGCCACTTGTGAATGTGCTCTAGCTCACATAGCTGCATGTACCCCCAATCTGCATCTTTCAGCCTCTCTTGTATTGTCATGGTCGGAGGATAGTGCTCCCTTGACCTAAACACCACCGTGTCCTCCTATAGCATAGACATGCAGAGTGTTAGTTTTGCTAGCCTATGATGTCCCTATAGTGGGGCATCTCCCCTTGCCTCCCCCTAGTCTACCCTAATTGGCATGGTCGTTCTTCAGTGTAGACGCCGATATGCGTAGATGTCGATCAGCAGAAATGCTGATCTGCATAGACGTTGATCTGTGGAGCCGTTGATCTGCGTAGACGCTAGTTTACCCCAGATGACAACATTTTGTCATCTACAAAGCTGATAATGTATTTTTCATCATCTTTTTTGCCTTCATCATCCACGCAAATGACAGGTTGAATCCCATCGTCTCCACTTACCCTTTCCCTCCTTTTAGCATCTATGCAAATGAAAGGATGTATCTTTTCATCTTTGCGATTGTTGAGGTCGCCGCTTTATCATCTACACAAATGACAAAGTAGAGGTCATCATCTTTGCCCGAGCATTTTTTTTAAATGCATTTATGATATAATAACTGCGCTTAGTCTAGCCTAGCCTACCAAAACACGCAGAAGATCAGATGACTTACCGATGGGCCCATCTCAGCTGCTCACTGGTACTCTCGAATGTGCTCACCAAGCTGCAAATGATCCATGGGGTCCATATTTTCTCTAGATGCTCTACTCGCGATGTAACAATGACCTTCCTTGGGCCCCTCGGAGGCTTATATAGGCCCCCACAAACCCTATTTGAACCCATGTCTTCCCTGAGCCGTGTCCGTCCCCTGTTTTTTTGCAAGTCATGCAAATATTGTCATTTATTCCTATTTTCTCTTCTTTTTCTTCTTTCTTAAGACCTTTTCATGAAAATTGCCCAAAATTTATTTTTTGTGCAATTTTCACGATGGGGCACCCTCCTCCTCTGTTGTCATCATAGGACTCCCTCCTTCTCTAGGGCAAGCTATTTTTTTTTTCTTTGATATGATGTTGTTCCAACATCACATCAAAGAGGGGCAAAATGTAGATGCTTAGAATTCTCCTTAAAGACTATTAATTTATTAATATTGCCCGTGACATTGTAATTAATTATTAATTAATTACTTATATTGCTCACATTCTTCTACTTATTTAATTATATTAATTAATTAAATAAGTTCATTCTCCTAAATATTTAAATTTAATTTAAATACTCCTAGCTCTAGTGTGTTAAATTAACACATGATCCTCCATGTCTCCCTCCTTTTAAAAAAATTTTATTCATTTAAATCTTCACATCTTATTAATTATTCTAAACCCATGATTAAATTAAATTTTGTTTAGTTTAATTTTAAGTCTAACCTAGAGCCTAAGCCTATAAGCCTATTTCTTCTCTAATCCCACTTAATCATTCCTAATCATCTCCCTAATCCCCCTCATTAGCCTAAGAGTGTGCTCACACATGTGTGAGATGGCATGCCTACACACTCTTGTCTCCCACTCTTTTTCTCAAGTTTGCTCACACATTTGTGAGCAAACTTTGAATTCTTGACCATTTGCATGGCTTGCAAGTCACCTTATGTGGCACCTACTTGGATGCCACCTCACCAAGCCCTCCCTCAAGCCTATAAATAGAGGGCTTGTCTCAAGCATTTGCATCTCATTTTTATTGCATTGTTATCATGTCGGTTTGAGATTTGAGTTTGCATTCATAGTTTGAGCTATCATGGTAGTTTTGAGCTTGCATTAGTAGAGTTCTCATAGTGATTTTGTAGGTTCATGCTAATCATTTGGTAGCTAATTTAGTTTGCATCTTATATTGTTCATTTAGTTTTCTTCATGTATTTGCATTTCCATTCCATAACTTACATTCTTAGTTAGTTTCTTTTATTGCATATCATCTTCATTCTTGAATGCTTTCAAGAATGGCTTTCTCTGTAGCCATTTCTTGAAGTGTTCTTCATTCCACATAGTTTAGGATCTTAGTGCATTTTCATTCACATTTGCATTCACACTTGCACTCACACACTCAAGATATTTGTTTCTTGTTGTGTTTGGTAGAGCACACCAAATATAGCCCCATCTTAACACACCAACAAGGCCTCTCATGGGTGCCTTTGTTGAGCTGTAGAGGTGGTTGGAAGGTTGGATTTGTTGGTTGCTTAGGGTTACAAAACTCAAACAAGCATTAGTTGATATTTATTCTTTGCATTTTGATGAATGCTTGATGCATTTTGAAGGTTTTAAACTAGTGTTTGTTTGTTAACCCATGCTTCTTGCAGGTCACATTTTCTAGCACACAGTATGTATATTTATTCTTATGAAAAACTTTATTATATAATTACATGTTAGGGCAGTGGGCTATTCTTGTAGACATTGTATTTGATCTACCAACTCCTAACAATGTTGAAGCAACTCCTAACAAGGTCAATATCCTTAATAGGATCCTTTTTTTTAGTGAATCATCTTGTGGGTATCATCCCCACCAAGGTTTTCCCTTGGCTAGGGTTTCCCTAGTTAACAAATAATGGTGTTGTGAGTTCTCTATGTGTATGTTTATATTTATTGTTCAACATTGTTTGTTTACCTTATAATGCAAGTTATAAAGTAATTAACAATATTTAGTTGTGGAAAAAAGTTTATAGAATAATGATTCACCCCCCCTCCCCACCTCTTAGTATTATCTATTTCTAATAGTGCCTTATTTAATTGTATCCATGGTGTGAAGGGAATGTAAATGGATAGGGAAGCTAGTCATCCACTTTAAATTTGAGCACCTAAATATTAATTTTCTAACATTAAGAAATACAACTAATGTCTTGGTAGATTAAATGAGTTGAAACTTTGTGGCTAGTAACAACAATCACTTATCAACAGATGGGTCTTGTTATTCACTATTCGGTTAAGATTATAAATTTTAAAAGCTTGAAATATGTTTCCACAATGACATTCATTACACCCTATGCATAGATTTTGGTGGGCCAAGGTTAATCTATAAGGCTTGAGCATAATTATTCATCTAAAATTTTGAATTAGTAAGCTATTTCAACTCAAAACACAATTTCCCTTCAAATATTAAGTACTTTTTAATAGATCAACAATGTAGTATTTAACTATTATCATGATCCCTACACACAAATACAAAATTAAAAAACTTGAAATTGGCTAATAAATTGTGAGTAAATAAACCAAAAATATGCCCAAATGCTTTTGTTTCCTTTCTTTTCTTTAGAGCTTTCAATTACTTGAAAAAATTTCCACGTATGGCTGAATAGCTCAAAGTCTATAGCTCAAAGGCAAGAATGATCTTAAACCATAATTAATATTAAATAATAGTAAAGATTTAATAATACATAATAGTAAGGTTTCAAAATTTATGCTTGAACTTGGCATGAGGGCCTCAGTGTCTAAATATTTCATTCACCTTACAGTGATGGCTTACCCAACAATATGTTCTAGGTTATTGCTTGTTGGATATAGGTAACACTAGTCTAGTTGCAAAAGTGAACATTAAACAAGAAAATGCAAAATTAAGTGTTACAAGCAGCAATTTTTCTTTTTAATTATTTGGCTATCTGTCACAATTGCAACAGCATACTCTAATGGATAGGTCTCGCTCCCACAACATAACTATAGCAAAACCATCATAATTATGATGGCTAGTTCTAGTGGTTTGACGTCACTTCCACAACATAGCTATCATATGGAAGTCCCAATTATGAAAATAGACTAGAAGATTAAGACATCATCATTCTGATGGTCTATTGCCTCAATTATGATGACATCAACATGAACTCTTGCCTCTTCTGTCTTCCAAGTTATGATAGTTTTATCCATCACAATTACGATAGAACCCCTTGTCATCACAATTTGCGATAGCAAAATTTTAATGTTCATTTGACAGGAGCCAATTCATGGTTCTATTGCTTGGACAACGGGTGGCCATCGCAACTATCATAGCCTATTTAGGCCCAAATATATTAGTTTGTGTAGGCTTGGGGGATATTCATGTAGGAGATGGATTTAATGATGTTATGGGTGACTTGGTATCATGGTTGAGTGGGAGTTTTTTGCATTGATATATTTATTGATTGTTTGCAAATGTTGGAGGATGACTTAGATCCTCTTGCTATAGAAGTGTGTTTGACATTTGCATGGTTCACTTGTTATCTTCATGGTGTATGGAGATGGTTTCATCTTGACGACTCATGGGGTTCTTGGTAAAGGTGTGGTTTATGCTTTCATTTCCCATGTTATTCTTGATATTGGGATGATTTCATTATTACGTCATGGTATACTCTTAATGCGCATTTAGATTTTTCACATGTTATGTTATGTTCATATGGACCATGTTGTCACTTTGGTTGATATGGTTAGATCTTGTTTTCATGTTTATGTTTATGATGTTGGAAATTTGATTGAAAAGATCATTGTTGAAGATCAAAGAGGGAGATTGTTGCAAGGAAGGAAGTTGGTTGATAACAAATGTTTTCAATCATTGTTTTTTCATTGATGTCAAACTTTCTTAGAAGATTCAAGTACTATCACTTAGTTGATTCATGAAGAGGATTTGATCAACAAGATGTAACAGGAACACCTAAGGGAAAGGTTGAGTTATGGTTTTTTAATGAAGTGCAAGGATTAGCTAAGACAATGGTTAAATGATGTATTGGTAACATATTCTAAGTTATAGAGGTTGGTCACACTTAGAAACTTTAGAATTATAAGTTGTAATAAGGTTAACTACAAGGCGTGACTAAGTTCATAAGTGAGTGTCAAGTAAGCTAGTTCAAGCCAAACAAATTTTCAATTGGAGTCAAGCATCAAAAAATACTAGTGTGTGCCGAGTGAAGTTCAAGTGCTGAATAATTGAAGATGTCAAGTGATCTTCAGGTGTTGAGTAAAGTTCAAGTGCCAAGTAAGTGAAGATGCTGAGTGAACTTCAGGTGCCAAGTGCTAGTAAAATATAGTGAATGTCGAGTAAATTCACAGTGGGTACCGAGTGCCAATTTTTCAATAGTGTCGAGCTGTTACATTATGTGAAAAGTCATAGATTCGCCAGATCTGAGATGACATGGTTGTTACCTAGAATTTTGTCAACCTAATAGAGGATAAGGATGATGAGCTGGTGGCACAAAAATCTATGTAAACCATTTTTTGATGAATTCAAGAGGATTCTTCAAGATGTTTCTAGAGGAAACTAAATGTGGGTTAGATTCAATGAATCCTACCTAATCCATCTAAACCAAAATTAATGGAGGGAAGAATCAAGTAGGAAAGAGGATTCCAAACTTTTATTTAAGGAATCATAGACCTTGAAGTGAGGGTTGCTGGCTAGAGTTGCTGAAGTGATTGAAGGGTTTCAAGGAGGAGGAAGAACAGAGTACAGAGACTCTGCCTCAATAAGTGGTTAGAGGAGAGATGATTACACTGGTATATTGAGCATGGAGACTCAAGGAGACAAAGCTTGAAGGGTGAACAAGCTGTTAGTGTTGCAAAGATTAAAAGCTAGGCAAATTGTGAAGAGCTAAAAAGTGATATGAGATCTACAAGATAAGTTGTGTATTATAATTAGGTTAAAACCCCTTATTGTTACTCTCTAGCAATTGTATCAGTTAGGGTAAATGGAAATCCTATGGACTTAGGTTGGTTTAATAGCCATTTTTAATTTCTTTAACAGGGTGACATTCCAAGTGAATGTTCTAAAGTCCTCTAACAAGGCCCACTTCTAATAGGATGGTTAAATCATTTAACCAGATCACATTTAATAGTGCGTTGTAGCCTTTAATAGGGTAAGCCTTTCATAGGAAATCACTTCAGAAGAGTGATAATTGAGTATCATGTTACTGGTGGTTGTTCCCAAATTGGGTTTCCATATAAATCATTGTGTCATGTGTTGATTTTTCATGTGTTATGCTTGCATGCTAATTTACAGTAACCTGCTAATTAGAAAAGTTTAAGCTTGAATGAATGAATGGTTGAATGGGCTCACTATGTAGACACCTAAAAACCTTTAGAAAATAAAGTATTTTTATTTTCTGAAAAAGTCCTGATGACATCATCATTTATTAATTAATTAATTATTTAATTAATTAATTAATTAATTAATTTTTATGCCATTAAATCCCTTTATCTTAATTAAAAATATTTAATTAAGGAATCCCTCCCAAAAATGTTTAAATCTTATTTAAACATTATTTCCTTATTTATTAATTATTTAATTAATAAATTGACTAAAAAACCCAAAATAAATAAAAAATTTATTTTTTGCCCAAAACTTGGCCAATTTCCTTAAGACCACTAACCTCTTCCAAAATCTTCTAATCCTTCTTTAATTTTGATTAAAGGCTAATCCCATCATTTCCTACCCCTAATCCCAACTCAAAATATTTAATTAAGATTAAATATTAATCCTCATGTTTATTAAAAAAGTTTTAATAAATATCTCCTCAACCCAAACCCTTGAAATAAATAAAACTTTATTTATTTCCTAAAAATCTAATTTATCCTCATCCTAAGAAGTTCTAGACTCTTCTAGAAAGTCTTCATCCTCATCCTAGGAAATTCTAGACTATTCTAGAAAGTCTTTATCCTCATCCAAAGTCTAGACTCTTCTAGAAGATGTCTTTAAACCTAATCTTAATCCCCTCCTAACCTTGTCACATTCCCTAAAAATGGGTTAAGACTTACTAACCCAAGCCAAAGTTAACAAATATCTCCTCCTTCACCCGCCCTCATTAAATGCCATCCACTTGCCTATCCCTAAGCTAATCCTAAACCATCCTAATCCATCCTCTAATCATTTGTACAAGCCTAAGCAAGCTTAAAACCTTCCTAATCAAGTCCAAGTCGAAATTGCTCTCATCTCCCTCAAAATATCTCAACCATAAAACTTTATGAAGCCCACTAGGCCATAAATGACTCTTCCAAGCCCTTTTATTGCTCTTACAAGTCATTATGAGGGTCTTTATGAAGATTTTATCCCTTGAGCCTCCTTTTTTGACTCATCCTTCCCCTTTCCTCCATCCTCTCACCATGTGACATGTGTCACTCCTTGATTGGCTATAAGGAAGCACAATCCATGTGCTCTCCTCTCATGCAATCTGAGCCCTCCATAAGCTTTTTTCCATCCTTGCATCTTAGCCCTCAATCCCTCAAGCCTCTTGCCTATAAATTGGATCCTTCCCCTTTGCAAAATAACACAATCCATGAAGTAAAGTCATAATGCCATTTTAAGAAGCCATTTTACATCAAAACCATACACTCACACCCAAATTCCAACTCCATTTGAAGCCCTTTTTGAAGCATAACCTTGAGCATACATCCTATCTATTTAGACAAAGCCACTCAACAAGAGAGCTTCTCATTGAGAGAGTCCATTAATGGCTCATATTCTCAATTGAGAGTTCATCTTAGTCTATCTTGAAGTTTATGAATTTTTTTAGGTTTGTAGAAGCTTTATTTAAATTTGGTTTCTATTAGCATACTAACATTGCTCATATACACACTACACTTAGTAAAAAGTTTGAATTAGACATTTGGACCTTGAATAATTGATTCATCCCCACCCCCTCCCCCCCTCCCTCTTAGTTTTTCTAAAGCATTTCTAACACATGAGGCCATGGTTGGAACTTTTACATTGATCTTGATTTAGTTTCTTAGTATTGATTACATTAATCATTTGATGAATACTTCATGATATTGCTATGTTTTATTTGGAGTTGGTATCAATTGATTGGTTATAAGTGCTCATGGATACTTAGAGATGATGGTGATGCTAATTTTTCTTGTGATTAGAGAAGTATTTGGTGAGATGGTAGATGGTTTTAGAAAGAAATTTGGAGGGGCATTCATATAATATAGACTTGAGAGGATATTTTTCTTATATGAGTCTTGGTTGAAGACTTGGATATCTTGATGAACATTCTCATTCCCCATTCTTGATCTTCTCTATAGTTTTGTACTTGGGAGGTATAGCCTATTATTTCTCTTAGGTATATTATGTTTATGCTTGTCTTTCATGGATATGGATCTTGAGCTATAATACATGAGTTAGTTCTAGAGGATTCATTTGAGATATGGTTTTGGTAATCTCCTTAATCATATGTTATCATACTGGTTGAGTTTGGGAGATGGTTTTATATTGGGCATATTCTTTTGACTAGTAATGATTATTCCTTGGATTAGGAATGGTTTATAAGTTTGATCTTGATGGAGTGCAAGGTAAGAGAATACCCAAAGGAGATGTCCTAGCTCCTAGCAAATAACCACACAACAAAAATGCAACAACAATGCAAGATTTTATACCAAATCACAACTCTTTATTCATAAAATAATTGATTACATGCAATATGTTGGGTTTTAAGGCCTTCCTAGTTATGGCCAAATACAATAGAAATTACAATAACACTTTTGCAAGATCCAATCCAAACATTAATCCTAGCTAGTCCATATCCACTCCCTGATAGAAACCTCCAATGAAATCTCAACTTGTGCTCGCAAGCCCACCAAGAGATCTCCTAGTTTTCCAAGCCACAACTACTAGCCTTCCAAAATTTGCTCCTACACTTCATCCTCTTCTCCGTCCTAGATGAAAACTAACTAAAAGATCCCACAGGACCCCCTACTTATACCCAAAAAAGCCACAAGTTGGCCTAGTTCATTACAAATTAAATTAAATCCTAACATTAAATATATGTTGAGCCACAAGTCAGCCTCCAACAAATATTAAATACCAAAATGCCTTAGAAGGCTTACAACACAAATTAAATGCACATAGGAGAGACAGCCAAGACCCAAATAGGTCCACACAAAGTCCTAGATTGATCCATGTCATGATCACACACTATATGCATTAAATGCACCAAATCACTCAAGGAATTATAAAAGAACTCCAGTCAACACCAACACACTACCAAGTGTCAGAAAACTCCCAAGCATTGTCAAGAAATAAAAGATGTTAAGCTCCAAAAATGACTGATCCCCTTCAATGATCGAGCTCCTTGGCCAAAACCATACCCAATAGCGATCAAGCACCACTAATTTGGTGATCGATTCCACAACTCCAAAGCCAAAATACTTCCAACATAAAGGAGTGATAACAACCCTAGGATGCTCCTTCATCAAACACCCCAGGTTCAAAATGATGTTTTCAATAGCTGGAAGAACATCATCTGGGATTCAGCATGTAAATCACAAATTGGTTCTTCACATACATATCCTCCAAGTCCTCAACTTGTACAATCCTTTCCTTGTTCCACTTGTGCCTCTTCACATCCATCCTTAGTGTTCCACAGGTTTACTTTCCTTACTAAGCTGTAAGCCTCTCAGAATCTACCAACTCAATTTGACTGCTAATACTCAGGTTACTTCTACCAAGCTTTTCATTACGCAAAGGAATCAAGGAATGCTTCATGTCACCTTTCACAATCATGCATAGCCTTGAAATCATACTATTAGTATGAAAGTTGTTGATACTACATTAGGGAGAGTGTCCTAAGAATTGGAGAGTATTGACATGTTGCATTCATGATTGTATTTATTATTAATGTCAATATAGCAGTAAGTTTGTGAAGACTGGCAAAGTAGAAGAGAGAGATCTTAGTTGTATGGACATAGTTTTGCTTGTCTAGTGATGTTGTTGGAAACAATTGATTAATTGGGTATTGTTTTTTATGTTACACAAAATGTTATATCATTTCTATTTAGTGTATATTGAGCTCACTCAGGCATTGAAAATAGTTTCCTATGTCTATCAAACATTCCAAAGTTTGCCTAGTTCAAAAGATAGTGTCTACCAAGTTCACTCGGGTGACAAAGGAAAGTTTATAGAAGTTGAGTGTTAACCAAGCTCACTCAGCTAATGAAGGAAATTTTTGATGGAACTAGTGTTAATCAATCTCACTCAGTTACCAAAGAAACTTTGTCAATATTCAGTGTTAACTGAGTTCAATCGGTTAACACACAAAAATCGCTTCCAATTAGTATCTACTGAGCAGGGTTGACTAACAAAGAATTTTCTTGTTTTAGCATATTAAGTTCAATTGAATTATTTGTTGGTCCTAGCCAACTAAAGAGATGAATATTAATTATTCTAAGTTATATTCAGGCTAACTTGACAATATGTAATATGTAAATATAAGGTCAAGTTGAGGATTGAATATGTGGAACATAATTAAAGATTTTGATGATGCTTAGAGGAAGCAAATTAAAAGGATAAGTAGGATATCTTTGATGAGATGCAAAGATACATTCAATCAGGAAGGATCAAGTATTAAAGCCAGAATTGAGATCTATAATCAGCAATTCAATTGCATCAAAAATTAGGTCATCTATTGTTACTCTTTAACCATTGTAGCAATGATATAAATCTCTTAACAGAGTTGTCTTAACAACTATTTGTAAATCCTCTAACAAGGTGGTATTTCTATTGAAGTTTCTAAAGACCTCTAAAAGGGCCACTCCTAACACGGTGATTAAATCCTCTAACAAGGTCACACCTAATAGTGTGTTTTGTAACTTTTAATAGGGTTGGCTCCTAACAGGGCTCACTTCAAAAGAGTGAAAATTAGTAACTACTTACAATTGGTGGTTTTTCCCAAATTGAGTTTCCACGTTAAACATTGGTGTCAATTGTGTTCATGTTATTTATTTTATGTGTATACAACGAAGTTAAAATAAGATTAATCATAGATAATATCTTAATATTTTCTTGATAAGCATTTACTAAGTTACAACATTTATCAATATAAATCGAGTGCCTGTATGTTTGTCGAGTTAAAGCAGAGTTTAGTTTAATTAGATTTTTTATTTGTATTGACAAATTAGGAATTTGAGATTTATTTTTGTGGCAATTGATTCACCCCTCCCCTCTCAGTTACTCCTCTTATATTTCCAACAATTGGTATCAGAGATTTTGGTGCTTGCAAAGAAGGTTTCAAGGACCTAAGCTAAAGATCAAGATGCCTTATAGAAAAGAGATTCCCAAGTTGAATAGAGACAACTTTGTAGCATGGCAAGGACTTATGAGGTTACATTTGGAAACTATCAATGATTCAGGATGTAAATATCTTGATAGTGAATACAAGACTCCTATTATGACATTATCAGTTGAAGAAATTGTTGAAAAGAAAAATCATAACACATTGATGATTGACATTGCTTCTACTCTTAAGTATGCTGAATTTGATGAAGTCAAAATTTGCACTATAGCTTATGATATGTGGATCAAACTAAAAGCCATCTATGGAGGAGATGATAATGTAAGAAGAGCTAAAGTCAAAAGTATCAAAGGATAATTTGATCAAATGAAGATGAGAGAAGATGAAAACATTGTGAAATATGTTGAGCAAATTAAAGCAAGTGTGAGTACAATCAAAGCATCTAGAGGAGACATTGATAAAAAAAAATTTGTAAGCAAGGTGCTCAAAACCTTTCTTCCTATCTATGCAAATAGAGTATCTTCTATTCGAGAAATGAGATGTAATGCAAATAGAAATATAACTTTGGATGCTCTAGTTGGAAGATTGACAACTTTTGAGTTGGATAACTATGATAACTCAATCCTTAGCTCCAAAGGTATTGATCTGCATTTGAAGCCAAGCTTTTACTCAAGAAAAAGGATAAGAAATCAATAGCCAATCAATCCAAAATTGAAGAAGAGGAAGAAAGCTCAAACAATGATCTTGAAGTTGTTGAAGCCCTACTTGCAAAGAAATATTCCAAAGGAAGAGGAAAGTACAAAGGTAAGATTCCTCTAATCTATTTTTCTTGTGAAGAAGTTGGATACATTGCTACAAGGTGGCCAAAAAAAGCAAACATATGTGAAAAGAAAAGTAATAAGTTCAAAGGCAAGAAGGAATTCAAGAACTATATGGACTACAAGGACAAAGGTAAGAAATCTAATTTTATGGCTAAATATTCTGACAACAATGAAGATGAAATGGTATATATTGCTCTAAAAGATGAATTTGATGATGAAGAAGATAAAATGGCACTTATCTCTCATGCTAGAAAAAAAGATACCTAGATTATTGATAGTGGTTGCTTGCATAATATGGCTGGAGAAAAAACAAAGTTTGAATACATAAAACATCATGATGGTGGTAGTGTGACATTTGGAAATAATGAACCTTGTTGCATAAAGGGAAAAGGTTGTATCTCATTAACCAATGAACTTAGATGTGAAAATGCTTATTGGGTTGAAGGACTAAAGCATGATCCACTGAGTGTGGCACAGTTGAATAACATTGGATTCAAGGTAGAATTCATGAATAGGAAGCCCAAATTGCTAGATGGAAAAGGTAATCTAGTTGGGTTTGGCAAACAAACAAAAGGTAATCTATTCTACCTAAATCTCAGTTAAAGTTCATGTTTTATTGCTCAAGTAGAAGAAAGTTGGTTATGGTACAAAAGATTATTTCATGTGAATTTTGATAATCTGATCAAGATAAGAAAAAATAGAAGAGTAAGAGGTATTCCTAGCTTGAGGAAACCTGATATGGGTCTATGCAAAAATTGTCAAATTGGTAAGATGGGAAAAACTAGTTTCAAAAGCAAGAACTATCATTTTGAACAAGTCTTAGAACTTGTACATACAAACTTATGTGGACCTATTGAAATAGAAAGTTATAGTGGAGATAATTTTTTCATTCTCTTTATTGATGATTATTCTAGAATGATGACGGTAATGTATCTAAAAGAAAAATTTGAAGCTTTTCAAGAATTTAAGTGGTATCTGCCAAGAGTAGAGAAGGAAACTAGAAAGAGGTTAAAATGTTTGAGATCAAACATAGGTGGTGAATTCATTTCCAATGAGTTCAATGAATTTTGCATTGAAAAAAGAATTAAGAGACAGGTATCAACCCTTGGTACACCTCAATGGAATGGTATAGCTAAAAGAAGGAACAAATTCATCATGGATTGTGAAAGAACATTGATGATAGAAAAAAAATTTGAAATCAAAAATTGGAAGGAAGCAATCAATACTACAATGCATACCTTGAACAGAGTACAATTAAAGAAATACTCAAATCAAACTCCTTATGAACTATGGTATGGCTACAAACCTAATGTAAGTTACTTGAAAGTATTGGTAGCAAATGTTATATCTTGAAAGAATCTAGGAAAGGTAAATTTTATGTCAAAGGTCATAAAGACATATTCCTAGGATACTCCTATAGAAGTAAAGCATACAAATGTTTGAATTTGTCTACTCTTAAAATCATAGAAAGTGCACATGTGAGAATTAAGTTTTCAAAAAGAGTGAAGAGGAAAGTAGCAAAGAACCTGAGGCTTACAAAAGGTTTGTGTATTATGAACCTGATACATTGTCATATCTATCTAAAAATTAAAAAGATTCACCTCCCAATTCCCCAAAATCTCAAAAAGCTACCAACTTGCATCCAGTACAACCTGAGTCACAATTTAAAGGACTCGAGTTGCAGTCAGAAGCTACCAAGCTATTGATAGAGAAAATTGAGTCTAATGGACCCAAGTCAAAGATAGTAGGACCCAAGCTTAATATAGAAGATCATGAAGAGGTGAGCAGAAAAAATTCTAAATCCAAAGTACCTGTGTTAGCAAGATATGTCAGAAGGCATCATGTACCTAATCAAATCATTGGAGACAAGTCATATGGAACAATGACAAGAAACAAATTGAAAGGTACATGTTTTTTTGCTGAATTTGAACCTAGAAATATTAAAGATGCTTTGGATAATGAAAGTTGGATTGAAGCTATCAATGAATAAATAGAACAGATAGAGAAGAATAAGACTTGGACTCTTGTTCCTAGACCCAAGAATAAAAATGTAATTGACACAAAGTGGGTTTTCAAAAAGAAGCTAAATGAAGATGGAGAAGTTTCAAGAAACAAAGCAAGGTTAGTATGTAAAGGTTATTCTCAAGAAGAAGGTATTGATTATGGTGAAACTTTTGCTCCTGTTGCAAGATTAGAAGGTGTTAGAACTTTACTAGCATATGCAGCTCATAGATGATTTCGATTTTATCAAATGGTTGTAAAATCTACATTCTTGAATGAAATTATTTATGAGGAATTCTACATAAATAAACCTAAAGGTTTTGTAGATCCTAGAAAAAGAGATATCGTCTACAAGTTACACAAAGCTTTGTATGGTCTCAAGCAAGCTCTCAGAGCTTGGCATGAAAGACTTCATAATTACTTTATAAAGATTGGTTTTCAAAGAACAAATGATAATAGTGGTCTATATCAAAGAAGGACCAAACAAGAAGATTGTGTTGGCAAAAATATTTCTGGATGACACTTTATTCACTGGACATGATGACTTGTGCAAAGCATTTTTAGTAGAGATGAGTAGAGAATTTGAGATGTCCATGTTTGGAGAGATAAAATTCTTTGTTGGATTGTAGATCTAGTAGAAGAAAGATAGTATCTACATTACTCAATCTAAACATATCAAGGAGATACTAAACAAGTTTGGAATGGAAGATTCAAGATCAATTGGAACTCCTATGTCTACTAGACATAAGCTTTCCAAAAATGATGATTCTAAGGAGATAGATCAAACCACATATAGATCAATGATTGGAAAATTGCAGTATGTAGTTCACACAAGACCTAATATTGCATTAGCAGTTGGTATGGTGGCAATATTCTCAACAAATCCCAAACAAAAATCATATGATGGCAATCGAGAGAATCATAAGATATCTTAAAGGTACCGAAGAATATGGTTTATGATACAAAAAGGGAGGCAATTTGGATTTGAAAGCATTATAGATATTGATTGGGTAGGAATTATTGATGATAGAAATAGCACCAATGGTGGAGCATTCTTTCTTGGTAAAAGACTAGTGTCTTGGACAAGCAAGAAACAGAATTATTTTTCTCAGTCCACAGTAGAGGCAGAATATGTGGCAATAGTAGTTAATTATTCAAATATTGTTTGGTTCAAGCAAGTGTTAGTAGGTATGAAGATAGAAATTAAGGATCCAGTGGTTATCTTCTATGATAACACCAGTGCAATTAATATATCAAAGAATCTTGTGATGCATATCAAAACAAAACACATTGCTATATATTTTTGAGAGAATTGGTACAAGATAAAGAGGTAATACTGGAATATGTGAATATTAAAGAAAAAAATTTGGATATATTCACTAAGCCAATACCTAAGGATGCATTTATGTATCTAAGAGGTAAGTTAGGGGTCATTCCCCTATCTGAAGCTCACTAAATGAAGTTTAGTGATGCATCAACTAGAGCATGTTGAAGACAATCAGTTGATGCAGTATTGACAAGGGCACATTGCAAATGAATTAGTACATAAGGTACATTGATATTCACTGAATATTGTCTTGGCATGAGATGTCAAAGAGGGAGAATTTTACTATCATATTACAAAAAAATTCTTCAAAGGGAAAGTTTATTCATACATCAAAAAAAAAAAATCTCAAAAAGGGAGAATGAACTTGGTTTGATATCAAAGATAGAGTTTTCTTGACAAATACAGAATCTAAAGGAAGTGGGAGTTCACACTTAAAGAGGGAGTCCTCATAGATGAGAATCAAAATGAAACTAAGGATATGTTCCTTATTTTATTCTTGCTCTAAAATTTTATTGCATTATGACATGTTGTGTTCCCATCAATGACAAAGAGAGAGATTGTTGGAAATAACTGTGTATTGTGTATTGTCTTTGATTTTACACAAAATGTCATATCATTACTAGTTAGTGTATGCCAAGCTCACTCAAGCATTCAAGATAGTTTCCTATGTCTACCGAGCATTCCAGAGTTTGCCTAATTTAGAAGATAATGTCTATCGAGTTCACTCAGGTGACAAAGGAAAGTTTGCAGAAGTTAAGTGTTAATCATGCTCACTTGGCTAATGAAGGGAATGCTAGATGGAACCAATATTAACCAAGCTCACTTAGTTACCAAAGGAACTTTGTGAATATGTACTATTAACCGAGTTCACTTGGTTAACATAGGAAAATCACTTTGAGTTATTATCTACTAAGTAGGGTCGACTGATGAAGGATTTTCTTGTTTTGGCATATTGAGTTCAATTGAATTGTTTGTTGGTTCTAGCTGACTAAGGAGATGAATATTAATTATTCTAAATTTTATTCAAGCTGATTTTTCAATGTGTAAGATATAAATATAAGGTCAAGTTGAGGATTGAATGTGTGGAACATAATTGAAGATTTTGATTATGCTTAGAGGAAACAAATTAGAAGGATAAGTAGGATATCCTTGATGAGATGCAAAGATACATTTGATCAGAAAGGATCAAGTATTCAAGCTAGAATTGAGATCTGTAATCAGCAATTTAGTTGCATCAAAAATCAAGCCATCTCATTGATACTCTCTAGCCATTGTAGCAGTGATCTAAATCTCTTTAAAAAGTTGGCTTAACAGCTATTTGTAAATCCTCTAACAAGGTGGCATTTCTATTGAATTGTCTAAAGACCTCTAACAAGGCCACTCCTAATAGGGTGATTAAATCATCTAACAAGGTCACACCTAAAAAAAAAAAATTTAACCTTTAATATGGTTGACTCTTAATAGGGCTCACTTTAGAAGAGTGAAAATTAGTAACTAGTTGTAATTGATGGTTTTCCCAAATTGGGTTTTGATGTTAAATCTTGGTGTCACTTGTGTTCATGCTATTTCTTTTATGTCTAGGCAACTAAGTTAAAATAACATTAATCACAAATAATATCTTAAGATTTTCATGAGAAGCATTTATTGATTTATAGCATTTGTTAGTATAAACTAGGTGCCTGTGTGTTTGTCAAGTTACAGTAGAGTTTAGTTTAATCAAAGTTTTGATTTGTATTGACATCTAAGGGATCTGGGATTTATTTTTATGGTAACTGATTCACCCCTCCACTCTCAGTTACTCCTCTTATATTTTCAACAAATGCATGGTCATGAACTTGTTTAGTATAGTGTCTTGATGACAAGGTTTAATGTGCAGCACATAAGTTGAAGACGTACAGAAGTTGTACTTGATTTACTAAGAGAAATACAGAGACAGAGTGCTTGCAAAGAAGTTTTTGATGTTTGTATTATGTCTTTCATCTGAGATGTAATAAGATGTGTGGTCAACTAGTGATAGAGGATAGTCAGATGGTGACATCAGTAGATACACAAGCTCTAATATCGTATATGTGAAGTTTTGTATAGACTGTTAGCTAACAGTGCTATTGTAATTGTAATTAATTAATTATCTTATTATAATTAATTGGAAAAGCCTCAAGGCCAACTCAAGAAATTATTTTGAAGATATGGTATAAAGGAAACATTTTTTCCTTGTTTGTAAGATGAGAATAGTGTTGTGATCATTTTATGAAGTGCAAAGTCTAAAAAGAAGCAGAGTGTTTATTGGATGCTAGTAAGCAATCCAGGGGATTATTGGATGCAAGTTTTGTTATCTGGTTACAAGATCAGAAGGAGCAGAGATCTGGTTGAAAAGATAGAGGAAGGAAGTACTATTTCTTTTTATTATTCTACAAGGAATAATAAAAAGATCATTTGGATAGTGGGTTCATTGGTCTTGCCCTTGAAGTTGTTTGGTTAGTGGGTCTAGTTGTCTTTCACAACTCCTAATAGGGTTGGAATCTTTAACAAGGATTCAAAGTCTCCTAACAGGGACTGATATGTATTGATTTTTGTTATATACTCCTAACAGGGTCCATCCTCTAATATTAGTAAATCATCTTGTGGGTACCATCCCCACCAGGGTTTTCCCTCTAATAAAGGGTTTACCTAGTTAATATATCTAGTGTTATTGTGCATGAGTATCTTGTTATGATTTCTAATTATATTACTCACATGTTTAATTTTGTCTAAGGTTGATAAGTGTGATAATATTTGGATAATTGATTCACCACCCCCCCCCCCCCAATTATATTGCTAGACTATATATTCTAACACATACTACCAAGGTCTACCAAGCAACACATGATAACTACTCATGTCCATAATATCACACAACACTTGATCCTTATACTGCCCAATCTAGAATCAACAAGGCATTGCTCCCTCACTTCCAAAGCATGCTCAACTTGAAACTAGCCAATCCTATAAGGATAAATATGTCTCACTCTCTTCAAACCAAATTTATGAACCATCTCCTTAGTAGCAAGGTTATTAATACTACCACCATCCATAATCACCTTACAGATTTTACCACTAGACTTACAACAAGTTCTAAATAGACTAGCCCTCTGAAAAGATTCCATTTTCCTCTAACCAATCAACACTCGCTAAGCTAACAAACTCTCTCCTTGCTCAGGTTAACTATCTTGGACTTCAACCTCATTCACAATAGTAGCTCTCCTACCATGAGGAAATTCAAACGAGCTATGTCCTACTTCATCACATCTATAGCAAGTACCTCTAAACTCACCTCCACTTGTTCTTCTCTTCTAATCAATAGGTTTTGTTTCATCTTCTGCATTGTTCACCTTTTGTCGAGCTATCCTATTTCTCCTTTCCTCTAGCATTACCTTAACTTTTCCTCTTCAACTTTTATTTTACCTTTAGGGAATATTGATAAGCATCATCAATCAAAGAAATATTTAGCATACCAACCTCATCTTGAATAGTGAATCTCAAACCATTAATGTACTGAGCTACCTTCTCCTTTGACAATTCTCTATGCCCAGACTGAATAGTCAACTTGTAGAACTCCTCAGTATAATCTTTCATAGTCATATCCTTATGCTTTAGATTCTGCAACCTCTTAAACAACTCAAGTTCATAATCAATAGGAATGAACTTAGCCTTCAACTTAGTCACCATAAATCTCCATCTAGTGATCTTCATTTCACCTTCTTCTTCTTTATCTCTTTTCAGTTCCTTACACCAAAGAGTAGCATGTCCTTTCAACTTAGATTGTGCCAATCTTACTCTAAGTGGATCTCCAATATCCTTAAGCTCAAATTAGTCTTCCAATTCACCAATCCAATCAATCAGGTCTTAAAGAGTCAAAGTACCTGAGAAATTATAAACCTTCATCTTATGCTTCAACTTCAACTTAGATCCAGGTCTAGCAAACTAGCCAACCCTATTTCTCATAGGTCTCTTCACATGATCAATTATGTCCTTACTACTTGATCTAGAAATTTCAAAGTCTTCAACAAATTCCTCATAACTACCCACATGCCTAGGTACACCACCTAAAGTGCTCACAATTTTAGCAATCATGTTACTCTTCATTAGTGTTGTTAGATCTAAAATTGGCTTTAACCTCCTCCATCTTAGATCTTAAATCTTCTTTAACCTACTTAGTGATCCTTTCTTCCAAAGCATCACTAAGATCGTCAATTTCCCTAGGGTCCAATTTTCTTGGAGGAATCTTCCAAGATTTTCATAATCCCTCTACAACAAATCCACATATCTAGAAGATTAATCAACTCCACTAGATCAACCTTCTCTTCCAGTGTTCACCCAAGTCTTGGTAAAAATTGCTTCAACTTTAGCGATCTGTCTACATGCTCATGAACACCTTCGCTATGATACCAACTAATGAAGTACAAGGAAAGATAAACTCCAAAGGATATGTCCTAGCCCCTAGGAAATAACCACACACAAAAAATGCAAGATCTAATACCAATTCAAAACTCTTTATTCATAAAATAATTGATTGCATGCAATATGTTAGGCTATAAGGCCTTCCTAGTTATGGCCAAATACAAAAAAAATTATAATAACAGTTCTGCAAGATATCTCAAGATCCAATCCAAACACTAATCTCAACTAGTCCAAAACCACACCCTGATAGAAATCTTTACGAAAATCTCAACTTGTGCTCACAAGCCCACCAAGCAATCTCCTAGTTTTCCAAGCCATAGAAACTAGCTGTGTCAAAATTTTCTCCTACACTTCATCCTCTTCTCCAAGATGGATGACAACTGACTAAAAGACTCCAAAAAACCCCCCTACTTATACCCAACTAAGCCACAAGTTGGTCCAATTTAGTACAAATTAAATTAAATCCTAACATTAAATATATGTTGAGCCACAAGTCAATCTCCAACAGATATTAAATACCAAAATGCCTTAGAAGGTTTATAATACAAATTAAATGCACATAGGAGAGACAAACAAGAGAAAAATAGGTCCACACAAACTCTCAGATCAATCCATGTCACGATATCACACTACATGTATTAAATGCACTAAATTGCTCAAGAAAATCCTTAAGAACTCTAGTCGACACCAACATACTATCGAGTGTCAGCAAACTCCAAAGCATTATCAAGAAATAGAAGATGTCAAGCTCCAAAAATGACCAAGCCCCTTAAATTATTGAATTCCTTGGTAGAAACTATACCCAATAGTGATCGAGCACCACTCCTTTGGTGACTGAGTCCACAACTCCAAAGCCAAAATAGCTCCAACATGCAGGATTGCTAACAACCTTAGGATGCTCCTACATCATATCTTCTTGTGAGAGTCTTACATCCATGATTAGTTATATGGTATGGTGTGGGTGTTGTTATGGCTTATTTGTTGGGGTTTTATGGACGAGATCTTACTTGGCATAGTTTACATCTAGAGGTGTATAAAGAAGGACATGATACAAGTTATAATTTACATGGTTTCTCTTTGGTCTTAGATATCTTCCTAGATATTTGTCTTCACTTATATTGGATTTGAGATTGGTTGGATATTCTAATCACTGGTTTGTGTTCATGTATGTCATGTGAGAGATGGCATGGTTATTTCTTTATCTCTATCCTTTGTTGGTTGTGGAGAACTTGGGAGAGTCTCGTAGACTTGTTATGAGAGTTGTTCTTGTAGGTTATTGGCTTATGTCTTTTGGATGTCCTTGATACTCCATGGATTTACTTCTTTGAGATGTTGTGAGTGGATTGGTTGTAGATTTAACATTATCATTTACAGTAGGAGCTTCTTGGTATATATGTGGTAGGTATTGTTTTTTAGGCTTGTGATGGTAGGTATTATTTTTGAGGATTGTGATGGTAGGTATTGTTTTTGAGGCTTGTGATTGTTGGTCACAAATTAAATATGTTGATGATGTGAGATTCACTTGGTATACCTTTGGAGGTATGGATAGTTGGATGGGTTGGCACTTGTTGTGGGTGTTATTTAAGTTATGGAAATTTTGACAACTATTGATACATGTGATTACCTTTGGATTAGGTATTTGTTCTTGGAATTTTAGTTGGTATAGGATTTTATGATTCTTATGTGATAGTTTGTGTGGCTTTCTCTTTGGATGGCTTCTATGTATGTCTGGTGTTAGTGACATAAGTGGAGGTGACTCCATTCATGTTTGAGATGTTGGATACTTTGATTTTGTTGTGGAAACTAGGATGGAGCACATAGTGTACTTTGATCCATGATGGTGGATGTCCTAGGAGGGATTATTTCTTTGTTCATTTATGTGGCTATGGATTGACCCTATGAAATGTATACAACAAGCAGGAGATTGTTGAGATTATGTGTGTTGCACACATTGCATAATATTGTTCATATTAATTTATTTTATTTTATTATGTAATGTTGCACCTAAGATCACCTAGATGGATGTGTAACATGTAGTGATTCCCATGGGGATATACTTGATGAGTTAATTGTAACCATGTGATCATATTTGATTTAATTATTTAATATTGGAGAAAAAATTTTATTTTAGGGTTAATGGGTTTGGTAGCACATGGTTAATGTAATACCACTTGGTGTTTTTGTTGTACTTGCTACTATGTAAGCAACCACAAGGGTAGTTATTATATGAGAAGGGGGGAAAAGGCAAAAAGGAGAGTCGATCAAGACAAGGCTTGATAGGTTAGCCAAGGGAACATTTTGTGAAGGTTGGAAGCATGGCATGAGATGTGTGGATTTATGCTTGTTCATATGGATTTCTTAGTTATGGCTATGGATTTGAAAGCTTCTATGGTTGTATTGCAATGGTATTTTGTTGAATAATACATGGTGATGGATGCTTTTGGAGGCTAGGTTTTTTTTCCTCGATGAGGGTTTCCCAAGGTATATCTTGTGTCACATTTTTTGTGGGTATGTTGTCTATTCTCTTACATGTGGATTCTAAGTGATTTTAATTGCATATTTATTTTAGATCTATTATGGATTATGTTGAAAGGGTAATTTTTTAGTTCCTTACATTTTAAAGACTAAAGAGTGGAACAAGAAAGGTGATTTCTTGATCCATCTTGTTAATAATAGCTTTCATGTCCTTCCTGGAAGGCGGTGGAGAGTTTATATCTACCCATCCAAGAAAATTCTAGAACCAATACTAGTATAAATTTAAGGACATATAATATATTTTCTTTTCCCAAGAGTTTTAATTTTATGCATATTTATTTGTAATGAAAAATAATTTTTCCCCTTGCTCTTTTTACTTTCAACCAATGAACATTAAGATAATTGATATTTTTTATATTTTTAAAATATGTATAAATATATTAACATCCAAAATATGCATAGGTTGGAAAACTTCTTAAATATGATTGGTTAATGTATTTGGTCTATTTGCATCTAATGGGTGCATAAGTATCTTGGCTACTATAGGAGATAATACATAAGAGTGAGCATTTTCTTTTTCTTTTTAAATAGTAGAATAAACCTTTTATTTTCCTAAATTTAATAGTCACATAGTCAATTTAAGTTTAAGATTAGTGATAAAATTTGTATATGTAAAAATGCATAAATATCTATGGTGTGTGTGTGTGTGTGTGTGTGTGTGTGTGTGTGTGTGTGTGTGTGTGTGTGTGTGTGTGTGTGTGTGTGTGTGTGTGTGTGTGTGTGTGTGTGTGTGTGTGTGTGTGTGTGTGTGAACCAAGTCATTTGAATCTAATTCTATCAAGAACCTATTAGAATGTTTAGAATAACTAAGAGGGGGTTGAATCAGTTATCCAAGGTCTAGGTGTACTAATTCAATAATTAAATACTTTTATTACTTCAGAGCTAAGAATTCATTAGCTCAACCTCTATAGAAGATTATCACCAATATCAACTAGTACTCCATTGTCCTAATAATAACATACTTGCAAAATGTAAAACATTATAAGTAAATCATCACAAATAAAATCCACACAAGTTGACACTAGAATTTAATGTGAAACCCAATTTGGAAAAAGCTACCAGTAGCATGTCACCAATTTTTCACTCTTCTTAAATGAGCTCTATTAGGAGCCAACCATGTTAAAGGTTACAAAATACACTGCTAAATATGACCTTGTTAAAGGATTTAATCACCCTATTAGGAGTGGCCTTTTTAGAGGACTACAGAATATTCTATTAGAATTCTACCTTGAATAAAGGATTTATATATGACCATTAGGTCAACCGTGATTAAAGGATTTCAATACTAATACAATGGTTAGAAAGTAACAGTAGGTTTGATCTAACTAATAGAACTCAATTTGAAAATACATATCATAGTTTGGCTCACATGTTGATCCAATGGTTGGCCTTCATTGTCATCTTTGTCTCTAATCCTCTTGGCAATCCTTCAAGAACTCACACTTCAACTCTTCACTTAAAATTCTCAGCCTCCTACTTGATTCACCAATTAATAGCATCAACAACTACTCCAACCTTGATTAGATCTTCACTAGCTCAACTAACCCCAACCTCTTCCTTATATTAGCCCTTATAACTCCTTAAATAGGTAATTTTGATCTTTTGTTACTTAAACACCACCATATATCTTAGAATTTGGTTAGATTCATCGAATCCTTTTGACATTTTATCTCCTCTTTTCTCCTCTAGAAACTTCTCCATATTTCTCCTTTAATCCTTGCATTGAACCATGCAAACATAGTTTCCCTTTATTTAAATTCTCTAGGTCATCCATGCTTATCTTCCACACGCTTTACATATTCCAAAAAATCAACCATATCGACTGGAAATCACGATTTCCTCATAGTTTATTAAATGTTGTCCCTTAGCCAAAACTATGTTCTAACAATGGATTACTCGATCACTACTAACATCTCTATTTAGCACATATATTGATGCTTGATCAATACTGATGCTTGGTCGATACTACTTCTGCTCAACACATAGTGATGCTCGGTCAACATTAGCATTGCTTAGCATATACTTTAAGTTCCTTAATCTTTTGCTCTTTTTCCTAGTCAAGCCTATGCATTTCGTCAATATTTTGATCACTTCTTCAAGGCTTCAATGCAACTATCTTCTTTACTTGTAGCATGAGTAAAAAATTGATTTATCTTGTCAAAGTTTAAATAATCAAGTACTCATTGTAATTCCTCTCAAAATTCAAGCTTTGCTTTAAGTGCTTTTTTTATGATCAGCTTCTCAAATCCTCTTCATCAATCATCTAGATATGGCACTCAAATCAGATAGAAAATTGTCTTACCAATTAGGTTTGACATCAATGACAACATAATAATTATTCCAATTGTAGTTTCCAACAATCTCCCTCTTTGGCATTGATGGCAACACCTCTAGTTATGATGCAAATAAAAACATGTACTGCTTCGAGCATAGTTCTTTCCAAAAATCTCTCTCTTACAATTTCATTTTGATTCTCATCCATGCAGCTCACATGAACTCCCTCTTTGATATACATCTTCCTTGATATACATGGTTCTTCTTCTATGCAACATCTCTTGTTGAATACTATTTCTCCCTCTTTTATGTATTACTTCACTTCATTGTTTACTTGATATACTCTCCCTTTATATGGTAACTTAATCTCTCCTCTTTGATAATAATTCCAAAGACACTTGGTCTATCTAATACATCTTGATTATGTAGACATCCTTATGTCAATATTGAATTCATTCTCTATTACCTTCCTTCACTTTCTGCCTCTTCCTTTACTACTTTAGGAAAATTCTAAAGTAAGACTATCTGCATTGACTTGTAAGATATTTTGATCAACACATTGGATGTAGAGCTCCATCTTAGCTTAAGTAGCCTTTTCTAGGGGAATCACCTCTAATTTTCTTCTTGGATGCTCATGAGAATCCTTAGGTAATTCCTTAGTGAAAATATCAGTTATTTTCTACTTATTATTCATATACTCCAATCTCACTTCTTTGTCTTGAACTAACTCTCTCAAGTAATGATACTTGATAGCAATATGCTTTCTCTTTGTGTGCATCACATGATTCTTTGGTATGTTTATAGTAGTAGTGTTGTCACAATACATAAAAATGGGATCAATGATATCTTTCTTTGTCCCTTTCAATAATTTCTTGATCACTGTGATGTTTGAACAACTTACTATTGTTGCCAGATATTCAACTTCGTTGTTGATTGAGAAATGCAGTTTTGCTTCTTGCTTGTCCATGAAACTAGTCTTTTACCTTGAAAGAAAGCTCCTCCACTTGTACTCTTTTTGTCATCAACATTTCCTACCAATCAGCATCTATGTACACTTTCAGTTCAAACTTGTCATTCTTCTTGTAATATAAGTAAGTCTTCTATTCCTTTCAGATATTTTAGTATCCTTTTCACTATCATCATGTGATTCTCCTTAGGACTTGCATAAAATCTAGCATAAATCCCAACTGCCAATGCAATATCAAGTTTGTTGTGAACAACATATTATAAGTTTCCAATCATTGATCTATACAATATCTAATTCACACCACTAGAATCGTCATTCTTAGATATCTTTTGTCTTTTAGCCATCGGTGTACTAACTGGTCTTGAATCTTCCATTCCAAAGGTTTTTAATATCTCCTTGATGTATTATGATTGAGTAAAGTATATACCTTGCTTCATTTGATATACTTGTAAACCAACAAAGAATTTGATCTCACCAAACATATATATTTCAAATTCTTTCCTCATTTCATCTACAAATGATTTACATAAAGCATATTTTCCTCCAAATATGATATCATCAACAAATATTTCAGATAACAATATATCATCATTACTACCAATCTTGTCTCTTGGCATCATTATGTTGTTGTTTAGCAGCTACAGTCTATTGCTCAACAACTAGATGCTACAACTCAGGATTCACATTTTTTTGTTGATTGGTAGCTTTTTTATCTTGATTGAGAAAGGTGCAGAGAGCACCTTCATTCACATATCTGAATATTCTATAATCTTCAAGTTTTTTCTTTCATTCAACTTTATTATTTTTTTCATATTCATCAACTTTCACATTTTGCACATTCCACAACTTTATTAGTGTTAGATTTAAAACATTTATAATCTTTGCTCTCAATGGAATATCCTAGGAATATGCCCTCATCACTTTTAGCATCAAGTTTTCCATTTCTATTATCTTTTAGTATATAGAATTTTCTTCCAAAAACTTTAAAATACTTCACATTAGGTGCATATCAATACAACAATTCAAATGGTGTAACATTTGTATCTTTCTTTACTTGTACTATGTTCAAAGTATAAATTGTTACACTTACAGCTTCTCTCCAATATTTATGTCGCACATTCTTCTCCATCATCAATGTTCTAGCACAATCCATGATTGATCTATTTCTCCTTTCAGCTATTCAATTTTGGGAAGGGGTCCTAGGTGCAGATATTTGTCTTTTGATTCCTCTATCATTGCAAAATATATTAAATTCATTACAGATGAATTGTCCACCTCTATCATATCTCAAGCACTTCATAGTCTTAACTGATTCCTTTTCAACTCTAGTCATCAATAAATGAAATGAAATATTTGTCTCCATTGTAGCTTTGAACTCCAATAGGTCCACAAAGGTCAGTATGAACCAATTCCAAAATATTATTAGATGAATATGTCTTGCTTTTGAAACTAGACTTTGTCATTTTTCCCAATTGACATTGTTTACACATAGCATTATTAGGTTTCTTCAATTTTGGCAAACCTCTTACTTTTTTCATGTTACTAATGCTTAACAATTTTTCAAAGTTCACATAACATAACCTCTTATGCCATAACCATATATCTTCATATTATGCAAACAAGCATGCCTCATTAGATAAATTTGGATAGAACAAGTTACCTTTTATTTGATCACCTCTTCCAATCAGTTTCACCAACAATAGTAAATAGATTGGCCTTCTTGTGATGAAATTTAATCTGGTATCTTGATTTGTTCAACTATGAAACACTTACTAAGTTATAGTTAAGTCCTTCAACCCAATAAACATTGTGACACTTGATTTTATCAGTCAATTGTATTGACCCTTTACCTTTCACAAGACATGGTGCATCATTACCAAACTTTACAATACTACCCTTGTATGGTTCCATGGTTTTAATTTTACTTTTATCACCAGTCATGTAATGTGAACAACCATTGTTAGTTATCCATCTATCACCTTTACTAACATATGAAATTAATGCAATTTTCTCATCTTCATCAGATTCTTCTTTCATAGCAACATAGATAACTTCTTCATCATTACTTTCAAACTCATTATCAGTTTCTTCTTTAGAAATATAACAAGATTTCTTACCTTTTTCTTTGTAGTCCTTGTTTCTTCTATCATCTCAGTCATCTCTTCTTCCTTTGTACTTTGTTTCCCTTATTTCATCCTTGACTTCTCTATCAGTACATTTTCCAGCAATATGACCAACTTTGTTTCATGAAAAATAGATTATAGGAATTTTACCTTTGTATTTTCCTCTGCCTCTTGGAATTCTTCTAGCCATTAATGCTTCAAGCTCATCAAGTTCATCATCAGAAACATCATTGTCACTTTTCACACATTTTCTTTTTCCTTTCTTACAAATAACCAATTGTTATTTAAAAGCATATTCAACAATGGTAAGGGTAAATTTATCAAAATTTGACATTTCAAAAGCAATAAGCCTACCAATCACACCTTCTAAAGTTAGGTTATTACCTAGAGTACATCTCAAATCTTGTATTGTAGAAACCTTAATAGCATAAATAGGGAGTAGAGCTCTTAATGCCTTGTTGATCATAGTCTCGTCATCAATCTTTCCATTTTCTCCTCTTATGGTATTAAAAACCTCTTTGATAATTTCACAACACTAAACAATATTCTCACCTTCCATTGTTCTCATTTCATCAAACTTGCCTCTCAAGATTTTTGATTTTGCTCTCAAAACATTTGTGTCACCTCCATAGATGGTCTATAGTGTATCCCACATTTCCTTGAAATTTTTGCAATATTTTATGTCATCAAACTCAGTGTAGCTTACGGATGATCCAATCTCTGACATAGCTTGGTTGTGTTCGTGCTTATCTTTCAGTTGTTGAGTTGTTAGAGGAAGAAGCGTTATCTCCACATATGCATTATCAATAAAATGTATTGTACCATCTCCAATTCCTACCAAATGCAGCATCATCAAACTCTGTCATGAAGGGAATTTCTCTTTGTTCATCTTTGGCACCTCCTTTTTGTACATCTTGATCTTTAGCTTCAAGTACCTTCAAACTTTTCTCTACAAGCACAAAAGCTTTGATACCAATTCTTAAAATGTTTATAATGACTAAGAGGGGAATGAATCAGTTATCCAAGGTCCAGATGTACAAATTCAACAAGTATACACTTCAATTACTTTAAATCTAAGCATCTATTAGCTCAACCTCTATAGCAAATTATCAACAATATCATCTAGCAATCCACTATCCTAATAATAGCAGACTTGCAAAATGTAAAACATTAACAATAAATCATCACAAATAACATCAACACAAGTTGGCACTGGGATCTAACATGGAAACCCAATTTTGGAAAAACCACCAATAACATGTCACCAATGTTTCACTCTTTTGGAGTGAGCTATGTTAGGAGCCAACCCTGTTGAAGGTTACAAAACACACTATTAAATGTGACCTTATTAAAGGATTTAATCACCCTATTAGGAGTGGACTTGTTAGAGGACTTTAGAACATTCCATTAAAATGACACCTTGATAGGTCAACCTTATATATAAATGACTATTAGGTCAACCTTGATTAAAGGATTTCAATACTGATACAATGGTTAGAAAGTAACCGTAGGTTTGATCTGATAATACAACTCACTTTGAAAAAACATATCATAATTTGGCTCACATGTTGATCCAATGATTGGCCTTCATTGTCATTTTTGTCTCTGATATGCTTGGCAATCCTTCAAGCAATCACACTTCACCTCTTCACTTAAACTTCTCAACCTCCTGCTTAGATTCATCAATCAATAGCATCAACAACTACTCCAACCTTGATTAGGTCTTCACGAGCTCAACTAACCTCAACCTCCTCCTTATATTAGCCCTTATATCTCCTTAAATAGGAAACTATAATATTTTACCACTTAAACACCACCATAGATGTTAGGGTTTGGTTAGATTCATCGAATCCTTCCAACATTTCGTCTCCTCTTTTCTCCTCTAGAAACTTCTCCATTTTTTTTTGAATCCTTGCATAAAACACACAAACAAGGTTTCTCTTGATTTAAATGCTCCAGTTCATCCATCCTTATCTTTCACACACTTTACATATTCCAAGAAATCAACTATGTCAGCTGGAAATCATGATTTTCTCATTATTTATTAAATGTTGTCCCTCAGCCAACACTTTGTTTTGACACTTGGTCATCATTGGATTATTCAGTCACTACTAACTTCTCTATTCAACATCGCTTAGCATATACTTCAAGTTCCTTAGTCTTTTGTTCTTTTGCTCAATCAAGCCTATGCATTTAATCAATCTTTTGATCACTCCTTCAAGGCTTCAATGCAACTGTCTTCTTTACTTTTTGCGTGAGTAAACAATCACTTTACCTTGTCAAAGTCTAACTAATCAAGTGCCCATTGCAATTCCTCTCATAACTCAAACTTTCCTCTAGGTGCTTTTGTTTTGATCAACTTTGCAAATCCTCTTCATCATTTATCTAGATATGGTGATCAAATGAGATAGAAAATTGTCTTACCAATTAGGTTTGACATCAATGAAAACATAGCAATTGTTCCAATTGTAGTTTCCAACAAAACATAACCTCCTCTACCTCAACCACACTCTCACCCTTAACCCTAGCTCAGACAATCGCCAACACACAAATGAGTCGGTACTTAAGTAATATTCAAAGTGCAACTAATAATATCAAATTTATGAAACATCAACATAATCATCAACATAATGTTCTTCAGTTTGCCATGTCATCATGTATGTGCATTTAAAAGTATCTTGGATTACAATAATCATTAAGGTGTCTTATTTCTAGGTTATAAATATAATTGGTCATATATATATATATATATATAACTAAGAGCATGTTGCATTACATTCTTATAACGAAAGTACTTACTAGATTAAAATAATTCATTTAGTAACAAAATTTGAGAAAAATAAAATTACATATAATTATCTTGAATTGCACTTTTTAATGTAATCAAGATTGGAGAAAAAAAAAGGTTGCCTAAATAAAATAAATGTATACTAAATGTAGATAATTGTATCAATAGAAAATTAGATTCCACCTATCACATTAGATCACACATTCTAATCTAATCTAAATGATGCAAATCTCGGATGTGAACTTCATAACAACAAATTCACATCAAACAAGAGCTCAAAGGAGCTAGAGTCCCTACCTTTTGTAGGAAATAAAATATAGACTTATGTTGTGTAGAAAATAAGAGATATTCTATAGCTAGCACTTGTATCCAAGTTAATGCACTAATTATAATATATTTAATTAAATATTCATATAGTTAATTTAAAACTTTAAAATTTTAAATAATTAATATTAATTTTATATATTTGAATTAAATATAATTATTGCAAAATTAAAATGATTTCATATAATTTAAGTTTGAAAACTTTAATCAAAATAAAACATGAGTAAAACATAACAACATTAATCAAGAATACAATCAAGCTCAATATCAATAATGGTTATAATAATTAAATCTAAATATAATGAAAATCTTAAATAAATAAAAGCATACTCCAAATAAATTATTTAAAATAAAAATAAAAAAACTAAACTTGAAATCTATTAAGATAATAGCAAAAAATTTAATTTTTATACAAAAAAAAATTATAAGTAAAAGAAAACCTTAGAATTTACAAATAAAATGAAATTTATTTAAAAAGGTAAAATAGTTTTAAATTGATATCATATGCGATATGTGATATTACTAATTGTAGGGTAAAATACAATTATAATTATTTTAAGAATTTTTAAAATAAAATAATTAATCATTTTTTAAATAGAATCATAATGAAGATTTATAATACTTTAAAATTAATATATTAAAAAAGATACTAACTTTTAAATATTTGTAAAATCATATATAATACTAAACAGAACAAAATATAAATATATTAAAAAAAGTTAAATTTGCAATTAATGTATAGGAATAAATTATTTCATAATTTAGGTATAATATAATGGTATTGTTGACAACTCAAATCTATATTTTTATTCAATGATTATTTAACCAAATAATTTTACTATTAGATCATTGTTGTATATATATTTTAATACATAATATAATATAATAGCAAATACAATTTCTTTTAGTTTTATGCACATAGATGTTAATTGAGTATAAATTATGTGGATGCTAATAAAAGTTACATGGATAGATTGAGTGCATAGAAAAATAGTTGAGTTAATAGTTATTTAGAACAGATGTAAAAGATTTATGAAATGGGATTTAAGAGTGTTGGACAATGGTGGTTAAATGAACGGATAGGATGTTTGCATTTTTTTTTATCACTTTGAACCAATCAACGTCAAAAACAATATAAACATGTATATAATTTGCTGTGATTGATTTCAGATTTTTTTTCTTATTCATTTTATTTTGTTAAATTATCTAAACCCCACCAAAAATGCTATGGACCGATCAGAAAAATGAAATTTCTATACATAAATTATTTTTAAATCAAATGATCCCAAACATTATGGATCTAGAATTTTTTGACATTAGAATATTTAATTGTACTAATAAATCTATTTAACAATGTAAAAGCACATAACTAATATAAAATAGATAATAGTATATAATTTTAGCTTATATATATATATAATACCATAACATATTGTGGTGTGTAAATTGCACAGCTAAATACATGGCCAATTAAAAATAGAGCAATAGACTTGGCAATTGTCTCTGGGGATGATTGAAAAACTAAAGCTTCCTTAAAGCACCGACTTTTAATTTCTAAATTTTTCATCTATGAAAATTAGAATTAACCCCAAGAAATTATGCACAGACCAAAAATCAGAATTAATATAGGATAATTGATTTTTATTTTAATTAGACCTTATAAACTTTAAAATATGACAATAGTTTGTTTTGCAAAAATTAATTGGGAGGGGGCTGGCTTACGGACTAATAAAACTTAAAATATTATACTACATTATACAACCAATTTGACAATAAACACAAGCTGGCACCAAATATATTTTTTTAAATGAAAAAGCAAATAATACTCCTTTAATTATGCCATAATAAATGCATTGTACGGTATAAGTTAGGGCACAACTAAAGGGCAAAGAAAACATGAATTTGGAAGGTCGTGATTCGTACGTGATGATATATGAAATGTCATGGACGAGTGGAGATAGCATGTGAGTGCAACATTTTTTTCCTTCACTTTTGACCATTTCCCTTTATCAATCGTCCCCACCAATAAAAGGATTTAATCTTTCAAACATTTGATTGATTGATAATTGTCACTTCACTCCATGATTTACGCCTCAAATTATTTGAAGCCCTATAGATAAAGAATAGTTGTAAGGCTGATAAAATCAATTCCTCTTATTCTTGAGTTGAAAGGGAGTCCATGTGCAAGAACATTAATTTTTCTTGGCACTTTTATATGCTTTGTAGATTTTGACTTTTGGCTTGATATTAATGATATTAGGCAATAGAATAAGTTTGATTAAATAATTTATGGATTGAAATTTATTTATTTTTTAATTCTCTTATTTGTAGGGTAAAATGTAAATTATTTTTAAATTTGATTTTCTAAGTAAATGTATGTTGGTTTTTAGTGTTGGATGTGTAGTAGAGTTTACACATAGCTTTTGAATATGATTATGCAAAATTTATTTGACATTTACTTTTCCGATCAAGATGAAAGAGAGTTAAGTGATAAAAATGATTATTAGGAAATTAAGGAAAATCAATATAAAGAAGGGGCAAGGTCAGTATTGTGTCGAACAGGGTGCAACGACATTTAAGAAATGATTAATACAAGAGATGAATGATAATATATTCTAGAGTGATCTACTGTCCTTTTTTTGAAATATGCATAATTAAAATTGAAAACTAACATGTATCTCATTTCTTTGTTATCAATTGTCAAATATTAATGTATATTTTAGTTATGTTATTGGATAACAATAGCATAATTAAAATTAAATTTTAAATATAATTTAACAAATAATAGACAAATAAATAATATAAATTTTGATAGGAAGTTTGGAATGGAGAGTATGTAGAAGAGGTGGTAGTGCTAGCGTTTATTATTATTATAGGTGCTGATATTGAGGATGATGGAGACCCAAATTATTATGGGTGTACTTTGGTTGTGGAAACTTTTGGTTGGCTTCATAAGGAAGGCAACGTTCTCATGTTAGATAGATATGAAGCTTTGTTCAAATGCTATTTCCACCTTCTGTAGGGGCTCCATTACGGTGGTTGTTTTCTTTCCCAAGGGTTTATTTGATGCAAACCCTTTTTCTCATAAGGGCATATTTGTGTCTTTCAATGGATTTCTCCACAATGCAAGTTCTTTTACAAAGGTTGCTTGTCAAGGCTTTGAATACCCTTGTTTATGTGTATGATTTGTGCATTTTGGACAGTGGTAGTGGTGGGAATTGCATGCTCTTGAGACCCATCGGGTGGTCTACTATGATGCACATGCAAGTTAGGTATGCCTTGTCTCTGTATCTATAGTGAAAACTTCCTTGTTTTCTATTACACATAGTGCTCATTTTCTTATTAAGGGATGGGATATGATATTGGTGTCTCCTAATGGAAAAGGACTATATACCCTTGTGGTTTGGGCTCTAATGGAAGCTACCAATGCAATAAAGTTATGACATATCTTGCTTCCCAATATATTTATAGTTTTCCTTTTTGTTATGGGTGTCTATATTAGACCTTACTTGGTAGGGTTAGATGCAAGATTTGGTACCTCTATCTACTATAGGTACTTGTTATGGGGTCTCCTAAGGCATGTTTTTAACCAGTTATCCAACTACTATCACAAATCCTTAACCATATGAGTAATGTAAGCTAAAACCACAACAAGATACTCATACACAATAACACTAGATATGTTAACTAGGGAGACTCTTGATCAGAGGGAAAATCCCAATGGGGATGGTGTTGGCATTATGTTGTATTTGTCATTAGTGACAACACTTATTCAATTGTGTATATTCATCGAGCTCATCACTCAGTCTACAGTTTATACCAAGCATTTAGTGGTTTCCAAGTAAGTTCATTAGTTAAGCAGTTCACACCGAGCATTCCTGAAGCTACTGAGTGAATATGCAGTCCAGCAGTGTTTACCAAGCTTACAATGTTCACCAAGTAGATAGTGGTCATTGAGCTTCACAGTGTCTACTGAGTCATCAATTTGTGTGATAAGAAGCTAGTGTTTACTGAGTGATGGATGTGTAGTATTTACCAAGTGAATGCAAGGTAAATGAAGGATTCAGCATCTATCGAGTGACACTATATCTATTGAGTATCAGAAGTTCACCAAGTTAGCTTTCAAAACCCAAGTTTCTACTGTTTGGCCGACTTAGTAATATTTTGTTTACTTGTGTTTTAGCCAACCTTGTAATTGTAAATATTGGAATGGTATATATGTAATGTATTGTATCATTTGCAATGTATGCAAGAGAGTATCAAGCGATGGATATGTAATGTTTTGAGAAGAGTAAATGTGAATCAGTAGTAGAGCAGAGTATTTAGCAAGGTCTACAAGGAGCAGTAAAGATATATCAATCACAAGAGGTGATATGTACTTCAAGGATCTATTCAACAATCAAGTTGTAAGTTAAATCTACTATTTCATCCCGACAAGTGAATCAGTTTTCTAAAAACCTTTAACAAGGTAGACTTAATAGTCTTTGTTTAAATCTCCTAATAGAGTGCATACTTCATTGTATGTTTGCAAAACCTCTAACAAGGTGGATCTAGCAGTCCAAATTGCTCTTAATAGGGTAGATCATCAGAAGTGGTCAATGTAAGCCCTAATAGACCAACTTTATACTATAGTAGTGAAGTTTTGTGAGTATCATCCCCACCTCAGTTTTACTTTCTTTTTGGAAGGTTTCTGGGTCACCAAAATATTGTGTTCATGTGTTTTCTCATGCATGGAGTAGATTAAATGAATGAATGGTGAATGATTTATACTGTCAAGTGTTGAATTGATTTAAATTTTTTGAGGTTACTGATTCACCCCTCCCCTCTCAGTAACCTAGCTAGTCTTGATTATTTCCAACAATTGGTATCAGAGCTTTATGGTTCTCAAGATAAAGTTTGACAGCTTGAGCAAAGATCAAGGACAATGGAGATAATCAGACTTGAAAAAGCTATTGATAATGAGAAGCTAGATCTGGAAATGGCCATAGCTCAACTCAAGGAAGCAAAAGAGCATCTTTTCCTATCCCTAAAAAGAAGGAAGAAACTTGAAAAACTAATGAATGACCATCAGTATGTTGAAGAAAAGATTGAAGACTTTTTCCCTTCAAGCAGTTCAAATGAAGCAAATGAGACAATCAAAGAACTCCTAGAAAAGAATGGCTCTCGGCAAGAAGAGGTAAGAAAATTGAAAAGAGAACAAGAAATTTAGTCAATAAGAATGTGTGAAATCTTGGAACAAAGTAATAAGGCAAGTGAAGACTTGGAGACAAGAAATAATGAAATTCAAAGTCAATCCCTTCAACAAGAAAGTCTTATCAATCAGCTCTCCAATGCAAATGAAGAAATCATGAATCTGAGATCGGAAATGAAAGTTTAAGGAATGATTTAATCACTAAAAGATAGATCAATGAAAGATTGAAAGTTGGTCTAATCTCTAAAAATAAACTCAATGAAAGGATGATGAAATCTCAAGTGGACATGGATCAATTGAATCAGCAAAGTGAGCAGAATCTCTATAGGAAAAAAGGTAAAGCAGGACTTGGATACAAAGAAGAAGGTGAATCTTCCAAACAAGGTGCCCAAAGCAATCAAAGACCTACTTGCAATCACTATGGTAAGTTAGGTCATACGTCAAACAAATGTTGGAGCAATGGAAAGGCAAAATTCAATAGAAAATGCTACAATTGCAGTAAACATGGTCATAAAGCTAATGAATGCAAGGAGCAAGCAAAATTTGAAGGTAAATGTCACAAATGCAAGAAGTAAGGTCAAAAGGCATCTGAGTACAGATCTAAACCATTCAATCCAACTGAACAACTTGTAAAGGCAATATATGGTTGGGACTACAATACTTGGTGTAGATGTCACTATTGTGGAGAATATGGACACATTGGCATAGACTATACAAGGCATCACTTGAGAAAGAGAGATACAACAGTAAGATGTTATACATGCACCGAACTTGGTCATACAGCTAAAAACTACATGAATATAGGAAGAGTTGAAGATGAAAAGAAAGCTAAAGCTGATAATATCAGGAAGCAAATCAGACGGTAGTAGATTCCCAAATCTATTGAGCAAAATAGTTCAAATAATGGCCATGTCACTCAAGAAGTGGGTGACTCCACCATTTCTAATTAGATTTATGAAGGAGGGACTGGAACTATATCATCAAATCATATCTTGAGTAGTTCCAAATGAAGGAAAGTAAAAGATCCAAATTAGTATTTTAGATATAGAGAGATCACATGAAATCTAGTCATACCGAGCAAGGTTAGTCATAGACTCAACTGAGCAAGGTCGAGAGCAATGAAAGTTTGTTCAGTCATCGAGTCACAAGATTCTACCAAGATAGTGAGTGGATGACACTCTGTCACACACTACATCATTATGCGATGTAGAAAATGGAGAATTTTCATCAAAAAGGGAAGAATTTGACTTCATTTTTCACCACAACTTCAAAATTCACAGAGCAGAGCGATTTCTAGGAGCATCCAAGCAAATTTGAGCAAAATTGTAGAAAATAATTTGTTTGAAAAATCTCTTATTTACCAAGTAGCAATGGCATCTAGGAGTAGCAGTAGTAGCAAGGCAAAAAGAGGATCTGAGATGTTGGTAAAGGGTGTGGAATGGAAAGTGCCAAACTTCAAACTAGTACCAGCAGTTGCGAAATCACTGGACCCTAATGGAGTTCAATCTCAAATTCCTCCAAAGGTACTCCTAATTAACGATATACACACTCATTTTAAGTGTTCTGTTCAAGAGACTAGAACCCTAGAGATGGATAGTGCCTTAGGAGAAATGTATGTTGATGGTTTGTTGAAACCGGAGCATAAGCACTTAGAAACCAAAGGGTTGACTCATATCCCACATATGCCAAGGAGCTTCCAGATTAAATGGATTAGATACATTCTTAGTCGTATGCATAATGGACAATTGTGGTTAGAACAACCTATACTGATCACAAAGAAAATGATACATTAGATTACGAGTCTTTCCATGTAGAGCAAAGCCAAATCTACCAAAACCCTAGGTCGGGATGTCCTTTAAAAGAAAACCCTAGCTGAGTGGGACGGTAGAGGTTTGAAAATTTGCACTATTTCTAACATTGAATTAAGGTTCAACATTCACATCATTGCTCACAAGATTTATAGCTCCAGTCGATTGAACAATGTGCCATGTGAGGTAGTCGATTTGGCATATAAAGTTGCGAAGAAAAATATGGAATTTGACCTGTCAGAGTTATTATTGAAGTAGTTGAACAAAAATATGGATAGCATCCAAACATCAAAGAACAACCCCTGCAAAATTTTGCAAGACAACTGGGGTAAGACATTGGCTCTTATTCTCAACGTACACTCCAAATTTCTCTCACATTTTGGTGTCTCTACTTGAATATTTTGCATATCTCTTTGGCATTATTGTCAAAAAGAGGGAGTAAGAGATGATAAGAGACTTGTGGAGAAAATAAGGGAGAAAATAGATTGATATATGTACAGATAAAGGCTATGTATATATTATGTCATATGTATGGGGGAGATATGTAAGTTATGTATATATAGTAGCTTTACAAAGATCAATTTTGAAAAATCAAAAATCAGTATGTCAGTGTACACAAGTCTTGGCTCATAAGTGTTTTTGTCACTAATTCCAAAGGGGGAGATTGTTGGCATTATGTTGTATTTGTTATTAGTGAAAACACTTATTCGATTATGTATGTTCACTGAGCTCATCACTCAGTCTATAGTTTATACCGAGCATTTAGTGGTTGTCGAGTTTAAAATATTAGAACTGAAATGTACTTCCTTCTTGTCTATGTCCTATCAGCTAGACTTTTGCTCCTTCAGATCTTATAACCAGATCATGAACTATGCATCCAATAATCCTTTGGATTGCTTACATGCATTCAATCAACACTCTGCTTCTTTATGCACTTTGCAAATACAATACACAATTGATTCTTGATACCTTATTCACAATTGAAGAAAACATCTTTCCTTTAGACCATATCTTCATAATAATTCCTTGATTTGGCTTTAAGGCTTTCCCAATTAATTAAAATAAGATATATAATTAATTATAATTACAATGGCACTGTCAGGTCACTGTCTATACAAAACTTTACATGTGTGACTACAAGTCTTGTGCACTTGATGTTGTCACCACCTGACTATCCTCTATCACAGATTGATTGTGCATCTTCTTACTGCATCTCAAATGTAATCTAGCAAACAAACATCAAAAACTGCTTTCACAATACTTTGTTTTTGAACTGCTCTATGCAAATTAGGTACAACTTTTGTACATATTTGAATAAGACTTTTTCCTCTTAACCATGTTAATAAGACACTCTAAGGAACATCTCTGTAACTATGCATTACTTAACCCTCACTCAATTACTGCACAACATAAGATCTCTAATTGTTATTCTTCTAATCACTAACAAAAACATGGTTATGTTAACATCAATGACAAACACAGTCATGAATGCAACATATCAATACTCTTCAATGCTTAGGATACTCCCCCAATGTAGTATCATCAAAATTCATGCTAATAATCTCACCCTTTGGCATTAATAGCAACATAGATGAAAAACTATCTAAGTTCCAAGAATATCAAGTAAACTTCTACTAGTACTTATTGTTCTCATTTTTCTCAAATCCTCTTCATCAATCAAATCTAAAGTCCTCTGAAACATTTCTCTATTCATCTTCTTCTTTAGACATCAATTTTTCACTTCACACTAAACAATTCACAGTACAACAAGTGCATATTGTTGCATCTTACATGAATCTTTCTAAATCTCCCTAAAGAGATATGTCTCACCCATTTCTTAAGAGTCCTTCTCATGTACACTCTCCTATATGCCTTAGGAGATTTTTTTCATGCCTAACTCTCCCCCATTGACATAAATGTCAAAGGTCTCAATCACAGCAAAAAAATTTACATATCAATTGCAAATCAACTACTCAAAACATAAACCATCTCGAGTGTCCAAAGACATTTTTCAATACCAAATACCAACAGTCCTCTATGACTCCATACATACTAGATACTCCCCCATTTAGGAAGCATGAGAATTTAGTCCAGTCAAATAGTAGTGCTCTATACCACTAGACTGATGCATTTTTTGCATCACCTACTCAGAAGTAGGCAGGGGCATAACCCCAAGCATGCCTCTTAAGTACTCAAATGTATCTTTAGGCAAAGACTTTGTAAAGATATCTACAATCCAATCCTTAGTACTTAAATACTCCTATATGATCTCCTTCTCTATTAATTTTTCTCTCAACAGATGATACTTAATTGACATATGTTTAGTCCTAGAATGCAATACAAAATTCTTAGACATACTCACTATACTTGTGTTATCACACTTAATGATAATAGGTTCTTCAATCTCAATTCTAATATTCTTCAACATTTTCTTCATCCACATAACTTGATTATAGTTATTTTTTGCTACAACATACTTTGCCTCAGCTGTACTTTGTGAAATACAATCTTGCTTCTTGCTTGACCAAGAAACCAATCTTCCTCCAAGAAAGAATGCTCCACCACTAGTGCTCTTTCTGTCAACCATACTGTCTATCCAATCAGGATCAATATATGTGCAAAGTGTAAAAATCATTTTTATCTATTATACCAAATTCCATAATCAAATGTCCCTTTCAAATATCTAAATATTCTCTTTACTGCTACAAAATGATATTCTTTAGGATCAGCTTGAAATCTAGCTACTATCCTAACTGCATTTTCTATATCTGGTCTAGTGTGAGATAGATACTACAAACCTCCAATCATTGATCTATACTTCTTATGTTCTACTGTAAGTGTCTCATCTTTTATGGATATCTTATGACTAGTTATCATGGGTGTACCGATAGATTTTACAACTCTCCAAACCAAACCTTTTCAACAAGTCTTTCAGGTACTTAGTTTGAGAGATGAATATACCATCATTATTCTGTGCAATCTACAATGCTAGGAAAAACTTCATTTCACTTATCATGCTCACTTCAAATTCATTCTTCATATCTTCAAAAAATTTGTAAGTAGCTTCATCATTGCCTCCAAAAATGATGTCATCAATAAAAATTACAATGATCAATAAACCATCTTCAATTTCTTCTAGATACAAGTTATTGTCTGTTGTACCTAAATAGAAAATCCAAGCTTTACCAAGTAATTGTCTGACCTTGCATACTAGGTTCTTGGTGCTTTCTTCAAACCATAAAGAGATTTCTTTAATATGCATACCATGTCTTTGTCTTCTAATAAAGGAAAACCTTCAAGCTGCTTAATATAGACCTCTTCTTCTAGTTCTCCATTTAGAAATGTTGACTTAACATCCATCAATAAACCTCAAATTTCTTGTTCACCACATAAGCTAGGAACATCCTTGCTACTTCCATTCTTGCTACAAGTGCATATTTTTCCTCACAATCAATGCCTTCTTGTTCTAAATAACCTTTACAAACAAGTCTAGCCTTGTTTCTCATAACTTCCCCTTGTTCATTCATCTTATTCCTGAAAACACATTTTCTTCCTATCACATTCTTGTCCTTTGGTCTAGGAACTAATTCCCATGTGTCATTCTTTATTATCTAATCCAATTCTTCCTTTTATTACTTGGATCCAATGATTATCCTTGACATCTACACACTTTGGTTTAACTTGAGATATCAAACATATCTCCTCATTTACTCTGTTCCTTGTCATTACTCCTTTGTCTTTACTTCCAATTATCTGCTCAAGAGGGTGATTCCCTGTTAGATTTCAATTAGGGAGAGGAGTTGACATCTCAACTCTTATCTCTTCACAAGGTTCATATCTCTACTCTTCTCTTTGTTCAACAATTTGCACATCATTTTGCAAGTCATTGTTAGTCTTACGAAAGACTTTAGCATTCTGCCTAATAATTCTATAATTATCCACTTCTTCATTTGAATTATAATCTATCATCTTTTCTACTTGGGTGACTAGAGCTCTTTCTTCTCTAATTTCTCTATCAAGATCATCTTCCTTAATGGCCATAAATCCTAATTCATCATCACTTTCACTTTGACTTTTTCTCATTAGATTTTTCATCTTCATTTGCATATAAACAATTTTTATCTTTGTCTCTTTTAGGATTAAACTTTTCTTTATACTTTTTCTCTCTTTTAGGAAATTTAGATGCATAATGACCAAATTCATTACAAGCCCAACATTTAAATATTTTCTTACCATCTTTTTCTCTTCTCACCAGAAGGGCTATTCCTTCCTTAATCTTCTTGTCCTCATCAACTCTATTACTGTTAGCAAAATCTCCATGGGTGCTTGCCTTCCTTGTAAATTTAGGTTGAATGTTTAGGGCACTAGTTGTTTCAACTCTTGCAAGTTCATGAAACTATCTCAAATCTATTTCTTCTTATTCCAATCTACCAAGAAAAGTTTCCTTGGTGAAATTCTTAGTGCAAGGCATCACTAGTTGTATCATCTGCACTATAGGCTTGAATGGTGGTGAAAAACTTTTCAAAATTTTCCATATGACTTCATCATCATCCTTGGTTCCACCATGAGATCAAATTCCTACAACCATTTCTAATATTCTACCAATATAACTTCTTATAGATTCATCTTCCATCATCTTAGCATCTTGATATGCACATATCCAACTTTGTAACCTCATTCTCTTAGCATGATCATCACCCTCAAAAGTTGATTCTAATGTTTTCCAAATTTCATGAGATGTTTCAAGTAACTTTACCTTATTATATTCATTCTCTAGAAGGGTTGATAGTAGAGCTTCTCTTGCTCTCATGGTACACATGAATAGATCTCTTTCCTCTTCACTACAATCTTCTAGCTTTGCTTCTTCAATAATTGTCTTCTTACTCTTTGTTAAGATCCAATATCTTAGAATCTTCATTTTCTCCTTCCAACTGTCATATTTGACCCCATCAAATCTAGGACTATCCTTTCTCAAAATACTCCCCATTGATCTCTTAAAGTTGTTAAGCTTATCCTTCAAGGACCTAATTATCTAATACTAATTGTTAGAATATATAGTCCACTGATATAATTGAGAGGGGGGGTGAATCAGTTATCCAACTAATATCACAAATCCTTAACCATATGAGTAATGTAAATTGAAACCACAACAACATACTCATACACAATAACACTAGATATGTTAACTAGGGAAACCCTTGATCAGAGGGAAAAGCCTGATGGGGATGGTACCCACAAGATGATGTACTAATATAAATATTCCTTGTTAGAGAATAGACCTTGTTAGGAGTTTTTTACAATATTCAGTACATATGAGTCCCTATTAGGAGACTATGAATACATGTTAGGAGATTCCAAGCCTACTAGGATTTGTACCAACCATGTTAGGAGTTGTCAAAGACAGCTGGACCCACTGCCCAAATAGCTTTAACGGCAAGACCAATGAAACCACTATCCAAATGATCTTTGTATTATTCCTTGTAGAATAATAGAACTAAAATGTAATTCCTTAATTGTCTCTATCCTATCAACCAAACTTTTGCTCCTTCAGATCTTATAACCAGATCATGAACTGCGTATCCAATAATCCCTTGGATTACTTACACACATTCAGTGAACACTCTACTTCTTTTTGCACTTCACAAATGCAATACACAATTTATTCTTGATACCTTTTTCAAGTAAAAAATATTTCCTTTATATCATATCTTCATAATAATTCCTTGAGTGTGCCTAAGGCTTTCCTAATTAATTAAAATAAGATATATAATTAATTACAATTACAATAGCACTGTCAGCTCACAATCTATACAAAACTTTACACGTGTGACTCCAGGTCTTGAAAACTTGCTAACATCACCACATAGCTATCCTCTATCATTAGCTGACTATGCATCTTCTTACTGCATCTCAGATGTAATCTGGCAAACAAACATCAGGAACTGCTTTCCCAATACTCTATTTCTAAAGTACTCTTTTTAAATCAGGTACAACTTTCGTACACCTTCAAATAAGACTTTTTCCTCTTAACCACATCATTGAGATACTCTCACAAACATGTTTGTAACTACACATTACTTAACCTTCACTCAATTACTATGCAACATAAGATCTTTGACTGCTATTCTTCCAATCACTAATAGAAACATTGTTATGTTGACATCAATGATAAATACAATCATGAATGCAACATATAAATACTCTCCAATGTTTAAGATCCTCCCCCAATGTAGAATCATTAGTATTCATGCTAATAGTTGATTGGTAAGGGAAAAAATATTTTTCCCCCAGATCTAGTTGTTGATAACATTTATTCAATTGTATATTGCCATCGATGTTACACAAATGTTATACTCTAATCAAGCACTACCAATTGGAATTGAGTTTAGAAGACTCTAGTATCAACTAATAAATTTCAAGGATTCATGTGTAAATTAATTTAGGTCAATTACTAAAGGATTTCAGTGTAAATTGAGTCAAGTCAATTACCAAGGAACTCAGTGGTATCTAAGTGACCCAGTTTTAACTGACATACTGCAAATTAATTTTACTTATTAGTTGGTTTATGCAAGATGACTCAGTGGATGTTATTTATTTATTTGAAAGGGTATTCAAGATGAATTGATATTGGATATGATATATATGAAATTTCAAGATGTGGATTTCAATATGGAGAAAGTGGAGAAGAAGATAAGATGTGAATAAAGAAGGATATCTAATTTAGAGAAGAGTGTCCAAGGAGCTACAAAGAATATTCTGATTAGGGATGATCTAGATGATAAACTAGAATAGTGATCTAAATTTGCAATTCAATTGCTTCATTAATCAGTTCAATCATTTTTACTCTCTAACAATTGTAGTAGTGAAGAAATTTCTTAGCAGAGTTGACTTAACAACCATTTTGTAAATCCTTTAACAAGGTGGAATTTCTAGATTGAAGTGTCTTAAGACCTCTAACAAGGCCACTTCTAATATGGTAATTTAAATCCTTTAACACGATCACACCTAATAGCGTATTTTGTAACCTTTAACAAAGTTAGCTCCTAATAGGGCTCACTTCAGAAGAGTGAAAAGTTGTTACTAGTTGCATTAATGGTTTTCCCAAATTGGGTTTCCACATTAAATCTTGGTGTCTTATGTGTTCATTTTATTTTCTTACTATTTTATCTTTCTACAACTAAGTTACTAAAGGTTAATACACATCATTATCATATGATTGCTTTGTTAACCAAGTTACACTGAATATCTAGTTCTAACCAAGTTGTGAGTTAAAAGGAAGTTTGTATTAGAATCTAAGGGATTTGGAATTGTTTTAGTGGTAACTGATTCACCCCTCCCCTCTCATTTTCTCCTCTTATGTTTCCAATAAATAGTATCAAAGCTCTTGGTGCTTATAGGAAAAATTTCAAGGACATAAGCTAAAGATCAAGATGTCTTACGAAAGAGATATTCCTAAGTTGAACAAAGATAACTTCAAAGCATGGCAGGATCTCATGAAGCTGCATTTGGGAACCATTGGACATATGGGCCTTAACTTCCTAGATAACTAGTATGTGTCACCTCCTGATCATTTGTCTATGGATCTGATGGTAGATAAAAAGAATCATAATACAATGATGATCGACATTGCTTCTGCTCTTAGTTATGTTGAATTTGATGAAGTCAAAGATCGTCCTACTACTCATGAAATCTAGAACAAGTTGCAAAAGATCTATAGAGGAGAGGAAAATGTGAGGAGAGCTTAAGCAAAAAGTTTAAGAGGAGAATTTGATTAGATGGAGATGAGAGAAGATGAAAACATTACAAAATATAATGAGAGAATCAAAGCAAGTGTGAGTGCAATTAGAGCTTCAAGAGGAAAAATTGAAGATGCCACAATAGTCAACAAGGTATTAAGAATTTTTCTTCCTATTTATGCAATTATAGTGTTAGCAATTCAAGAGATTAGATGTGATCCCAAAAGTGATATAACTTTGGATGCACTAGTGGGAAGGTGAACAGCTTTTGAGTTGGATAACTTTGGTAACTATCTTCCTATCTCTCAGAACATAGAATCAGCATTCAAAGACAAACTAACCTTGGTAGAAAGGAAGGAAACTCAAAAGGCAGATAGTTTTATAATGAAGAAGAAGAAGAATAATAATTTGATGATGACCTTGAAGAAATTGAATCCCTACTTGCAAAAAGGTTACCAAAAGACAAAGGTAAATATAAATGCAAAATTCCATTGATTTTTTTTATTGTAAAGAAGTTGTCACATTGTTGCAAGGTGTCCAAACAAGGAAACTAAAGTCGATGATAGAAAATATAGCAAGTTCAAAGGAAAGAAAGATTTTAAAATCTACAAAGACAAAGGTAAGAAATATGGTTATATTGCTAAAGATTATGGTAGTGATGCTAGAGATAAAATGATATATATTGCTATTAAAGATGAATCAGATGGTGAGGATAACGAAAAGATCACACTTATTTCTCATGTTAGCAAGAATCACACATGGATAATAGATAGTGATTGTTCTCATCACATGACTGGAAATAAAACTAAATTTGAACACTTGAAGCACTATGATGGTGGAAGTGTTAAATTTGAAAACAATGAACCATGTTATGTGAAGGTAAAAGGTTGTATTGCATTGAATATCGCAATCAAATGTGATAATGCCTACTAGGTTGAAGGACTAAGACATAATCTTCTAAGTGTGGCACAATTGAACAGCATTGGATTCAAGGGAGAATTCATGAATGGGAAGGTCGGGCTTCTAGATGGTAAAGGAAACCTAGTTGGAACTAACAATCAGACAAAAGGTAATCTATTCTATCTTCATCTCACTGATAGTTCATGGTTTTTTAGCACATGTAGAGGAAATTTGGTTATGGCATAAATGGATGTGTCATGTAAACTTTGATAATCAGGTTACTATAAGAAAAAACATCAGAGTGAAAGGTATTTCAAATGTGAAGAAACCTAAAATGGCCATATGCAAACAATGTCAAATTGGATAAATGGGTAAAACTAGCTTCAAAAGTAAGAATTTCAATACCGAAGAAGTCCTAGAACTAGTTCATACAAATCTTTGTGGACCAATAGGCATAGAGAGCTACATTGAAGACAAATTTTTCATTTTATTTGTTGATGACTATTCTAGGATGGTGACAGTAACGTACTTGAAGGATAAATTTCAAGCTTTTCAAAAATTCAAGTCATGTTTGGCTAGAGTTGAGAAAGAAATGGGTAAGAATTTAAAATGTCTAAGATCATACAGAGGAGAAGAATTCATCTCTAATGAATTCAATGAATTTTACAATGAGAGAGGAATCAAAAGACATGTATCTACACCTGGTACAACTTAGCAAAATGGCATTGAAGAAAGAAGAAACACATCGATCATGGATTTTGCAAGAACATTGATGATAGAGAAAAATATTGCAACCAAATACTAGAAGGAAGCAATTAGCACAGTAGTTCACACCTTGAATAGAGATCAACTAAATAAATGTATAAATCAAACACCTTATGAATTATATTATGGCTATAAACCTAATGTATGTTATTTCAAAGCATTTGGAAGCAAATGTTATATCCTAAAAGAGACAAGGAAAGGAAAATTTGATGTGAAAAGTGATGAAATCATTTTCCTAAGATACTCCAACAAAAGCAAAGCATATAAATGTTTAAATCTTGCTACTCACAAGGTTATAGAAAGTGCACATGTAAAAATTGATGCATTTTTAGAAAAGAATGAAGAACAAACTAGCAAGGAACCTAAGGATTACATAAAAATATTTTACTTTGAGCCTAATACTTTAAACAACATTCATTAGATTACCCCACCCAAGTCATCCAGGTCTGGAGTATCAACCAAGTTGCATATAGTGTTGATCGAGTTCTAGCTAGTGCAACCAGAGCTAGAGAGAGTTCAACCCAAGTCTTAGACAGAGGAACCCCCTACTACATTTGGGACTGAATTAGGAAGGTAGGTCATTGCAATTGCAATGGCCACTCCTCACCCAAGTGACAATACCACAAATTAGCTCCCAAAAGATGGGTGTCAGACTTTTTTTGTCACAAATTATGATGGCAAGGGCCTCCATCTCAATTGTGATGGCAAGGGAATCCATCACAATTGTGATAGATAAAACTATTGTAACTTGGAAGAATACAAGGGAAAGAGTTTGTCTTCATGTCATCCTAATTGTGACAATAGACCATCACAATTATGATGGCTTAAGTTTTTAGTCTTCCATCGTAAGTGTGATGGGTATGTGATAGTTGTGTTGTGGGAGTGATGGCTATCTGTCAAAATAGGCCAATGCAAGTGTGATGGGTATGTGATAGTTTTGTTGTGAGAGCGATGGCTTTCTATCGGAAAAAGTTGTCACAATTCTGATAGGTAGCTTAATTATTTTTAAAAAATTGATGCTTGTCCAATGAAGTTCTTTTACTGTTGAGAATATTATTGAATTTTTTTTGCAACAATGAAGATCAGTTATACATGACCGACCTGTAAATTCAGTAGGCGTATGTTCTAGGTAAAAAATACCATGGGACATTGGAATCTAATTTGTTTTATATAACCATATTATAGATGATATTTTTGAAAGTAAAATAATGAGTGGATTATGCCTTTTTTCTAGTTGGTTCTATGAACATGATTCAAGTGCTCTTTTGCTTTTGATGACATAGGCAAAAGGAGCCAGATATGTATTTAGCTTTAGATAATCTTGAGAGTGGACTCATTTGAAGTAATCCTAGAGGCTACATGACCAAGTTGGACATGCAAAGATAATTAATATAAGAAATGTTATATAGGGGATAGAGATTTGAAACATCTTACAAATGTATGTAAATGGCTATTTGTAATCATTTGTCATACAAGTGCCAATTGATATCAATGTATCTTTTATAGTTATGGTATCTATGTGGATGCACATTTTTGTTATCAAATCAATCTATTTTGGTTATAATTTACATATAATTGTGTATAGGGTTATATTCTCAAAACTTTAAAGCTATTTGAATTACAATAGCATTACATGACGATGATGCAATAGATGTAAAGTGTAAATGGAATTCAATTGGATGGTTTAAAATGAAAAGAAAACTAAACACATTAAGAATAATTGAAATATAAATATAGAAAGAAAATTGTAATTGTTATTTTGATGTCCAATAAAGTGAAAAGAGAAGCACAACTCAAATTTCAATTATAAGACATAAAGATTCCATTTTGTCAATTAATCTTGTATTGTCCTTTCAAATTTTAGTTGTAGGAGTACATATTGTCATGGACAAAATATAATTGGAGCATAGAGATAGTTTATAAGGTAGTGGTTAAGTCCATGCCCTCACATTTGTTTCCTCTACACAAGCATGACTATGGACATTCAAAACTTCATTGAGAATAGCCAAATATCCCATCATTGAAAGACCTCTAACAAAAATGTAAACCTTTGAGGTTTTTTCAGCTCCACTTGATGTTGTATGCATATGAATTGAGATTGTATATTGAACTATGGCATACTTCTACATTGCCTAAAGCCAATAGATTCACATAGTTAGTTGTCATGCAACCATAGGTTAATGTTGAACTTCACTTGGTTTTGAGAATAGTTTAATATGTTATCATGAATTCTGATGATACTACTTTGGGGGAGTATTCTAATAATTTGAGAGTATTGACATGTTGCACTCATGACTATGTTTGTCATTAATGTCAACGTAGCACAATTTCTATAAAGACTAGTTGAGTAGCAGATAGAGATCTTGATGGTATAGTATATGGTTTGATTGTCTGGTGATGTGTAGTTATGGACATGTTTGGCACAGAATCCTAATGACATGGTCAAATGCGTAGATTCTAAGAAGAAGACATACAGAAGTGTACCTAATTTATAGAGTGTAGTTTAGAGACAGAGTATTGGGAAAGATATTCCTAATGTTTGTTGCCTATCTTACATCTAAGATTTAAAGAAGAGATGTGCAATCACATAGTGACAAAGGATAGTCAGTTGATGGCATCAACAAGTGTGCAAGCCCTAGTATCGCATGTGTCAATTTTTGTATAGATTGTGAGCCCACATTGCTATTGTAATTGTAATTAATTAATTATCTTATTACAAATAATTGGGAAAGCCTCAAGGCTGACTCAAGAAATTATTATAAAGATATGGTATAAAGGAAAGATGTTTTCCTTGATTGTAAGGTATGGAGTTCAAGTATTATGATTGTTATTGAAGTGAAAAGTGTGAAAAAGAGTAGATTCCTTACTAAATACATGTAAATAATCCTAGGGGTTATTGGATGTGAGATTTGTGATCTGGTTACAAAATTAGGATTAGAGGTCTAGTTGATAGGATAGAGAAAGAGGAAGTAATATTACAATACCATTCTATTATTCTATAAGGAATAATATAAATATCATTTGGATAGGGGGTTCATTGATCTTGCCCTTGAAGCTATTTGGGTAGTGGGTCCAGTTATCTTCCACAACTCCTAACATGGATTCAAAGTCTTCTTATAGGGACTCATATGTATTGAATGTATTCATGGACTCCTTATGGGGTCCATCCTCTAACAAGTAATATTTATATTAGTACATAATCTTGTGGGTACTACCCCCATCAAGGTTTTCCCTCTGATCAAGGGTTTCCCTAGTTAACATATCAGGTGTTATTGTGTATGAGTATCTTGTTGTGGTTTTAGTTTACATTACTCATATGGTTAAGTTTGTTTAAGATTGATAATTGTGATTTTAGTTGGATAACTAATTCACCCCCCCACCCCTCAGTTATATCAATGGACTATATATTCTAACAATTGGTATCAGAGCATCAAGTCCTTGAAGGATAAGCTTAACAGCTTTAGCAGATCGATGGAAAATCTTTTTAGAAAGGATAGTACTAGATTTGATGGGGCCAGCTATGGCAATTGGAAGGAGAAGATGAAGACTCATCTATTTTGTATGGGTCTAGGATATTGGATCTTGACAAAGGGAAAGAAGACAATCATTGAAGAAGAGAGAGATATATTCATGTGTAAAATGAGAGCAAGAGAAGCTCTACTAACAACTCTTCCAGAAAATGAATACAGTCAAGTAAAGTCACTTGTAACATCTTATGTAATTTAGAAAGCATTAGAATCTACTTTTGAAGGTGATGATTATTCAAAGAGAATGAGATTACAGAATTGGATATGTGCATTTTAAGATGCTAAAATGATGGAAGATGAATTTGTTAAAAATAATAGTCCACCAAGATAACTGGGGGGTGAATTAGTTATCCAACTAAAACATTTATTAACCTTAATTAATCTTAACCATGTAACCAAAGTAAACAGCAACCATAATAAGATGCACATACACAATGCACCAGATTTGTTATATATATGCATTCCTTGTTAGAGGATGGACCTTGTTAGGAGTCTATAAACACATTCAATACATAAGAGTCCCTATTAGTATACTTTGAATCCTTGTTAGAAGATTCCAACCCTGTTAGGAGTTGTGCCAACCCTATTGGGAGTTGTAGAAGGCGGAAGGACCCACTGTCCAAATAGCTTCTAGGGAAAGACCACTGAACTTCACTATCCAACTGATCTCTCGACTATTCCTTGTAGAATAATTATTTTTACTATGCTTTATCTTCTTTCCTCTATCCCATCAACTAGACCAATCACTATCAAACCCTCTAGATCAAGTCACAAACCTCGGATCTCGAAAAAAAACCTTGGCAATGAAGTTTTCTCCAACTTCACTCTACTCTTCTTATCTTCACATGTCAACTTGATTATTCAGTGTTGATATCTGTTCCCCTCTTTTTTCTCTTCTTTCTTTCTCCCTACTTACTTCTAAAACAAAGGAAAATTTCCTTTCTTTATACCGAGTCCATAAAATAATTCCCTTGAATTAGCTATTACACCTTCTCAATTAATTATTATAGGACCTCATTAAGAACACATTTTACTTAGCGATAACATCAATCTATCGCCTAATATCTTGAATAAATTTTTGTACATGTAATATTATGATCAGAAAACTTAGCGATGTCATCTCCAAAATTTCTTATACGTGCCTTTAACCTTTCTTCTCAAAATAAAAACTCTACTAAGAGATATAACAAGTTTACCAAAACATGCTTCTATAAACTCTATCTCTAAATAGTCTTCACCAAAACTTTCATAACTTCTTCTAAATTTAATATTTTTGCCCCTGAGGTTAGTTTCACATACTAGAAATTTAGTTATATCTCCCATTAACCTTGCTAGTGAAAATACTCAACGATCTATCTATACCAACTTAGTCTTTATCATTGTTCTTTTGTCAAATACCACAGAAAACTACTATGTTGACATCAATGAAAAACACAATCATGAATGTAACATATCATCATGATAATGCTCTAATAATGTTTCTATAATACTCCCCCATAGGAATATCATTAGCATTCATGCTTCCAACAGAATCTTTAAGAAGTTATATTAGAAGAATATCAGAAATTGTTGTAGGAATTCAATCTTATGGTGGAACCAAGAAAGATGATAAAGTTATATGGACAATCTTGAAAAGCTTGACGCCACCATTCAATCCTATAGCTTAGATGATTAAGTTAGTAATGCCCTCCACTAAGGATTCTATAAAGGAAATGTTTCTTGGAAGATTAGAATCAGTAGAAGAAGATCTAAGATAGTTTGGAGAACTATCAAGAGTCAAAACAATTTTCAGTGCCATGAACATTCGACCTAATTTGACAAGGAGTGCAAGCACTTGTACATATTTTTTTGGTAGCATTAGATCTAATGAAGACAAGAAGATTGAGGAAGGAATAGCCCTTCTTGTGAGAAGAGAAAAAGATGATAAGAAAATATTTAAATGTTGGATTTTTAATGAATTTGGTCATTATACATCTAAATGTCCTAAAAGAGAGAAAAAGTATACAAGAAAGTTCAAGCCTAGAAGAGATAGAGATATAAATTGTTTGTATGCAAAGAAAGATGAAGAATCTGATGAGAAAGGTCAAAGTGAAAGTGATGTTGAATTAGGATTTGTGGTTATCAAGGAAGATAATCTTGATAGAGAAATTAGAGAAGAAAGAGCTCTAGTTTCTCAAGTGGAAAAGAAATATGATTGGATAATTGGCAATGGTTATTCACATCATGACTGGTGATATGGACAAGTTTTTTAAGTTCGAGAATCATGATGGGGGTATTGTTAGAGTTGGTAACAATGCAACCTTTCATATAACAAGAACTGGATCCATTACTCTTGATGGTAAAACTAACACTGATGATGTTTATTTTGTTGATGAATTAAAGTATAACTTGTTGAGTGTTGGATAGTTAGTGGACAAGGGTTATCTATTGCAGTTCACTAAGATGAATTACATTACCAAAGATAAATATGGCAAGATGATTGGAAGTGGTGCTAGATCTAGAGGTAATGTATCTCAATTGAATCCTATTGAAATGACATGTTTGGTAGCTAAAGTGGACAATAGTTGGTTGTGGCATAGAAGATTCTATCACATAAACTTTGATAATATCATGAAGGTTAGTAGCACTTTTACAGTTAGATACTTGCCTAGGAGTACAAAGCCTACTAATGTTGTGTGTATGGAATGTATTTTGGCTAAGCAGAAGAAAGTATCATTTCCTAGCAAGAAGTTCACTACTACAGAGAAGTTGGAAATCATTCACACATATCTAAGTGCTCCTTCTAGAACAAGAGAATTTTATGGTGAAAAGTATTTTATGATTTTTGTTGATGATTTCACTAGAATGATGTGGGTAGTATTTCTTAAAGAGAAATAGGCAGCTATCTACACCTATAACACCTAAGCAAAATGGGATTGTTGAAAGAAGAAATAAATCAGTAGCAAACATAGCAAGAATGATGTTGTTTGAGAATGATGTTTCTAAGACATTTTAGAGAGAAGCAGTCAATACAATAGTATATACTTTGAACAAAGTACAAATCAAAAAGGTATGAGCAAGACATCTTATAAACTATGGTTTGGTCATTCACCATTAGTTAAGTATTTTAGAATATTTGGAAGCAAATGCTACATTAAGAGAGATGATGACATTGGTAAGTTTGATCCAAGAAGTGATGAAGGTATGTTTATTGGTTATTCATTGAAAAGAAATGCTTATAGATGTTTCAACTATAGAACTAAGACAATAGTTGAATGCAAAAATGTAAGGATTGATGAAAATTTTGGAACTAAAGAAAAGATGGTAGATTATAATTTAGACGGAGAAGAAGATAACTTTGGAATTGTTAGATAGAATGTTGAAGTTTTATTTAAGACTAACAATGATTTGAAAAATGATGTGCTAACTATTGAGCAAAGAGGAGATAAGAGATCTGAACTGAGAGAAGAGATAAGAGTTGAGATGTCAACTCCTACCCCTAAAAAGAATCTGACAAGGAATCACTCTCCTCAATAGGTAATTGATAGCAAAGACAACGGTGTGATGACAAGGAACAAAGTAAATGAGGATATTTGTCTAATATCTCAAGTTGAACCTAAGAGCATAGATGAAGCAGTTAAAGATGATCATTGGATTCAAGCAATGAATGAAGAATTGGATTAGATGGCAAAGAATGATACATGGGAGTTAGTTCCTAGACCTAAAGACAAGAATGTGATAGGAACCAAATGGGTATTCAAAGACAAGATGAATGAGCAAGGCGGAGTTGTGAGGAACAAGGCTAGAATTGTATGCAATGAACATTCATAGCAAGAATGAATAGACTATGAGGAGACATAAGCACCTATAGCTAGAATGGAAGTAGTAAGGATGTTCTTGGTTTATGCAATGAATAAGAAGTTCAAGGTTTATCAGATGGTTGTTAAATCAGCCTTTCTAAATAAAGAAGTTGAAGAAGAGGTATATATAGAGAATCCTAAAGGTTTTCCTTTATTAGAAGACAAAGACATGGTAGGAAGATTAAAGAAAGATTTATATCGCCTAAAATAAGCACCTAGAACTTGGTATGCAAGGTTGGGAAGTTATTTCGCAAAGCTTGGATTTGCTAAAGGTATAGCAGATAGTAACTTGTATTTGAAAGAAATTGAAAATGGTTTGTTGATTATTGTAATATTTATTGATAACATCATTTTTGGAGGTAATGATGTAGCAAGTGATAAGTTTGTTGAAGAGATTAAGAATGAGTTTGAAATGAGCATGATAGGAGAAATGAATTTTCTCCTAGGATTGCAGATTGTATAGAATAGTGATGGTATTTTCATTTCGCAAGCTAAGTTCTTGAAAGATTTGTTGAAAATGTTCGGTTTTAAAAGTTGTAAACCTATTGGTACACCTATGATAACTAGTCACAAGTTATCCAGAAAAGATTAGATGCCTAAAATAGAGCTGAAGAAGTAAAAATCCATTATTGGAGCTTTGTAGTATCTGACTCACACTAGACTAGATATAGAAAATGTAGTTGGGATTGTAGCTAGATTTCAAGCTGATTCTAAGGAATATCATTTTGTAACAATGAAGCGAATATTCAAATATATGAAAGGGACATCTGATTATGGAATTTGGCATGATAGTTCAAGTGATTTTACTCTATGTGCATATACTGATGCAGATTAGGCAGGCAATATGGATGAAAGAAAGAGCACAATGGTGGAGAATTCTTTCTTGGAGGAATATTGGAAACTTGGCTAAGAAAGATGTATTTTGCAAAGTACTACTCAAGAAGAGTGTGTTGCAATAGAAAATAACAATAATCAAGTTATGTGGATGAAGCAGATACTGAAGGATATCAGAATTGAGTTTGAAGAACCTATTATCATTTACTATGATAACACAAGTATAGTGAGTATGTCTAAGAATCCTATCTTACATTCTAATACTAAGCATATATCTATTAAGTATCATGTACTAAGAGAGAAAGAAATAGAAAAGAAGATTAGATTGGAATATGTGAGTACTAAAGATCGGATTGCAGATATCTTTACGAAGCCTTCTCATAAAGATACATTTGAGTGCTTGAGAGGTATGCTTGGGGTTATGTCCTTGCCTACTTCTGAGTAGATGATGCAAAGAGTGCACCAATCTAGTGGTACAGAGCACTATTATTTTCCTAGACTAAATGTTAATAATTCCCATATGGGGGAGTATCTTTGATGATCTAAGTCACTAAGTACTCTTGGTATTTGGTATCGAATAGTGTCTTTGGACACTTGAGCTAGTTGATGAACGGGTATAGCATATTAGCAATTGGAATTTAACAATTGGTATGTTGTAACATTGAGATTGAGGTATTTGACATTGATGTTAATGGGGGATAATATGCATGAAAAAAATATCCTAAGGTATGGGGGAGATCGTCTCCTAAGTATGGGAGAGATATCTTGTTAGAGAGATTTAGAAAGGTTGATGAAAGGAAGCAGGAATATGCATCTGATTTATTGTGAATTATTTAGTGTGACGTAAATAATTGATTTCTAAGAAGAAGGATCATGCACCTATGTGCATCTGTTGTGTTTTAGATTCTTTTTGGCATGTGGTCAACTGATACTGGTCAGTAGCAGCAACAGAACATTGTTTGTTATTCTTGGAACTTAGATGTTTTTTCATCTATGTTGCCATCAATGCCAAAGGGGGAGATTGTTAGCATGAATTTTGATGATACTACTTTGGGGGAGTATTTTAAGCATTAGAGAGTATTGACATATTGCATTAATGACTTTGTTTGTCATTAATGTCAACATATCACAGTTTCTATGTAGACTAGCTGAGTAAAAGATAGAGATATTGATGGTATGGATAATGGTTTGATTGTCTAGTAATGCATAGTTACATACATGTTCAGCACAATGTCTAGATGATGTGGTCAAGTGTGTAGAGTTTGGGTCAAAGATGTATAGAAGATATACATGATTTACAAAGAGCAATTCATAAACAGAGTATTGGGAAAGAAGTTCTTGATGTTTGTTTGCTAGATTACATTTGAGATGTAGTAAAGATACACAGTTGGGTAGTGATAGAAGATAGTCAACTAATAACATCAGTGAGTGCACAAGCCTTAGTATCACACGTGTGAAGTTTTGTATAGACTTATTGGAATTACAAATGGGAAACATGTACTTCTGAGGGGGGTGAATCAGAAGTTCAAAATTTAGCTATTAAAACTTTCACCGTTCATTAGATGCATGTAATATATGAATTGAAAATAACATGTAAAGCGCATACATCTAAATCATGTAAGCATATAATCAAACACACACAACACACTTAACACCAGATGTGATTACCCAAAAACCCTCCAAATGAGAAGGTAAAATTGGGGGGGGGTGGTGACATCCACACAAATCTTCACTACTATAGCAATAAAGTGTAGCCAATTAAGGTTACAATTGTTTGACCATGAAACATGATCTGCCCTATGAAAGGCCTACCCTATTAAAGGCTTACAAAGACTGTTAAGTCCCACCTTTTTAGAGGATTTGAACACCCTGTTAGAAGTGTGCCCGGTTAAAGGACTTTAGAACATCCACTTGGAATGTCACCCTATTAAAGGATTTACTACAGCCTGTTAGGACTACTCTGCCTAGGAGATTTAACTTCAATCACCTGTTAGGATGTTCCAGCATAGATCTTATGATTGGCTCTAGTTGCCTGATTAAAGATCAAATTCATATAGTGTCCTTCTTGATCCTCTTTGATCTAATATAAAAATTGTTGTATCTTTTGGTTCTTTGTTCTCCTCCAACTAATTCTACAATTCATTCTTACTGCTAAGTCACCTTGAATGCTCTGTGAACAAATTTGATCATTTACCCCTTCACAATGCTCTCTCTTGATAAAATATTTGAGGCTTCATCTTCCTTATAAAGACTTTGATGGCTTAGGGTTAGGTATGAATGTATGGCTAAGATTCATTCTTTTTTCCACTCAATCCTTCTTATTTTTTAATTTGTCCTTATCTTTAAAGAATCAAAATCTAAGCTTATGTCAGCTGAAAAAATGGTTTACATAGTTGTTTGTGCCATCACAAACAAATATTTCCAATCTGTGTTACTTGGCACTCAAAGTTATTGATGCTTAACACATACCATAATTTTTTTTCTAACTTGGCACCTGAACTTCTCAGCATCTACTATTCACTTGGCACTTGAATCACTTAGCATGGTCTATCTGCTTGGCACTTCAGTGACTCGGCACTCATTACAACTCAGCATGGTCTTGTATTTACATATTATACTCGACATGCATTACTATTTCAACATAAACTAAGTAAATATCTTAAGTGTGTTGACACTCAATTGTCAAAACCAATCTGAGATCAACAGGATTGTAATCCGGCAATGCTATTGTAATTATAATTAATTAATTACCTTATTATATTTGATAGGGAAATCCTCAAGGCCGACTCAAGGAATTATTATGAAGATATGGTATAAGGGAAATATGTTTCCCTTATTTGTAATGTGTTTTGATCATGGTAAGAAGTAAAAAGTACAAAAAGAAGCAGATTTCTTACTGAATGCATGTAAGAGATCTAAGGGATTATTGGATGTGAGATTTGTGAACTGGTCACAAGATTAGAAGAAGCAAAAGTCCAGTTGATAGGATGGAGAAAGAGGAAGGAATAATATAGTATAATTATATTATTCTATAAGGAATAATATAGAGATCATTTGGATAGTGGGTTCATTGGTCTTGCCCTTGAAATTGTTTGGGCAGTGGGTCTAGTCGTCTTTGACAACTCCTAACAGCATTGGAATCTCCTAACAGGGATTCAACATCTCCTCACAAGGACTCGTATGTACTAAATATATTCATAGACTCCTAATAGGGTCCATCCTCTAACAAGGAATATTTATATTAGTATATCATATTGTGGGTACCATCCCCACCAAGGCTTTCCCTCTGATCAAGGGTTTCCCTAGTTAACATATCTGGTATTATTGTGTATGATTATCTTGTTGTGGTCTTAGTTTATATTACTCATATGGTTAAGTTGGTTTAAGATTGATAATAGTAATAATAGTTGGATAATTGATTCACCCACCCACCCCGTTATATCAATGGACTATATATTCTAATAATTGGTATCAGAGCATCAAGTCCTTGAAGGATAATCTTAACAATTTTGGAAGATCGATGGTGAATCTTTTCAGAAAGGATAGTCCTAGATTTGATGGGGCCAACTATGATAGTTGGAAGGATAAGGTGAAGACTCATCTTTTGTGCATGGGTTTGGGATATTGGATCTTGACAAAAAGTAAGAAGACAATCATTGAAGAAGCAAAGCTAGAAGGATGCAGTGAAGAAGAAAGAGATCTATTCATGTGTAACATGAGAGCAAGAGAAGCTTTACTAATAGCTCTTCCAGAGAATGAATATAGTAAGGTAAAGTCACTTGAAACTTCTTATGAAATTTGGAAAGCATTAGAATCTACTTTTGAAGGTGATGATCATGCAAAGAGAATGAGATTACAGAATTAGATATGTGCATTTCAAGATGCTAAAATGATGGAAGATGAATTTGTAAGAAGTTATATTGGCAAAGTATTAGAAATTGTTGCAAGAATTTGGTCTCATGGTGGAACCAAGGAGGATGATGAATTTATATGAAGATCTTGAAGAGTTTGACACCACCATTCAAGCAACTGGCTCAAATGATTTAGCTAGTAATGCCTTACACTAAAGATTTCACAAAGGAAATATTGCTTGGATTAGAATTAGTAGAAGTAGATCTAAGATAGTTTGGACATCTAGCAAGAGTCTAAGATAGTAATGCCTTACACTTAAATTCATTACTTAACAATACTTAGTGCATACTAAGTAAATATTGTATGGTGAGCATAATGCATGTCAAGAAAGATATATAGTATGTGTCGAGTAGACAATTAGTGTCGAGTCACTCCATTTTTGAGAGAGCTAATTTATATCAATTGGTTTAGATGCTAAGTGAACAGTGGATATTGATTCATTTAGAGGCTAAGTTATATCATTGAAGATATAGTGGATGTCAAGCATCAGAGGCTTCAAGTGTCGAGTAAACAATTTTGAAAATAGTTGTTTGTAATGAAGCAAACTCCTATATAAACCATTTTTGGGCCAACTTATGGGTTATTTTGTGATTCTAAATGATAAGAAAAAATCTATATTGATAATCCCTATGTAGTACATATAACCAATCATATTGAGGGATGTTCTAAGTGGAAAAATGGGTGAATCACAATTGTTGATTCCTACCTAACCTTAGGTCACCTAGGTCTTCTTCAGGAGGAAAAACCCTAAAGATTTTAAGAGAAAAGAGAGAAGTTTTCATGCACAGATAGAGCATTCATAGTGACTAAGGAATTATTTGCAAATGGAAACTCGGGTAATTTTGATGTAGTAGTTGCAAATCTGATGGAAAAGAATGGTGCCCTAACTAAAGAGGTTAGGAATCTTAAGATAGAACAAGAATTCCAATTAGTATTGCTATATGAGGTGACCAAGTACAAAAAGAAAGTTGAGGAAGACAAAGTCATGATTGAAAATGACAAAAGGATACTAACAAAAAAAGCAGAAGAGAAGACATCAAAGGTACAAAGGATTGCTAGCATGCAATTGGAAACAATGAATCAAGTGATGATTGTCAATCATGAATTGACTGGAAAGGACATTGAGATCACAACCTTGAAATTATAGAATGAACAACTGAGAAATGATCTAAGAAGAGAAATATTTTTTTCAAAGTTTCAACAAACCTAATAAAGCCATCAAATACTTTGAGAAACTAATGAGATCTCCTAGATCTAAAAATGATACTACTGGATTGGGATACACTATTACTAAGGAAAGAGAATTATCCAAAAGTAGTGAACAAAGAAGCAACAAAGGTAAGAACTACAAACCCACTTTTCATAATTGTGGAAAGGTAGGTCACACCGAAAATGTTTGTAGGAGCAACAATGCAAATCAGAACCCTAAGTAGAAAACCATGGGTTACTGTCAGAAGTGCAACAAGCAAGGACATCAAGCACATGAATGTAGGACCAAGACTTCAAGCACATAAATATTTGAAGTATATTGCCACAATTGTCATAAATATGGACATAAAACATATGAATGCAGATCTAATGCCAAGTGGACATCAAACAAGTAGACAAAGGTGCAACACAATGGAAAATCCTACAAGTGGGATTACAATACAGGGTATAGTTGTCACTATCATCGAGAGTATGGATATGTTGCTACGAATTTCATTAGAACACATTTTAGAAGTGATTACAATGGGTGATTGAGTCAAACTACATGTTTTAGTTGTTTAAAGACTAGTCACATTAGTACAAACTATCCAACAAGGTCAAAAGCACCAAGCAATGAATTCAATAAAGGAAAAGAGAAGGTTGATTTTGAGAAATTCAAGGTGTAGATGAACAAGACATGGAAGAAAAAGGAATATTGCAGCACATCAAGTTCAAATGAGGCCACTTCATCCAATGGATTAGGTGATCACATCACCCCAAACTAGGAAATCAAAAAGGTATGTGGGACTAATTTTTTAATGATATATTTTATATCAGTTCCAAGAAACTAAGTTTTAAAAAGATTATATATGCATGAATTAAGATACAATGTATTGGTTAGAACCTGGACAAAATCTATAAGTTTGGTTAGTTTTCATGTTTCTGTCAAGCTATTAAAGGTGATAGTATTGGACAAGATCCCTAGGGTTGTCAAGCATAGTAGAAGTCATGTGTAAGCTGAGTGAGTTGAAATTGCTATGATAGTTGAGCTTATAGTTGTGTAATCACTAAGCATTTATTGTTGAGTTTTAAGGGTTATATGCTCAATTTTTGAAACATTTGCATTCATTCAAGATTAAAGAGAGTAGGAAGAGCATAAGGAAAACTAAGGAGAAGGATTCAAGTATTTGTGAACTGGATTCAATTGCTACTCATCACCAATCATCATATTCATAAGATATTTATCATGTGTTGAGTAACATTTTCTGAATTATTGCAAACCCTAGTTATTTATAATGGTGTCTATCTCTTCTACTATTGTTAGAAAGGAAGGAAAAGAGGTTTTGAATTTTCAATTAATAAACAATGAGGTTAAACAACCATCCTTCCAAGCTATTCTTGAGATAGCATACAAGGGAGATCCAACCAGTGCGTTATCTATGATACCACCATAAGTTTGATGATACAAGATGTAAGATGTTTCTACACTTGTAAGCTTGGTAGTACTAGAGATATGGAAATTAGAGAATTGTATGGAAAATTGTGTGTAGATGGAGTGTTGAAGGAGGAAAATAAAATTATAGAGAGAAAATGGTTAACCCATGCCCTAGATTTTCTAAATGTATTCAAAACAAGATGGATTAAGATAGTATTGAGCAGAATACATGATCACTCTATATGGTTGGAAAATGACCTTTCCAAGATCATGAAAAGGATCATTCAATGAGTAATAGGGTATCTTATGCTAGATAGACCCAAAACCGTGTGAGGTGATGCTAAAGAGGTTATTGAAAAGAAAATAGGGATTTTATGGAGCAAAAGAGGAATGACCATAGACACAATTGTTGATCCCTTAATTGCATTTTTACTGAGAGTAATTGCTCACAAGTTCTTTCAACCTAGAAAATTGAACAGTGTGTCTTGTATGGCTGTGGATTTAGGCTACAAGATAGTAAAGATGGATCATTCTTATGACCTTGCTGAGTTACAACTTCAGTAGTTATTAGAAAACTTGGGAGCCATAATAAAGATAAGGGTGCACAATGCAAATTTGGTTAACTATTGGTTTGCATATTCTTTTATGTGTAGAACACATTTCCTTCATTTGGAAAAGTTGCTTGGAAGACCAACAAGTCTATTGTTGTTTAGATTGGAGAGTTCATAAAGCAACTTAGGGACAACTTTGAATCAATCATGACAAGCTATTTTGAAGACTTTAAGAAGTCTACGAAGTAGAGACTGAGAATACTAGTGTCACTAGTAGAGAAATATTATGATGATATTTGTTTTCTAGTTGATGGTGATAATACATATGTATAAGTAGTCATTCCAAGGGTAAGATGGCTCAAGCCATTGCCCTATGAAATCAATGTAGATGAGGCATTATCAACCATTATAGCACTATTAGTAGAAGAAATTGACAAGAGTGCAATCTCATTTGGCAATTATGAGGAAACCAAACCAAGAATTACAATAGATTTGAAGACAACTTCTATGGTGAGAAAGAAAACCAAAATTGTGAAGAAGCTTAAAGAAAGATTTGGTGAAGAGGGAGAAGAAGATGAGGAGGAGGGGGAGGGGGAGGAGGAGGATGAAGAAGATGAGAAACTATCTCAAGCCCAACTTGCGCTAACACAAGGTCAAGGAGAGGACCAAGAAGAAGAAGTAGTAGAACATGATGAAGGTGTCGAGGAAGAAGAAGCCAATGAAGCACCTAACCCTATAGAGAAGAAGAAAAACATCCAAGGACCAAGCAGCAAGAAAACCAAAGAAGGATGTGAAAGATACACAAAAAAAGCCAGCAATACTTGTTTCTAGGGCTAGCACAAGGGCTATTGCAAAGAAGACATAGGAAGCTAACAAACCCAAAGGAAAAAGAACTATTACTACTGTAGAGAAGATTCAACAAGATCAACCAAAGAGGAGGAAGTATATAGATCTAGTTGAATTAGATGAGGAGAGGATTGAATATGATGACAATAGTCAACTCCAAGTAGTAAGCCACAGTCCCTCTTCTAATTTAGACAACTTGTGTGATATTATCAAGAACAATGCAAATTTGTTAGGGTTCACACATGTTGAGGTTGACAAACTTGGAAAGGTAGAAATGAATAAGGTGAAGGAACCTATATACAAGATGATGGCCATATCTAAGAATACTCCAATTGAGCTTGCCAACTCATTACCCAAAAGTCTATATGATAGAGTTGAGCAAAGGTGGAAATACAATTTAACTACTGAAAGAAATATAAAGGAGACTACTCTAGCGAGAGTAATGTCAGATCTAGATAAATCATCTATGACTAAGTACATTAACAAATACAAGGAGAGATTTTCTCCCAAATATAGAGCTTTCAACATTTTATAGAATAATATTGAGGAAGTTGTCAAATAGAGCACCCAAATATGAAAAGCTATTTATGGGTTGCAAATAGAAAAGGCAATTGAACAAGCACCTGGGGAGGTAGGTAAGGAAAAATATGAACAAGAAGTAGTAGAGATTACCAAGGATGGATCTATCAAAGATGGACATGAGAGAGGCATAGAGAATGAAGTAGATGCAGAGGCTATAGCTGAAGAAGAGCAGCAGCAAGATCTAAATGTACCCAAGGTACATATGTCAAGTGCCAGTCCCCCTCATGTGGACCCAGCTAGTCAACAAGACACTATCAAGATAAAGGATGTTTCTGATAACGCAATGCAAAAAATCAATCCTTTAACAAAGGATGATTTGCAAATGAAACTACAAGATTATACTTTAGCTACCATATTATGCACTAATCTTGTATTAGTCAACATAGCTAAGATTGACAAGGTATCAATAGGGGAGTAATAGACAACTGACACATCTTGTGTACCCCTTTCACCTACAAAGACAAAAGATCCAGAAGCACTACAGGGTGTCACTACTGAAATTCATGTTTCAATGACCATTATAGCATGTCAAAGAAAAGACACATTGACATCAAATGTCAGCACATTAGTGCCAAATTCTTCAATACAAGTAGTATTGATAGTTGAGTACGTTGGGACACAAGTCCATATAGGTCAAGAAGATAGTCCTACACCTAACTCATAGATACAAGGTGAAGAATAAAAAATAGAGAAGGAGAAGAACAAGACTGAAGAGTCAATTTTGATTATGAAACCAAAGGAATATATAGAAAGTTAGACATTAGTTACCCTAGCAATCTCTGCATTTCCTATTCTTAGTCAAACTCTTCATAGGCTGAGTGTAGATGCTATACCATTGCAATCATCAAGGCCTGGTCCTGATACATCTAAGGTTGGAGAAGGCACATCTTATGGAGATGTCAACTTATATGAGGTGATTGAACTTCCAAAGTTTGATCTAGCAACAATCACCATAGAACATATGAGCATATTGCAAGAAGCTCTAGTAAGGAAGAAGAATCAAGAGATACTTAGAAGGGAGCACACACAAAAACAAGTTCTATATGACATCAAAGACATTTTTGTTGATGCACATAGCCTCCCAGCATCTAATGAAGATAAACATATTATTGAGAAACTAGTGAATTTGGTTGATAAGATCGATGATTCAAACTTGGATACAAATACTAAAATTTTAGAATGGTCTAAGAAAATATTTCAAACAAAGGTTGATAAAAAGATTTCTAGTGTCGTTGCACTAAGATAGGTTGACTTAGCAACCAAGATGGAAGATGTGAAAAAGGTGTTAGAGAATATATTTTCTCTATAAGCAAAGCTTTGTGATGTGAATTCTTTCACACAAGAAGCACAGAGGGCTATTGACTAGTTGCAAGAAAATTTAAAGATAATAGGTAATATTCTTAAGTTGTCTCTTGGTCATAGTCAGACTCATTTTCAAAGACTGTTATCTACTCAAGGTTAGCTAGCTACATTACAAGCACAAGATGCAAATACTAGTGCTACCTTGATAAACATTCAAGCCATGTTGACCCCACACATGGAGGTGTTGCACAAGGAACTAGCCTTTTCAAAAAATTTGATGAAGAAAGATTCTCATCTTTCTACTCATTAAGGCCTAGTAGACCTTGTTGTTGAGCTAGATGTTCAAATTCAATCTCTAGAGGTAGTATGCAACAATTGGGATGTAACACTTAAGATTATAATGGAGGTCCATCAAACATTTTTGGAAAAATACACTATTCATGTACCACCCATGAAATAAGTGTCAAAAAAGGGGGATATTGGATAAAAAGAGGGATATTGAAGCAAATGAGAGAATACACAAAGGGGGAGTAAATGCAAAAATAGAGAAAGCTAGTAGTTGAAGCAAATTTACTCAGCAAGAGTATCAGATTTAGATTCAGCACAGAACAATCAACTCAGGGGGAGTTATGAAGTTTTGAGGTATAACTGATAAGTCATCTATTTTGCAAAAATTTGAAGTTTTCAAATTTTGTATGCAAGCCAAGTAAAGACTATAGATTATCTGAGTTATGCTTAAGTTAAGGTTATATATGCATGACAAAGTATTTTTGCCACTCACATCAAAGAGAGATATTGTTGATCTCATTGTGGTTTTGACATATGAGTGACAATACACTTAAAGTCATTACTTAACAGTACTTAGTGCATATCGAGTAAGTAGTGTATGCCAAGCATAAGTTGTTGGATAATGCATGTTGAGCAAGATATATAGTATGTGTCAAGCACTAGTATGTTTTGAGCAGATAGTTAGTGCTTAGTCACTCTAGTGATGAGTAAGATAATGTATGCTAAGTAATTCAAATGCTGAGTGAATAGTGGATGTCAAGTCATTCAGAGGTCAAGTTACACTATTGAAGATATAGTGGATGTCAAGAATCAGAGGCTTTAAGTGTTGAGTAAATAGTTTTGGACATAGTTGTTTGTAATGGAAAAAACTACTATGTAAACCATTTTGGGATTAACTTAAGAAGTATTTGGCAATTCTAAATGATAAGAATGAATCTATATTGAGAATCCCTATGCAGTGCATACAACCAATAAGATTAAGGAATGTTCTAAGCAAAAAAATGGGTGAATCAAAATTGTTGATTCCTACCTAACATTAGGTCACCTAGATCTTCTTAAGGAGGAAAAACCCTAAAGAGTTCAAGAGTGAAGAGAGAAGTTTGCATGCACAAATAGAGCATTCATGGTGACTAAGGAGTTGTGACAAAAGATTGAATTGCATAATCAGTTAGAGAGAATAGAGGAAAGTAGAGAGAGGATAGAAGTGATACATCTAAAAAGAGAGGATCAAGTATACATTAGGAAAGAGGTGATATGATATCTAGAAAAGAGGTGATAACCAAAGGATCAAGGCTAATACATTCTGACAGGTGCATAAGTAAAAGTTACTTAACCGATTAGTCTTGTAGACACCTAAATTTGTCCAAAACTCGTTTCCTAGTCAATTAAATAGATATTTATCATCTATTTAATTACCCTATGTTTAATTAAATAAAGTTGCATTTATTTAATTACATTTGCCTTACCATAATTTAAATAAACTAAGGTTTATTTAAATCCTAACCAATTCCCACTTGCATCTAACCTCTTTCACTTTAATTAAGTATGTCATTTACTTAATTAATTCCCTCCTAATCCAAATAGGAATTAAATATTACATTTAATCCTATTTGAGCACATGGCTCTTACTTTTAACCCTCACCTAACCTCACTAGCCTACCTAACCCATCTTGCTAAACCTACCCACTTCCTAATCATGCTTGCTTTGCATAATCATCCTAGCTAATCACCTCTTGATCCTAAGTGTGTTCTCACACATGTGTGAGGAATCCTCACACATGTGTGAGAGATGTTCACACTTTCCTCATCCCTCATGTCTTGCATGTCTCTTGCACACTTGTCCTCTTGCATGAGAGTCAAGGTGTCTCACACATGTGTGAGAAGCCATACCTTCTCACACCCCTTGCACACTTGTCCTCTTGCATGAGAATCAAGTTGTCTCACACATCATTGATCATGTCACCATCAGAGGTTTCTCACACATGTGTGAGCGTATTTCCCCCTTTGAATGGTCAAAACCCTAATCCATGTGGATTCTACTTGGCCTCCACCTCATGGACACCTCATCGATCCTGAGAGATCTTAGCCCTCCATCTTTTACTCAATCTTAGCCATCCATTTTCCTATAAAAGGAGAGCCCTCTCCTCATTTTTTCATGAATCTACTATCTACCTTATTGTTATGATGCTAGACTTGTGAGCAACCACATCCCACAACAATGTGAAATCATCAATCACTTGATGGTTTCTTGAGGTTTGCATAGTGCTATTTTGATGTTCATTTACATGTCTTCTTTCATATTTTGAGGTTTTGCATGATAATGTAGGAATGTGCATTAGTTTCTTAATGTGTTTTCCTTTAGTTACATTTTTATGCAACACATTTTTGGCACGCCCGGTGGGACCCACTTCACGGGTTCAAACTAACGATCTAATGTGTTTTTGAGTGTTTTGTGAGTTTTCAAGATCATAGGTTGAAGGCTTCCATTTGGAAATCAAATTTCATGGGGAGCCTCTAATCGAGCCATAAAGCCCATCATTGCATTTGGAGGACCTAAGGGAAGTTTTTTGACATATAACACTCTATGTTTCATTTCTTATGGCTTTATTTCCAAGTTCTAGGGTAGATAGGCATTAAATATTCGTTATTAGGAAAAATTTTAAAAGGAAAAAAAAATTACTCCTTCTTTGTTCATAGATAAATAGGTCAAAAGGAAAAATAAAAAATTTTAAAAAAAAGGGGTGGGGCTTACCTTATTTGTTTTATGTTTCAAAAAATCAAAATAAAAATAAAATAAAAATAAATAAATAAATAAACAAAATTTAGAAAAAAAATGGGGGGTTAGCATTGTTTGTTGGTTTTTTTTTATATATAAATTAAATTCAAAAAAAAAAAAGAGAAAAAAAAAAAAATTTAATCAAAAATCAAATTTAAAAGCAAAAAAATTTTAAAATTTTAAAAATTTTAAAAAAAAATTTTGGGGGCTTAGTTTTGTTTATATCTTTTTTTATGCAATTTTAACATAAGCGGTCGCCACCGCGGCGCCACCTACAGCAGCGCAACCGCCACCGCGACTCCTCCCATGGCCGCTCCCCCTGAGATCACAACTCCTCTCCTCCCAGTCCCCCCTTTTTCTCACCACCTCTCTACAACCCGTGGCACTTCCCCTTCTCTCGGTACCCTGCAACTCTCCTCCCGCGGCTCCCCCCGATCTCAGCCACGGCCACTCTGCGTCCCCCTTTTTCCGCGGCCCCACCACGTGGCCCCTAATCCCCCACTTCCACTCTCCGCCTGTGGCTAACTTCATATTCCGCCGCCTCTACACCTCCGTCCACCGCTGCCTGCGGCCACCCTCCGCCGAACACTCTCTGCCTGCATTGCTGCCACTGCGGCCTCTCTCCGCTTCCCGCCGTCGCGACGCGACCTCCTCCCATCTCCACTGCAAACCTCCGCCATGGCCGCCACTTAGCTCGGCACCACCAGCCCTCCGCCGTGCTTCCTAGTGCCATTTTCCTCCCCCTCCTCTCGCAGTCCTTTGCTTCCTCCTCCCCATTGGCCAAACACACAACTAACGCATCGCTCTGCCCACAAAACTCTACTCAGCCACACAGCTCCGCTCATCCTCCACTCCTCTCCCACACTTAAACCCTCCCCTCTGCCCACTCAAAAACATATCAATTTTTATTTCATTTTTCAAATTAAATCTATAAATTAAAATGTCATTTTGAAATTTTTTTTTATATAGACTTTCTTTTTTTAAAACAAGACATATAGATTTAATTTTCCATTTTCCTTTTTTCTTTTTTTCAAAAAAGTTCAAAAAAAAAAACAAAAATTTGCTTGACGTTCTCCTAACCATCAAATTTTTGCTCGCAGGTCACTAATGTCAGCGCTGCATCAACAGTCCACATACACTTTTAGACCATAAGGAGCAACCTTCACGTTTTTACTCATAACTTGAGCATACGAGCTCCGTTTTTGAAAAATGAAATATTGCCGGAAAGCTGATTCCAAGCCCGTCGTCATGGTTCTAGTTTCATGAGATTTTGATGTTGTTTATATCTCTATTTTTCCTGTCAAAGACCAAACTTTGTGCTAACCTTTTCATTGCAGGGTTGTTTCGCATTTGTCCTACATTTTCGTTGCCCTAACTTGTTGTTTTGCAAGGATATTTTGTCACTAACCATGTTGCTTGCAAATTTTTGCTTTAATTTTGTTTTAGGGATGAACATGTATGCATAAACATTCATCTTTGAATGCATGGTTAAATGCTAAAACAATCAACTCTAATCTTGAATGCCTTAAGGAAATGGACATGCATGCTTAGGTTAGCAAACATTTCGAATTGGTGCTTAAAACAAACTCACACAATCTCGAATGTCTTAAGGGAAATTGATTTCATTTTTAACATTTTGCTTATGCACACGCTCGATTTACTTTCTTGTTGACGCATTCGCATTTTCATTTACATTGGTGCTATTTCAAATTGGAAAGAATATTGTATGCTTTAAACACGTGTGTCTTCAAGTAGATTACATAACGTAAAGTTTCATTGGGAACGAACGCGTGTCTTTTTGAACCCCAAGGCCACTTACGTATTCTCTCCCCTCGCACCTTTAGGTGATCTTGGGTGTACAAGAAATAAGTGGTCTTGTTTTTCTTTTTTAGGAGGCCTGCTTGGGGATTTCATCACCCCTTGGGACGACCTCAACTCTAGTGTTCTGGCGAAGTATAAAAATCGGGAGGTGAATCAAAAGACACCTCTCTTGGAAGTAACATATTGTCACTCTTGGCTAAGCCCCAAAGAACTTTATACCTTTGGGAAGTGAAGGAGGAGATTTCGGTTACCGTCTCCCCCCGGTTGTGTGGCAGTATTTTCTTTCATCTACAGATTTGGGCCTCACGTACCTTGCGTATATCGAGGGCACCCTCTAGTTGATCCTTGTACAGCCTAGTTGCAACCTTATAGGTTTGTTGGTGTGTTTGACTTTCTTGAGTGTTTGAAACACACTTGCCTTGTACATATTTTCTTGTTTGATTTTGCATCTTAAACTTTAAAAATCCAAAAAAAATCATAAAACATAAAAAACCCATAAAAATCATAAAACTTCAAAAATCCAAAAAAATCAAAACAAATTTCAAAAGCAACAAAAACGAGTCTTGGTTTAAGACCTCTTAGTCAAGTTGTCCACATCACTTCCACGTCACTTCTTCTTTCCATCACCGTCATCACCCTCACACATCTCGTCTTCATCATTCATATCATTCTTTGATCATTACTCTTTGTCCACATCATTTCCTTATCTTCCTCATCATTCAATCTACTTCCTAATCTTTATCCTAGTCATGCTTCATCATCATCCAACTTCAATTTCTTCTGCCAATCCCATCATGCATTCTTAATTCAATCCTCCACATCATCATTCTTCTCATCCAATCCCTTGTCAAATTCATTCCTTTCTAATCAATTCTTAATTCAATCCATTTACATATTCCTCCATAATCAATCTTCCTAATTTCATTTGTCTTCTTCTAATTCAATCTTTCACCAATATTCTACTTTGGTCATAGGAGCATTGTCATCAACATTGGGCTTTCATTCAAATCTCACCTTCACTTGGTTAGGGTTTTTTATCAAATCAAATCAAACCCTAATTCAATCACATCATATCCAATCAACATCAAATTTAATCAAATCAAATCAAATCAAATTCAATCAAATGAATATCGAATCCAATTCAAATCAACGCAAAGTCCAAAGCTCCTAGTCCTAGGTTCATATTTTCCATCCTTCATCAAATCTTTCATCACTCTTCCTCTAGCATCTATGGATTTGAATTTGCTTAATCAAATGGTTGACACTCTTCAAAGACAATATGGAGTTCTACCTCCTATTCAACCTACATATCAAATCCATCCTCAACACTTCATATCCAACTATCATCCATCTCATGTTCATTATTCTTCTACCTTTGACAAGGGAAATCTGCCTCCTTACCCTTCCACTACATACGATTCCATTCCTAGCTCACACACTTCCTCCAACACAAATACCCTTGCCATGGAAATGGAGCAATTAAAGAAGTATCTCTTGGCAAGCCAGCAGCAAGAGGCCACCTTCCATTCCATATGTCCTCTTCCCCCATGGTTTGAAGATCCTAGTCCTCATGTCCCATCCAACTCCAACCCTCCATGCAATCCCCTACCCATAGTTCAACCTTCACATAATCCTAATCCTCCAAAAACATCATCCCCACCTCATAATGGGTTTTTTTCACGTAAATTCTTGGCTAAATATACAATACAAAATAAAGTGAGCCAATCACCCAAAGTTCTTCCTCCAAAGCATGACATTATAGATGTCTCTTCTCCTCTAGATCCAAGCATGTCTCCATCCCATCCTTCCCCTATCCCTCAAGATCTATTTATCCCCCCTAGTCCATCTCATGATTCCCTTCCTAACCAAGATCAAGACATTCCATGTACCATGCACATTATTGATTCGACTCCATCTCAAGAGTTAGCCTCCATAGATCCTCCACTTCATGAAGAGATACCTTCCACTCCATCCACTAGCTCTCCTCCATGTCAAGATCAAATCAATCCATCTCATGGTTCTATTCCGTCCACTCCATTCAATGATCCTATTCCATCTCACGATCCATGCATTCCGCTACATGATCCTCTTTCAAGTCAAGATCAAAGCACTTCTCCATTTTTGTTTCATGATCCCACTCCATCTCATGATCCTATTAGCCCTCATAATCCTAAGCCTCCACATGATCCCATCACACCTATCCAATCCACTCATGAATCTCATCTACCTGGACTCACATCTTCACTTGAAAATGCTAAGTATCCCATTGAAGAAATAACATCTCAAGATGTTGGTACACCTTCCACTCCTTCCAAATCCAAAATTCCTCCATCCAAACCTAAAGCTTTCCATCATTCATATTCCAAGTCCATTCTAGGTCCTTATCTTCCATCCATTCTGGGTCCTTATGTTCCACATTCAAACCCTTCATCCCTTCCTTCCATTTTAGGTCCTTACATACACCCATCCACCATATCCATGTCTGCCACATCATCCCCTATTACAAATCAACAAAGGCACATGTCTTTTAATTCCTTCCAACGTTCACAATCCATAAGCTCTCCATCTCATTTACCTTCATGCACCCATACCATAGCCAATGGAATCAAATTGGATGCTAAAGAAAAAGAGCATAAATAAAAAAATCCACAAAAATCCAAGGATCAACATGTCCCCTCTAAACGACATGTTCAAGAAAAGACAAATATGATCCAAAGCCAAATCAAAAAGCCACAAAGGCTGAAACTCAAAAATGCAAAAATTTTGTGGATACCAAAGCTACTTAATGTAGCAATGCATCTCAAAGAAAGATTCCAAATGACATCCAATTCTGCTAATCCAAAGGCTTCCCGCATTCATAATCCATCCACACTTCCATCTTCCATCTCCATTTTGGGTCCTTATGTACCCAAATCCAAACTCCTAAACCCATCATCCCCTTCATCTATTTTGGGTCCCTATATCCCAAAATCCCAACTTTCTCCTACCTATCCGCCACAATTTCCTCCTTTCCATCACCCTTCAAGGTGTGTGCCAATGCTGATCTTTCCACCTCCTCTCTCCGCTTCCTTCACAACCCTTCCAACCTAGCATCCATCAACCATACCTTCCTCCCACCCACTCCACCCCCTTAATCCAAACTTTTTCATAAGTCATTTTCCTCCATTCACTACCCTATCAACATCTATGAGCAAATAATCAAAATTATTTGAAAAGAAAAAAAAAGAAAAAAGGAAAAATATATCAAGGGATACCGTCCATGTATATAGATGCTTGAGTCCTCCCTTCATTCTCCTATCATGTATCCATTACCTCCCTCTTCCACTTATCCTTCCATCTATTCACTTTTCCCTCTTCCACTTGCACTCTACACTGGGGGCAAGTGCCATCCATACCATTTTCCCTTACATATCTTCCATACTTCCATTTACCTTTCCTTATCCTTTTCCATCTTTGATCCTTGACTTTCACTTTCCTTTCATCCATCCATATACACTTTCCATATCCTTTGCGCATTATCCATACATTATCCTATATACTTCCATAATCCTTCCATACATTTGATCTTGACATACTATCCATATCTCGCATTCCATAGTCCTTGTCATGTTCATTTCATCCATTTTTCCATCCATACTCCTACATGCTTCCTACCCCCTTTCATATGTCCTTGATCTTGGTCATCCCATACCTTTCCTCCACTTCGTATCTCACATTGCATCCATATCCTTCATATCATTACCCATCCCTTTTTCATACCCTCCCTCCCATATCCCTTATCCATTTTCCTTTCATGCCCATGCTCGTGATCACTACTAGAGGCACAATAAAAAAAATGTTTATACATACTTTGGAAGAGCACATGCCTTCTCTTCCTCCATCCACTATCCTTTACACTATCCTTCCATTTTCATGCATCCTTTCCCACCACATTTTTCTTCCATTTTCCTATCCTTGGAATGGGGCATTTGGACTCCTTTGAAACATGGTCCTTGGTTCTGCCCTTTTTGATACCATATCTCATATCCTTTCACCATTCCTATCATCCACCACATCACGTTGCTTTTCCTCCATTTACCATACCTTGACCCTCCCTTGTCATTGGTTCCATTCTATCCATTCTCTCACACATTCCTCTAATCAATTCATTTCTATCCATTCTATCCATTCTCTCACACATTCCTCTAATCAATTCATTTATATCCATTCTATCCATTCTCTTCCACATTCGTTCAATCAATTCATTTCTATCCATTCTATATCACTTTCAATCTAATTATTCCAACTCACTTCAATCAACTTCATTCATCCTCTATTTCAATCAATTTTCACTCCTTCTAATCCTTCACATCAATTCTACTCTCATCATTTTTCATCCTATCAACATCATTCTTCCAATCTCATCCACGTTCATTCTTCTATCCGCCATAAAATCAAAACCAAAAAATATATCAACTATGCAATCAATACTAATCCAATCAATCTAATCTTGTAATCTTGTACATCAATCTTTAATCAATTCATCAAATTGACCCAATCAGTTGATAATCCATTACCCATATTCAATCATTATCATGGGATGAATCCTTCCCAATCCTTGGATGTGCATTATGCTTAGCATTAGCTTTGCCATCCTTAATCAATCCATTTATGGGTTTTCAGCTTGACTAGGGGCAAAATGGTGGTTTGCTTTTGGTCTTTTGTGCATGGTTGCTTGATTACTTGTATGCATTAGCATTTTTTGCATTTATCATGGTCTTTGCATCCTATTGTCCCAGGAATCATGATCTTCCATATCATGGTTTCATAAGGCATATGGTTGTATTAGACCCCTTTTTATCACATACTAGACACATTGTCATCTTGGTTCCTCATACCTTGGTAGTGTTAAGTACAATATCAAACTTAGGTTGTTCACACCATTGCAGCATAACTTCCTTCCATCTTCCTTGAATTTTGAGAGAACATTCGTGTTCTCCTAACCCACATGTCCTCTCGAGGGGGCATACCCTTCCATCCTCGTCATCCTTCCTCATCCTTCCATGACTGGGGCATCATGCTACTAGTCTTATCCTTTCAGCCACTATATTTTATTCTACTTTGATATAACATTACTAATGCTATATCAAAGAGGGGCAAAATGTAGACACCTAAATTTGTCCAAAACTCGTTTCCTAGTCAATTAAATAGATATTTATTATCTATTTAATTACCCTATGTTTAATTAAATAAAGTTGCATTTATTTAATTACATTTGCCTTACCATAATTTAAATAAACTAAGGTTTATTTAAATCCTAACCAATTCCCACTTGCATCTAACCTCTTTCACTTTAATTATGTATGTCATTTACTTAATTAATTCCCTCCTAATCCCAATAGGAATTAAATATTACATTTAATCCTATTTGAGCACATGGCTCTTACTTTTAACCCTCACCTAACCTCACTAGCCTACCTAACCCATCTTGCTAAACCTACCCACTTCCTAATCATGCTTGCTTTGTATAATCATCCTAGCTAATCACCTCTTGATCCTAAGTGTGTTCTCACACATGTGTGAGGAATCCTCACACATGTGTGAGAGATGTTCACACTTTCCTCATCCCTCATGTCTTGCATGTCTGTTGCACACTTGTCCTCTTGCATGAGATTCAAGGTGTCTCACACATGTGTGAGAAGCCATACATTCTCACACATGTGTGAGAAGCCATACCTTCTCACACCCCTTGCACACTTGTCCTCTTGCATGAGAATCAAGTTGTCTCACACATGTGTGATAAGCAATGCTTCTCACACCTGATTGATCATGTCACCATCAGAGGTTGCTCACACATGTGTGAGCATATTGCCCCCTTTGAATGATCAAAACCCTAATCCATGTGGAGTCTACTTGGCCTCCACCTCATGGACACCTCATCGATCCTGAGAGATCTCAGCCCTCCATCTTTTATTCAATCTTAGCCATCCATTTTCCTATAAAAGGAGAGCCCTCTCCTCATTTTTTCATGAATCTACTATCTACCTTATTGTTATGTTGTTGGACTTGTGAGCAACCACATCCCACGACAATGTGAAATCATCAATCACTTGATGGTTTCTTGAGGTTTGCATAGTGCTATTTTGATGTTCATTTACATGTCTTCTTTCATATTTTGAGGTTTTGCATGATAATGTAGGAATGTGCATTAGTTGCTTAATGTGTTTTCCTTTAGTTACATTTTTATGCAACACAAGTCCTAGCATGGTTTTGTAAATCCTTTAAAAAGATGCTTACTTCATTGTAAGTTGAAGTCCTTTAACCAAGCACACTTCTAACAAGGTGTTGAAATCCTTTTACAAGGTAAGACCTAATAGTCTTTGTAAGCCTTTAATAGGGCAAACCTTTCACAAGGTAGATCATAGTTTATGATCAAACAATTGTAACCTTCATTAGATATACTTTACAACTACAGTAGTGAATATTTGTGGGTGTCATCCCCACCCAAGTTTTATCTTCTCATTGGAGGGTTTCTAGGTAACCAAATATCTTGTTTCATATATGTTTATTTGTTTTCATGCTATGGATGAATATGTTTAGTTTGGTTTTTTAGTTCACATGCAAATTGTGAGATAGATGTGTGGTGAATGTTTTAATGGTTAGAGGTTTGAAGTACTAATTCAACCCCCCCCCCACCCCCCCCCCCCCCCCCCCCCCCCCAACACACAACTAGAGTCTACTTTCCCTATTATTATTTCCAAATACATCTTACATCTTGTATCATCAAAACCTATGGTAGTATCATCAATAATGCACCAGTAGGATCTCCCTTGTATGTTATTTCATGAATATGTTAGAAAGATCATTGTTTAACCTCATTACTTATTAATTGAACGTTAAAAAACTATTTTCCTTCCTTTCTAATAGCAATAGAAGAGATAGACATCATTATAAATAACTAGGGTTTGCAATAATTCAGACAACATAACTCAACACACAATAAATACCTTATGAATCTGATGATTGGTGATGAGTAGTAGTTGAATCCAGTTCAAAAACACTTGAATCCTTCTTCTTGGTTTTCCTTATGCTCTTAGTGCTCTCTTCAATCTCAAATGAATGCAAATGAGTCAAAAATTGATAATATAACCCTTAAATTTTGACAATAAATTCTCAATGCTTACATAGTTGTAAGCTTGGCTATTATAGCAATTTCAACTCACCCAACTTACACATGATTTCTATTACACTTGACAACCACAACAAGCTCAGCCAATACTATCACCTTTAATAGCTCAAAATCAACTAAAAATTTTCATGCTTGGAAACAACATGAAAACTGATGCAGAGAAAATTGGAAATCAAACTCTAATCTGCATATAGCAATATTCTATCTCTGAATCAATGGATTCAAGGTTCTAGAAGAGCCTTCTTTGTCCCATTAAAACACAAAATAGATGGGAAACTATACTAAAACAATAAACTATCAAAGTTGGTTCCTTCTATCGAATTTCCACTACAACCAACCACCATAAATTATTTCTCCTCTTTGGCCATTCCCCAAGATTCTCCTTGTTCTCAGTTGCTTCCTCACTAGCATCCACTCATGGCTACACACATATCAGGGTCCTAAAGACTTACCAAAAAAGGTTGAAAGTCACATACCATGGACATCTAACAAATCTTGATGCCACCACCTTTTTCTATTGTCAAAGACTAATAATGATCGGGTTCCCATACAACCACACCATGGCTACAGATGCAAAGATTGGATCATTATTCTGAGAATAATGAATAACATGTGTTCGATTTTCTTTCCAAGAAACTAAATCACTTATTCTTTATGGCTTCATGCCATGCTACTACCTTGTACTTGGGCATCATTTTTCCCTTATACCTGAGCCCCCTCTTCCCATTATTAGGTATTGATAATAGTGCCCTTGTCATTGTATGAATAATTGATGCTGCCATAATATCTCTAATCAAAATATGTTTTACCTTGTGTTGATATCCATCAAGTTCCTCCACAAACAAATATAGTCACAAAACAAAACAAATTAGGTTTCTTCTCCCATTATCAATTCAAATCAAGAATTGGTTATTTTGTTGTTATTAGTTTCCATAACTGTTAAACTCTTCAATCAAACTTGATGCCAAGGAAGACTTAAACATTAATTTTCAAAACTGAACGTATGGATGATATAAAAAAATTAATAAGATATGAGTAAGCCAACTGAAACATCAAATAACTATAAACACATACTTTTTTTATGATATCATCTGCAGATTACAAAATGATATGACTCTCTGGCTATCGCCAGAGAGCCATTTGGTTGCTCTAATAATTACTCCAAAAGTGAATATCTTTCCACTTCCTATCAATTTTCCTATCTACTCTTTGTTTCAATTACAATTATGCCTCTCTTAAAATAGAGCTTCTTGGGGTAGTTATAAAACTTCCCACTCTACCCAAGTTATCTACCTATCTTACATCCATTTCATATGGTGTGTAATAAAATGCTTTACATTATTGTCACGACTATGTGAAGGTTAAGTTTAACCAATTTAATGATGATTTCTAATTTTAACCAAAGTAATGTTAATTTTAATCATTTGAACTATTACGATCTCTAGGGTCTCCCAGAAGTGTAAATGTCCTCATGATGACCTCAAACTAAAAATTTTCTCAAATGTTGAAATGTTGAGGTGCCTCTGCACCAAAAACTAGCAAAAATTATAGATTTATTCCAGGTTCTAACCAATACATTGCATCTTAATTCATGCATATATATAGTCTTTTTAGAACTTAGATTCTTGGAACTAGTGTATAATATATCATTGAAATATCAATCCCACATACCTTTTTGATTGCCTAGTTGGAGGTGATGTGATCACTTGATCCATTGGATGAAGTGACCTCATCTGAATTTGATGTGCTACAAACTTCCTTTTTCTTCAATGTCTTGTTCATCTCCACTTTGACTTTCTCAAATCAACCTTCTTTTTTCCTTTGTTAAATTCACTAGTTGGTGCTTTTGGCATTGTTCAATAGTTTCTACTGATGTGATTAGTCTTCAAATAGCTAAAACATGTAGTTTGACTCAACCACCTAATGTAATAACTTTTGAAATGTATTCTTATGAAATTCTCAGCGACATGTCCATACTCTTGACAATAGTGACAACTATACCTTGTATTGTAATCCTGATTGTAGGATTTTCTATTTTGTTGGCCCTTTGTCTACTTGTTCAATGTCCACTTGACATTAGATCTTCATTCATATGCTTTATTTCCATACTTATGACAATTGTGGAAATATCCTTCAAATCTTTATGTGATTAAAATCTTGGTCTTGCATTCATGTTCTTGATATCCTTACTTGTTGAACTTATGATAATAACCCATGAATTTATGCTTAGGGTTTTGATTTGCATTGTTTCTCCTGCAAACATTTGTTGTATGACCTAGCTTTCCACAATTATGACAAGTGGGTTTGTAGTTCTTACCTTTTCTTCTTCTCTGTTCACCACTTTTAGATGATTCTCCTTCCTCTTTACTAGTGTATCCCAATCTAGTAGTATCATTGTTAGATCTAGGAGATCTCATCAATTTCTCAAAGTATTTCATGGACTCATTAGGTTTGTTGAAACTTTCAACAAATTATTTTTCTCTTCTTAGATCATTTCTTATTTTTTCATTCTATAATTTCAAGGTTGTGATCTCAATGTCCTTTCCATTTAATTCATGATTAGCAATCATCACTTGATTCATTGTTTCTAGTTTCATGTTAGCAATCCTTTGTACTTCTAATGTCTTCTCTTCCAATCTATTGGTCAGTGTCCTTTTGTCATCTTCAATCATGACTTTTTCTTCCTTAGCTTTCTTTTTCTTCTCAATCACCTCACATAGCAATATTGATTGGACTTCTTGTTCTATCTTAAGATTTTTGACCTCTTCAGTTTGGGAATCATTCTTTTCCTTTAGATCTACAACTGTTGAATCAAACTCACTTAAGTTTCCATCTGTAAACAATGAAGTTGTGTCTTTTTCTTGGTAATGTGTGTCATTCTCCTCAATACCTATCTCTTTCCTTCTCTTTAATGAGTGCTTCAACTCATCTCTTGCTTCATTTAGCTGATGTAGGGAAACATGGATTTCAATCTTCTGGTTCTCAATAGTCTTTCCCAACGTATAGACTTACATCTTCAAGATCTTTCCTCAAAGCTGCAAAGCTTTCCTTTCTAGAGAACAAGGTTGTGATACCAATTGTTGGAAATAAAAATAGGGAAAGTAAAATCTGAGAGGGGTTGTGAATCAATACTTCAAAACTCTAATCATTAAAACATTCACCACACATCCATCTCACAGCATGTAAAGTGAAATATCAAACTAAACATATTCATCCATAGTATGAAGAAAATAAACACATATATGACAAAAGATATGTAGTTACCCAGAAACCCTCCAATGAGAAGGTAAAACTAGGGTGGAGATGACACCCATAAATATTCACTACTGCAGTTGTAAAATGTATCAAATGAAGGTTACAATTGTTTGAACATAAACTATGATCTATCTTGTAAAAGGTTTGCCCTATTAAAGGCTTACAAAGATTTTTAGGCCTCACCCTATTAAAGGATTTCAACACCTTGTTAGAAGTGTTCCTAGTTAAAGGACATCAACTTACAATGAAATAAGCACCCTGTTAAAGGATTTACAAAAGCCTGCTAGGACTACTTGGTTAAGAGATTTTTAATAATTCATCTATTAGAATGGCTTAGCCTTGATCCTTTGGTTAGCACCTTTTTGCTAGATATTAGATCACCTCCTCCCTAATGTATACTTGATCCTCTCTTATTAGATGTATCACTTTTTTCTTCACTTTGTTTTCCTCTATTCTCTCTAACTGATTCTACAATTCAATCCTTTATCACAATTCCATAGTCACCATGAATGGTTTGTCTACGCATGCAAACTTCTCTACTTGCTCATAAACTCTTTAGGATTTTCCCTCCTTAAGAAGAATTAGGTGACTTAAGGTTAGGTAGGAATAAATGATTGTGATTCACCCTTTTTTCCTCTTAAAATATCCCTTAATCTGATTGGTTGCATGCAATGCATTGGGTTTCTCAATATAGACTTGTTCTTATCATCTAGAATCACAAAAAAATGCTTAAGTCATCCCAAAAATAGTTTACATAGGAGTTTGTGCCATTACAAACAACTATGTCTAGAATTGTTTACTTGGCACTTGAAGCCTCTAATGCTTGGCATCCACTATATCTTCAATGTTGTAACTCAGCCTCTGAATGACTTGGTATCCACTGTTCACTCGAATCCTAAATCAATCAGCATACATTAGCTTGCTTAGCACTAGAGTGACTCAGCACTAACTATCTGCTCAGCACATACTATATATCTTACTCAGCATGCATTACTAAACAACTTATGCTCAGCATACACTTCTTGCTCGGCATGCACTAAGTATGATTAAGTAATGACTCTAAGTGTATTGTCGCTCATATGTCAAAACCATAATGAGATCAACAATACCCACATATACACATACATATATACATGCATGCATATATACATACATACATATATACATATGTACATACATATTCACATATATATATATACATACATACATATATACATACATACATACATGAAAGCAACAATGCACTTTCTAAGAGTTTTCAGTTGTTCAACAAAATTAATGTTTTAGAAGAAAATGCACCTGAAGAACTATTAGCTTAGAAGAAAGAACATGGTGTTGAAACATTACAAAAAGTGCTTGACATGAGAGGTCTACAAGTGAGGGTGTTGACCAATCTTGAAAACTTGAATGTTGAAATGAAAGCTATTGATGATCAAACACCTATGAAAGAATTACAACACAATATGAAGTTGATTTTAGATATGGAAGAGGAAAATATTTAGAAGTTTGATAATCAAAATTAAGGTAGGAGAGAGAAGGAGGAGTATCTTTGGAAAGAGAAGGAGAAGGAGTGGCTTTAGAAAGAGATTGCATGATAGAAACAATAGCTAGACAACGTAGAGGATATTATAGGAGCCATTGGATAGAATCTAGGAAAGTGTTGCAATAAGTACTATGACATTGGAATCACTTGCAAGTATCTTTGAGAATTTACAATCCAAATATCATGAAGACTAAAAGTTGTGCAATTTTTCATGTATTGCATCTACATTTTCTTATAAGAGTATTTCAACTATTGGCATAGCATCCCTACGATGATCCCAAGTATCCATTTCTTATAAGAGTGTTTCAAGGTTGGGAATCACTTCAACATCCTTTGCATGGTTTAGAGGTAATATCATTGTGGTAGAGGCTTCTACAAGGGAATGAGCCTCATGATTATGGCATTTACATAGAAGCAAAACTTGCTTCTTCAACTCCTTACGGTCAACTCTTTACTGAAGTTATTCTTCCAGCAGTGAGAATAGTTGTTACAAATTCTTGGGAACCAAGGGATCATGAACCTATTCCAGCATATGGAGCCTTTGTATCCAACCATTCATTATAAATTGGGGAATGTGCTTATGCCTAGCATGCAAGTGATGCATCAACATATGCAATTTTATCACCTTGGAAAATTGTATTTGATCCTGCTAGCTAGGAACAACTGATTGTTTGTTGTATTGTACCTAATATGATGATAGTTCTACATGAATTTGTAATCAACCCATCAAATCAACAATTAGGCCCATTTTACTAGGTTAGGGAAATTTTCTTTCTAAAAATATCTACTATGATATATTTTTATAAAATTTCTTGCAAAGGATCTTGAGGTAAATCACTTAGCACAGGTTGAGTGAGTTTTATTGTTCAATTATTTGGATTTTGGAATATGTATGCAGGTGGATCAAATTTTTTTTTGTGCTAAGATGTAATAAGCACCTTTAAAAAGATCTCTAAGATATACATGTTTAGAAAGAAATATAAAGAGATACATGTTTAAAAGGAAAAGAAAAGTGCATTTACATAGCCCTTAAAGGAAATCGCAAAGCAAGGGCATGGCATGGCAACAAAATCATAGATCAAGGGCATGAAGATCATAAGGTCATGGAAAAAAAATGCACTGATCAAAAGGGTACGACAACATTCAGAGCTCTCCACCCTTGTTTGGAGCTCTCCACCCTATATTTCATGTAGCTCTACATAATTAAAACAAATGGGGAATAATATATGTTGTGTTATTTTAATACTCACATGGGCATCGCAATTATGATGCCAACATTGGTATTACGATAATGTCAAGGAAAAAAAAAAAATTTTAAATGACAATCACCACAAATTACACTGCCATCACAAATTTTTGTTGCAATTTGACCCCAAATGTTGTAGTGACCCGAATCACAATCTGTGGGAACTTAGTCTTAGACAATAGAAATAGAGTAGAATTTGGAAATTCATAGAACCTTTGAGCATGGTGAACCAAGTGAATCTAATCTAGAATCTAGAAGTATGATACCTGTAGTTGATAGATATGTCATAAGGCAGCATGCACCTGAGAAAATAATTATGAGATATCAAAAAGGCATTCAAGACTATGGTCTATGGTACAAGAAAGGAGGAAAATTTGATTTGAAATCCTTTACTGATATTGATTGGGCTAGAAGCATTGATGAGAGGAAGAGAACCAGTGGAGTAGAATTTTTCTTGGAAAGAGGTTAGTATCTTGGACAAGCAAAAAGAAAAATTGCATTCTCAGTCTACAGCATAAGAAGAATATGCTGCAGCAATAGTTAATTGCTCCAACATAATGTTGATCAAGCAATTGTTATTAGGAATAAAGGAAGAAATTAAGGATCTAATGGTCATCTATTGTGATAACACAAGCGCAATCAATATATCTAAAAATCCAATGATGTACACCAAGACAAAACACATTGCAATCAAGTATCATTTTCTAAGAGAATTGGTTAGAGATAAGGAGGTCATATTAGAATATATTAACATAAAGGAGCAAGTTGCTGACATATTTACCAAACCATTACCTAAGAATGCATTTTTGTATCTAAGCAGAAAGCTAGGGGTCATTTCCCTATCTGATGCTCACTAGAGTACAAATTACTAATGCATCAACCAAACTACTTTGAAGATCTATCAAGATGATGCAAAGAAGTCAAAGCTCATTGCATATGAATTAGTTCATCAGGTACATTGTAAATTCACTATGTCAATTCTTTGGAATTTGATGTCAAAGAGGGATAGAATCATGTTATATATTCATTAAGGGGGAGATTGATGTAATTAAAGGAAGTAATTTGCAAGAGGGAGAACTTGATCTAATGGAGTCTAAAGATAAGATGGCAAAGGGAGAGTCTTAGAGGGAGTTCTCATGGATGGATAAAGAATCAAAATGTAACTAAGGATATTATAAATTTTTATAAATTATTTTGATTTCTCTAAGTTTTCTTTACTTAATGACATGTTTTGTTACCATCAATGCCAAAGAGGGAGATTGTTGAAAACAATTATTCAAATCTATATTGTCATTGATGTTACAAAAATATTATACTCTAACCAAGCACTACCAATTGGAACTGAGTTTAGAAGACTCCAGTATCAATTGAGAATGTTTAGGGATTCCTATGTAAACTGAGTCAGGTTGGTTACCAGATGAGTTCAGTGTAAACTAAGTTAAGTCAGATACCAAGGAATTTAGTGGTAACTGAGTGACCCAATTTTAGTCGACCAACTGCAAATTAGTTTTATTTATTAGTTGGCTTATACAAGTCAACTCAATGGATGTTATTTATTTATTTGAAAGGGTATCCAAGCCAACTTGACATTGGATTTCATATATATGAAAGGTCAAGATGTGGATTGAAATATGGATAAAGTGGACCAGAAGATAAGATGTGAATAAGGAAGGATATTTGATTTAGAGTAGAGTATCCAAGGAGCTACAAAGAATGTTATAATTAGGGAGGATCTAGAGGACAAATGAGAATAGTGATCTAAATTTAGAATTTAGTTATTTTGTCAATCATTTCAATCATTGTTACTCTCTAAAAATTATAGCAGTGAAGAAATCTCTTAACAGAGTTGACTTAACAGTCATTTTGTAAATCCTCTAACAAGGTGCCATTTCAAGATTGAAGTGTCTTAAGACCTCTAACAAGGCCACTCCTAACAACTAATAGGGTGACTCAAATACTTTAACATGGTCACACTTGATAGTGTGTTTTGTAACCTTTAACAGGGTTGGCTCCTAATAGGGCTCACTTTAGAAGAGTGAAAAGTAGTAAATAGTTGCGATGGTTTTTCCAAATTGGGTTTCCACATTAAATCTTGGTGTCTCATGTGTTCATGTTTTTTTTTTTTTTGCATTATCTGTCTGAAACTAAGTTACCAAAGGTTAATACACTTCATTATCTTAAGATTTCTTTGTTAACTAAGTTACAGTGAATATCTAGTTCTAACCGAGTTGTGAGTTAAAAGGAAGTTTGTATTGGAATCTAAGGGATTTGGAAATTTTTTAGTCTTAATTGATTCACCCCTCCCCACTTAGTTACTCCTCTTATATTTCCAATACTAGCATGCTTCCTAAAGTGGCAACTTATTTTTTTATCAAAAACAAAATTTAAAAAATCACTTTATTAAAAAAAAACTAATGCTTTAAAAAAAAAAATTCAAAAGCACTTTGAAAATTGTATGCCTTTATTTTTTATTCAAAAAATAAACCCTTTGGAAAAATGACACTACACATGGATGACATCAATAGGTACTAAAAGGTCTGACACATGTCAATATAGGTACTAACACATGTCTAGGTTGTGATGCCATTAGATTAATTGAGCCAAACATTTATGGCCATCAAACTATCACATGTTTGATTTATTTTTTCCTAAAAAGCTATTAGTTATTTTTTGGTCATATCTTCATCATATGGAGGTATTTTTAGACAAATCTTATATCATCTGAAAGATTTTTTCAAGCCCCTTTTGATGGTGTAGTTTATTTGGATGATTATCTTGTTTGGTTTCTTATTTATGCAATCAAAGCCCAAGGTTTTATTTTATACTCTAAGAGACATATCTTGAGCATTCAATCTCCAATTTTGGGATTCTTTATATCATTGGAAAGGTCTTTCTTTACTCTTTCTAGTGATGCTAGCTATTTTTCCATATTATTCCCTAAGAAAATTCTTTTTAGGGTTTTCTCTTTTGCATTCAAGTAGATATCTTGGTTGTTTCAAGTCTAGGGATCCATTTTGTTCTTCATATGATTCATCATTGATTGTACTACCTGTTGTATCGTCCTTATGTCTCTTTTGATATCATTTGACAACCTTTTGTAGTATTTTTATGCAAACATACTAAGATAAAGTGTCACTCTATTGTATTTCAGACCTTTTATATCTTTGTGTTTGTTGTACTCGCACTACATTATAAAGTGCCATGGGGGGTTTCATGTTGGCCATTTTTGCAATCTTCCTTTGTAAAGTGAGTGTTCCTTCCACAATATTAGTCCCAATATGTGTCAATGACACGTGCCACTATAGGTGTTCTTACTTCTTCTACACTCTCAATGCTCTTGGTTCTTCTTTTTGTAGGAGATATTGCATTTAGTTTAACTATTCATGGCTTACCTCTCAGCATTATAGGGGGGTTATGTTGATTCTAATTATTTCTTGGTTTAATGGATTGAGCTATATATTTAGTATTTAATTTTATGTACTAGGTGATTGTAATGAATGGATACTTATATTCTAGTGAGATGAACTATTTACCATATAGACACTCTTTCATTCCTATTTTTGAAATCCATGAAGATATCTCCCATCTTCTATTGATAAACTTTTCAAATTTAGTCTTCTCTGCCTAGTCATGTTCTATAGAATGGAGGCTCTCTAGATCAATATTTTGATAGTTTCTATAGCTTCATGTTTCAATGGTGTTCTTCATGATCATCCTTTTGTTCCTATCTTCTGGGACATTCTTTCCATCTCTTTTTTGAGTGGGTTTTTCCCATGTAATTTTCTCTATTTCTCCTCTTTGCATAGATTTGGTTGTGCTTGGGTACCTCATCATGCCTTGTTGTTGGGACCCAAATTTACTTTTAGTAGTAGTTTTTAGGGTTTTAACTACTCCCTAAGTTTATCTTAAGGGGGTGTTAGAGTAATAAATTATATCCTTATTAATTAAGTTATCTTTATTTAATTATTAAGTCACTTTTTATCTCTAGTTTTTGTAAGCTAAAGTTTAGGCATATAATAATTAATTATTATCATGCAACCTATGTTAGTTTCCCTTTATGACTTCTACCTTTTAGGTTTTACCTTTCTCCTTTTATATGGATGGTAATTATAAATCTATTCATTCACTCAATACAATTTGCAATTCATTTTTGCATATCAAGAATGTCTCATCTTTTGTGGATCTTTGAATTCGAGCCTCCACAATTTTTCTCCTCTCTTTCTATGAAAAGTGTTTGCATGCAATGATTCTTGGGAGCTTTAGGGTTGAGCTTTCATCAACTTCAACACTTACAATAGTGAGTTTGATAGTAGGTAGTGGGACTCTCATAGTGTAACAATTAAATGCACATGTACCATCTTTTTACTAACATAATATAATTTAATTCCAACATTTCAATGTTTGTGCCAATAGTTACATCAAATATCTTCAAGAACAAAATTCAAATTAATTCCTACATCATTCTTTTTTTTATAGAACTTGAACATGTCCTTTTGCAAGCTTAGAACTAGAAGTCATGTGTTGTGGTCTTTTGGAAACAAGCAACTAGACAATAGGTCACAAGATCGTATCAAAGTGATAGCTTAGAAATGGATCCAAAAAATTTAAGATTTTAATAAAGGCTAAAAACCTAATATTTTCAAGGATTTTGAATCGAGGAAAAGGTTTTGGAATTTACATTAGGGGAAATTTGAATTTAGGGATGACAGTTTGATACAATAGCATAAATGAATTTATCTACACGATTCTCTCTCCCCTTTTTGACAGTTTCAAGTATCTTTCTACTAATGTCTATTTTATTAGTGATGGATGGGCCTTCTATTTCCATACATTCTTTGGAATCTTATAAAGGTGAATATTACTTTTACAGATCAGATGATAGTGTTATTTCACTAATTATGGTTTGGGGGACCTAACTTGGGTGTTCCGCTAGGAATAACCTATTATAAACTATTTTAATCTACAACATGATCTAACATAAAAAATTATTCTCATTCAGTAAAATCTATCAATCCAATATATGACACCCAATATATGACACCATGTATGCATTATGTTTCACAACCAATCCTTCACCCTAGAGTACCAAAGTTACTTGTTCATGTTCCTCACTACATTATTCATGTTAGAAAAAAATATTTCATTGTACTAAATTCATTCTACAAGATACAATTGTCACACAAAATATAATGGGTCATCTTTCCATAATGGCTCTCAAAAAACCTCAGAAAAATGCCAGTTACAATAATCTACTGGTCAAACATTATAAAGGGCTCATTGTGTATTATATAAAATTAAATTTTAATTTCAAATAAATTTTTAGATAGATTATAATTAATACATTCAAATTCAATCCAATATGAAAATCATAAATCTCAAATGTACTCAAAAATCATATCAAAGTTGTAGGAAAACTACACATCTCCATTATCTATTTTGTCTTCTTTACAATCTAGATTTATTAACCACACTTTTGGGTGTGTATGAGAATGTTTGATTATAAATTAGACCTTTGAAATTGACACCAAGCATCCCAAACTATCCTTTGAATCCAAACTAGCCATTAGCAAGCATTTGTTAAGCAACTTTGAAAAGTTACGTGATAACTCTTTTTTCATTTTTGTAACTTTTGTCATTTTTCTCCCTATTAGCCATCCTACCAACCCAAACTGATTACATTTGGTGTCATACTATAACTCAAAATTAATATTTTCCTTAGTCTTACATATTTGACCTAGTTGACCCAAATAGGCAATTTTCTCATATTTGACAATTATTTGACAACTCAACCCTATCATCTTAACTACTACATTGATTGACCTTCAAAGGCCTTTCTACATCATATTAGGTCATGAAATATCTTACTACATCAATATAAACATATAATTTTTGTCTTTGTGGTCTCCTTGGGCCCTTAGGTGATCTTATACTAGAAAATCAATCAAAAATCCAATTTTAAATCATGATCTTTGTGATTGGAGTAATAAATGAGAAGCCATGCGTAGAAAGTAATTTGAACTTAGAGTTTTGAGGAAGACTGGAAGTAGGAAAGTGACCTTTTTTTGAATTATTAAATGAAATAGTAGGTCCTTATGTTAGAAAATACTAAGGATAAAATGGCCCCAAAGAGAGCATAAAGCTAAGAGCTTGAGTTTTAGGATGGTACATTTAGCCCCTACTTTATTAGAGTGTGAGACTAGATCATAGTTATAGTAAAGTAGAGCAAACGTGAGAGAGAGAGAGAGAGAGAGAGAGAGAGAGAGAGAGAGAGAGAGAGAGATGATTGTGGAAAATTAAAAAGAGATAAGATGTCACCATGTCTAGGACCTAAGAACCCAAACCAAGGATCCTAATGTAAGGAAACTTGGCAATAAAGAATATAACCGTTTCCACATAACCCATAATAAATTTGAAATAAACACGGAATTAAAATCCACATGCAAGAGAATAGACAACATACCCACAAAATTGTGACACAAGATATACCCTGGGAAACCCTCATTGAGGGAAAAACCCAGCCTCCAAAAGCATCCATCATCATGTATTATTCAACAAAAATACCATTGCCATACAACCATGGAAGCCTTCATGGCCATAGCCACAACCGAGCAAACTATGTGAACAAGCATGAATCCACACATCACATGCCATGCTTCTAGCCTTCACAAATGCTCCCTTGGCTAACCTGTCAAGCCTTGTCCCGCTCGACTCTTGCCTTTTGTCTTCTCCTTGTCACTCTTTATTCTATATTTTCTCTCTCTACAAAAACTACCCTTGTGGCTGCTTATATAGTAGCAAGTCCCACAAAACCACCAAGTGGTATTACATAAACCATGTGCTAATACCATGTGCTACCTAACCCACTGACCCCCCATTTAATATTGGGCATTTAATTCTTTTCCCCAATATTAAATAATTACATAAAATATTATCACAATGTTACAATACAACTCATCAAGAATATTCCATGGGAATCTTTACATGTTGCACGTCCATCTAGGTGCAACATTACATAATAAAAAAAATAAAATAATAAAATAACAATATTATGCAATGTGTGCAACACCCATTATCTCAAAAATCTCCCACTTGTTGTATACATTGCATAGGGTCAATCCATAGCCGAAATAGCACCCACAGCAAGTGCCAAACCCATCCAACTATCCATACCTCAAAGGTATAACAAGTGAATCTCATATCACCAACATATCCAATCTATAATCTGCAATCACAAGCCTCAAGAGCAATACCTGCCACATATATACCAAGAAGCTCCCATTGCAAAAGATAATGTCAAATCTATAACCAATCCACTCACAACATCTCAAAGAAGTGAATCCATGTAGTATCAAGGACATCCACAATACATAAACTAATATCCTGCAAGAACAACTCTCATAACGAGTCTCCAATGCTCTCCCAAGTTCACCACAACCAACAAAGGAAAGAGATAAACAAATAACCATGTCATCTCTCACATGACATACATGAGCACAAACCAGTGATCACAATCTCTAACCAATCTCAAATCCAATGTAGGCAAAACTGAACATCCAGGAAGATAACCAAGACCAGAGAAACCATGCAAATCATAACCTGTATCATGTCCTTCTACACACACCTCTAGATGTAAACTATGCAAGTATGATCTCCTCCATAAAACCCCAACAAGAAGCCTCAACAACACCCAAACCATACCATATAACTAATCATGGATGTAAGCCTCTCACAAGAAGATCAAACTCATAAACCATTCCTAAACCAAGGAATAACCATTCCTAATCCAAGGAATAACCATTCCTAATCCAAGGAATATGCCCAATATAAAACCATCTCCCAAACTCAACCAACATAACAACATGTGCACATGGAGATAACCAATGCTTAACCATCTCTCAAATGAATCCTCCAGAACTAACTCATGTACCATAGCTCAAGATCCATATCCATGAAAGACAAGCATAAATATAATGCAACTGAGAGAAACAATGGGCTATACCTCTCAAGTAGCAAACCGCCGAGTAGACCAAGAGTGGGGAATGAGAATGCTCATCAAGATACCCAAGTCTCCAACCAAGACTCATCTAAGAACAATCTCCTCTCAAGTCCATATCAGGTGACTGCCCCTTGGACTTCTTGCTGAAACCATCAACCGTCCCAACAAATACTTCTCTAATCCAAGAGAAATCAGCATCACCACCATCTCTAAGTATCCATGAGCACTTGTAACCAATCAATCCATGCCAACTCCAAATGCAACATAGCAATATCATGAAGTATCCAGCTTATGATTAGTGTACTCAGTACCAAGAAACTAAACCAAGATCAATGTCAAAGTTCCAACCATGGCCTCAGGAACATAAACATGACAACATGATCTTACCATCTCAACTAAAGAGATAACATGCCCCATATGAACACACTATAATATGTCACAACTCTAAACGCGTATCAAGAGTATACCATGACATAATAATGAAACTATCCTCATACCAAGGATAACATGCCAAATAAAAGCATAAACCACACCTTTGCCAAGAACCCTGTGAGTCCTCAAGATGCAACCATCTCCACACACCATGAAGAAAACCATCTCCACATACCAGGAAGAACCATCTCCACACACCATGAAGATAACCAAGAACTCCATGAGTCCTCAAGATCTAACCATCTTCACACACCATGAAGATAACAAGTGCACCATGCAAATGTCAAAGATGCTTCTGCAGCAACAGGATCTAAGACAAACCTCCAACATCTGCAAACACTCAATAAATATATCAATGCCAACAAAACTCCCACTCAACCGTGGTACCAAGTCACCTATGGCATCATAAAATCCATCCTCTCCAAACCAAGAAGATATAAACCAAACCAGGAACTAATCATGCACTGTCACCCCATCACTGTCACAAGCTCCCACTAAACCGTGTATCCAAGCTATCCATGACATCATGATGAAAAAACCATCTTCTAACCATGAGAACCAACCAAGGCATCAAACCATCAAAGAACTCAAAGTGCACATCATGAGCTCCTCAAAAGAAACCAAATAACCATGATCCTCAACCAAGAAGATATACCACCATAACTAAATCAGAAATCCAAGCTAATGAACATCAAGGATGTACCTGTATAACCAATCATGTCATGCCAAAATCCATGGCACCATGATCACATCCATGAACCGAGCATCTGGTTCTTAATGTGTCCAACCTGTCAGCATAGTCAACCACAATCCTCTGCCATAACTGTACCTGGTAACAACATCTCATCCCTTCTACATGAAGAAAATAGTAAATCATGTGACTTAGGGCATAGACAACCCAAATCCAAGCCACCAATCTAAATATGCATCAATAATGAAAGATCAATGGGCAAAGACAACCCATAACCAAGCTATAAATGCAACCTGTAAGTATAGACCGCTTACAACACTGCACAACTTGTAGACCCAACAAGTCATCATGCATATCCAAATCTAAACATTGATAACCATATCATCATGAGACCAAACTGAAATATGAACTGAGTATATAATGACATCAAATCTTAAATCTCCAATGTCATAAACTCACAATGTTACCATAATCAAAATATATCTATAAACTATTCAGATCAATATATCAACAAATAAATCATGACAAAACCTACACCAAATCTGAACCAATGTGTAGAGCTCTCCAAGAGCTTTCCGTTGACTACTTGAAGTCCAAAATCTGACTTCGTATGCCCAAGTTATGCCCCAATTTGTGCTTAAAATAAACAACATCTGACTTTAGGGCTCTTAAAATCTGACAAAATTTCAAAATCATAGAACCAAACTTACACCATGTTGTAGTGCTCTGAATTAGCTTTCCAATGCCTGTAAGAACTCTGAAATCCGATATTCTGAGAGAAAGTTATGGCCATTTTACTAAGAAAGTCTTTTTACCATTTTCAGTACGATTTTTCATTTTTTATTTTTTTTCAGTGACAAAAATTCTGACAGGATTAAATTTGACGGCCATCATGGGCTGAAACCAAAAAACTCTTTCATTTCCTCTGAACATGGCCAAACTAGGACATATTATATATCAAATTTTATGGAAATGTCGACCCGAATCCAATGGTGAGGTCTTTTTTTTACCCAGGAGGTCATTTATGCAAGCTACCCCCCCAAAACCCTCATTTAAATGAAACATCCGAAAAATCTTTTTCTCCAACAATTTCACATGCCCAAATCTTTTAACATCCCATCATAACAGCAAACCCAAAACCCTCAGATCTGCAATAAAATATTCATATATCTTGCCCCTTTCTTTTTTTTATCCTCTCATGCATTCCCATGAATTCAATCTAGGGTTACAATAATAAAATCATAGCTCTGATACCACTTGTAAGGAAACTTGGCAATAAAGAATATAACCGTTTCCACATAACCCATAATAAATTTGAAATAAACACAGAATTAAAATCCACATGCAAGAGAATAGACAACATACCCACAAAATTGTGACACAAGATATACCTTGGGAAACCCTCATTGAGGGAAAAACCCAGCCTCCAAAAGCATCCATCATCATGTATTATTCAACAAAAATACCATTGCCATACAACCATGGAAGCCTTCATGGCCATAGCCACAACCGAGCAAACTATGTGAACAAGCATGAATCCACACATCACATGCCATGCTTCCAACCTTCACAAATGCTCCCTTGGCTAACCTGTCAAGCCTTGTCTCGCTCGACTCTTGCCTTTTGTCTTCTCCTTGTCACTCTTTATTCTATATTTTCTCTCTCTACAACAACTACCCTTGTGGCTACTTATATAGTAGCAAGTCCCACAAAACCACCAAGTGGTATTACATAAACCATGTGCTACCTAACCCACTGACCCCCCATTTAATATTGGGCATTTAATTCTTTTCCCCAATATTAAATAATTATATAAAATATTATGACAATGTTACAATACAACTCATCAAGAATATTCCATGGGAATCTTTACATGTTGCACGTCCATCTAGGTGCAACATTACATAATAAAAAAAATAAAATAATAAAATAACAATATTATGCAATGTGTGCAACACCCATTATCTCAACACCTAACTCAATATCCATGAAAGAAAAAGCATCAAAATGAAAGGGGTTGGTTTTGAGATGAAAAATTGAGAAAAACTAGTCAAAGAGACTTTAATTGGAAGTGTCTCACTTACTAATATATTCATGCAAATATATTTCAAGAGCACAAAAATCACATAAGAATAACAAGAGAATTACAAACAATAATACAAACTTCTTGATCTAATCTACTAGCATAAAATCGAGAGAGAGAGAGAGAGAGAGAGAGAGAGTAATTACCTTGTCCAATAAAATTTCATGTGTTTTATTATGAACCACACAAAAAATATAATTGAAATTTATAAAAGGTTTATGTGCCATGCTACTAACTATTATCGAAAACCTTGTGCCTTCTGGCAACATTTTCTATGTGTGCATGTGCATGTGTTTATGTGTCTATGTGTCTTTGTATGCATATGCATATGCGTATGCGTATGTGTATGCATATGTGTATGTGTATGTGTATGTGTATGTGTATGTGTATGTGTATGTGTATGTGTATGTGTATGTGTATGTGTATGTGTATGTGTATGTGTATGTGTATGTGTTATGTCTATGTCTATGTCTATGTCTATGTCTATGTCTATGTCTATGTCTACATCTAATACATACACCATGGTTTATTGTATCCATGAAGATTGATTTATCTGCACCCCCCATATATCACTTAATCTATCATCATGGGGGTTGGATGTGTATATGATAAGTTAGGTCAAATGGTCTACCAAATTATGTTATGCTAGTCAACCAATCCTAAATATGTGAAAAGGGAGAGAAATTGGCCCTATAAAGTTGTTTTATGCTAGTGTACTCTATCTATCATGCTTGAAATGAGAAAAATATATGCAATAAGGAAGCTATATATGCCTCTCCACCCATTATCAATTAAGGTCCTACAAATGAGATTTTTATTGATGAAGACATCTGCCGTAAGAGCATCATAGTGGTCTAGAACTTATTTAGGAGGTAAATTATCCTGATTAAAAATAATTTGAGGTGGGATAGGAGTAGTGTTCATGATTTGTGAAAAGGAAATGGTATTATCTTGTTTAGGAGGGTGAGCTGGAAATGTGGTTAAAGTCTTTTGTAAGGCTTTATGATATTGAGGAGAAGTTTGAAGAAGTTCCCAAAGAGAAATCTTGGCAAGGGTATTATGTAATTTCTCTACCAAATAATACTCATTTCCATGATTGTGAGGAAGATGGGGTGGAGGAGGAAGAATAGGTTAAGAAGGTGGGAGAGACATAGGAACAACCAGGCTAGAAGGCTAAGGATTATTTTGTGTATGATAGGTGTGAGCCACCACATGATAATCCATAGTAAATTCTAAAGGACTTCTAAGTTTCCATTTGACTATTATAATAGGCTTCTTTGGAGGTTGAAAAAAACTTTGAGGATTACATCCTTTAATTGTAATCATGCGTAAAGTTAAAATTTGAGGATTAGATTGAGGATAACCCTTAGAAATGATGATATAACTATTAGGAGTTTGAGATTAATTTGATTAAGGGTAAGCTTTGATACTTATCATGGGCTTGTTAACTATCAAACGTTCAGTTTGAATATTGACAACTATATTACTATGATTAGTGATGAGCATCATTTTACATAATGACAATGACACAAATCTAAAATAGATTTCTCTCTTGAGAGGATGATGTGAGCCAACCCCAAGGTTCCTTTAGGCTACTTATTAACTACTTGGGTAGCTAAATTGAGGACTTGTGTGAATATTCATAAAGAGGCCTTCTCTAGTTCTATAAAGTGATCTCTAAGATAGCAAAAAAATAATGAGTATTTCAATATTTTTGTATTTTCCATTTTTTAAATGAATGCAGATTTTAATATGCAGCTATGATAAAAAAAATTATTCTAACCAATTGTTAGAAAAAAATGCAATTGAGATTAAGGGTAACAAGAATGTAAGAAAATTGCAGTAAATAAAAACCTAAATGGACATAATCCAACACTAAATCACCTTTCAATTAAATCATCAAGAAAATGAAGGGACCCCAAACAACTCAAAGCAACTACAAATGCAATTGTCAAGGGAAAAATGTGTGTAAGTGGTTGGAACTTGGATATGTTGTATATATGTTGTATTGATGATAGGTTTTCCATTGATTTCAACATCTATATGTTTGTGTTCATGTCAGATAGAGATATTGCACATCACAGAGGTTGAATTGGTCATCAAATATGGGATATAATAGGTTAAGCTATGTGATCTTAGAATCATGTTCAAGAATGTGTTTAGATACTACATTTGTATTTGTATATATTTTAATTTAATATTATAGAATTTATAGGTCATTTTGTGAAGTTTAATATTGTAGAAGTTATAGGTCATTTTGTGAAGACTAGAAACAGGCCAATGTTGACAATTAGCTAATGAGAATATGTAATTGTTGTCATTTATGGAAACATAGGATGTACATGCTTACAGGAAACCTCAAAAATAAAGATAACAACTTTTGGCATCAAAAAATTGTCTAAGTATGAATTTGGTATACAGTAGTGTATAGTTTCTTTTGTAACTTGTTGCTGATATCATATTATGGCTAGGGAAGTTAGATGGAGATAGTATACATGTTCATGATGATATGTATAACCTCAAAAGTTAGTAAAGACTGTACAGAAAAGAGATATTTGTGTTTTAATAAAATAAGACAATGAAATTAAAGGAAAGGAATTATTTTGTTTACCAAATAATTACTTGTCCAATTAGGGCTAACATCCTAGATGTTTATTCTAAGTTAAAGAAAAGTGTATTATGGTCTTAGACAACCTAGTAGAAATTTTTGTAAAGGCATGGTATTTATGCAAAGGACATCTTATAGTAAGAAGCATAATTGTGATGTAAATTGTGCGAGTATTGTGATATGTAAACTTACTGTGAAAGTGATATATGTGAAGTTTGTGAAGCTATTTCAAGATCTGAGATCAAACTAAGAAAGAATCTATATTCCAAAAGTTTGGTTACTTGTTTGGGAAGTGAGATCTTCTTGTAATTGGAAGTACATGTTTGGGCAGTGGGCTCATCTTGTATCTACTGTACTACAACTCCTAACAGGGTTGGAATCTCCTAATAGGGATTCAAAGTCTCCTAATAAGGACTCCTTATACTAAATTTTCTCATTGACTCCTAATAGGGTCCATCCTCTAACAAGGAACTTATATATCAATATTTTATCTAGTGGGTATCATCGCCACCGAGGTTTTCCCTTGGCCAGGGTTTCCCTAGTTAACAAAATATGGTGTTATGAGTTATCTTTGTGCATGGTTACTATTACTAGTTAGCATTACTTTATTACTTTGTTATGTATGGTTTAAAGTAAGAAATGATATCCATTTGGTGACTAAAGTTTGTAGATTATTGAGTCACCCCCCCCCCCCCCCCTCTCTTAGTAATTCCTATTTCTAACCATTGGTTTCAGAGTATAGTTGCTCAGAAGAGGCCTAATAGCTTGAGTAAGATCCCTATGGATATGGAATAGTTGATGAAGAACCTTGAAGTAGCACTTGAACAAATCAATCTCCTTACTAAAGAAAGAGATAAGCTGAAGGATAGATATAAAGACTCCAAAGTATATATTAGATAGTTGAAGGAAAAGATTGAACATCTCAAATCCAAGCTTGAATCTACTGAATCTAAAACTAGTGATAATGATTATTCAAATCTAAAGATAGAGTATAAGATCTTGAAGCATGAATTGAAGATTACCAATCTGAAGTTAACTTTGAGGAGTGATCCTAGAAAAGTTGAAACTGATTTGAAGACTAAGAATGCAAATCTTAGAGCAAGTTTGGAAAAGAAGATATCTAAGTTGGAAACATTGAAAGAAGATCATGAAGAACTTTAGAAGTACAATACTATTGTGAGAGGTGAATTAAATTAGTGCAAGCAACAACTTGAGAAGCTTTATTCTAGTGGAGAAAATCTTGATGATTCAATGTCAATACAGAGACCTACTTATGATAAGACTAGTCTTGGTTATCTATTTAACATGTCTGCAAAGAAATCTTAGATTAGATCAGATCTGGAAGAGAAAAATTAATCTAATGATAAGATTGAATCCAATCAATCTTCCAATAAACCTAAAGAAGTTGTACAAGACAAGGAAGTTGAAATTTTGGATGAACTAAAGCAAGTGGAATCTCCTAAGGAAACCAGGTGACTCAGTTTATACCGAGCTCAAGGAGATAGTGTTTACAGAGTCATACAATGTGAACCAAGAGACTCAATTTATATGATGAGTTTCACAGTATCTATCAAGTCACCAGTGAAGACCAAGTTCAAGACTACTTGGAAGTGATCAGTATGGACCAAGCTTCTACATCTATCGAGTCCATGACAATGTCGAGCATTGACAATGGATGTTGAGTATTAGAACTTCACCAATTCAATGTTCAAAACCCGAGTGTCTATATTTTAGATGACTTTGTAATATTTGTGTAAACTTGTATTGTGGCCGACTTTGTAATTTGTATAATTGGATTGGTATATGTATAGTATATTGTATCACATCCAATGTGTGCAGTAATGATGTATATGTAATCTTAAAAGAAGAGCAGAAAGTGTGAATTACAAAGGGTACAACAATATAAGGAGAAAAAAAGATTCATCTATCACAGCAAGGTGGTTTGTGCACTTAAAAGAATATCATTCAACAAACCAAGTTGCAGATCAAAGATCAGTTGCTATTTCATCCTAATAGGTGGATCAGTCAAATCCTTTAGCAAGGTAGACCTAACAATCTTTTCTAAATCTCTTTACCAAGTGCATACTTCATTGTGTGTTCGTAAATCCTTTCACAAGGTGGACCTAGCAATTCTTATTGCTCCTAAGAAGGCAAATCATCAAAAGTGATCAATGTAAGCCTTAACAGGCCAACTTTATATTACAATACTAAAGCTTGTGGTTATCATCCCCACCTTAGTTTTACCTTCTATTTGGAAGGTTTCTAGGTCACCAAATCTTTGTGTCAAAGTGTTATGAATGCTTTCATGTTTTTATTTTCTTATGCATATAATTAGATTAGATTATATGTGAAGGATTAAATGCTAATTGGACTGTTGGATTAAGAGTTAAAATTGTTGAAATTTTTGAAGTTATTGATTCACCCCTCCCCTCTCAATAACTTAGCCTAGTTAAGAATATTTCCAACAATTGGTATCAGAGCATTGTGGTTCTCAGAAGAAAGTTTAACATCTTGAGTAAAGATCAAAGCCATGGAGATATTTAGGCTTGACAAAGCTATTGACAATGAAAAGCCAGATTTGGAAATAGATATTGCCCAACTCAAGAAAGCAAAGGAGCAACTCTCTCAATCATTGAAAAGAAGAAAAGAACTTGTAATTCAAATGAATGATCATCTCTACATTGAAGAAAAGGTTGAAGATCTTCATTCAAGAAATCAATATTAAGTCAATGAAGCAATTAAATAACTCCTAGAAAAGAATGGTTCCCTACAAGAAGAAGTAAGAAAACTAAGAAGAGAACAAGAAATTTAGTCAATAAGGCTATGTGAAGTCATGGAGCAAAAGAACAAGATAAAAGAAGAAATAGAAGGAAAGAACAATGAAATCTAGCACCAATCCCTTCAGTAAGTAGACCTTATTGATCAGCTCTCTAATGAAAATAAAGAAATCATGAGCCTCGGATCTAAAAATGAAAGATTGCAAAATGATCTAAACTCTGAAAGGCAAATCAATGAAAGAATGATGAAATCCTAGGAAGACATGAATCAATTGAATGAGTAAAATCTCTATAGACAAAAATGAAAAGTAGGAATTGGATATACAGAAGAAGGAGAATCATCCAAGCAAGGAGCTCAAAAGAATCAAAGATGTACTTGCAATCAGTATGGTAAGATAGGTCATACATCAAAAAAAATGTTGGAGCAATGGAAAAGCAAAATTCAATGGAAAAGGTTATAATTGCAATCAGCATGGTCATAAGGCTAATGAATGCAAAGAGAAACCAATAATTGAAGTAAAATGTGACAAATGTAAGATTAATGGACACAACTCATCAGAATGCAAAACCAAGACATTGAATCTACTAGAGCAAATTGTGAAAGCAATATTTGGTTGGGACTACAACACCCAGTGTAGATGTCATTATAGTGGAGAATTTGGACAGATTGGAATAAATTTTGTAAAACATCATATGAGGAAAAGAGATGCCACTAAAAGATGTTCCACTTGTATAGAACTTGGTCATCTTGTGAGGAACTGTGTGAATACTAGTGGAATAGAAGATGAAAAGAAGGCAAAGGTTAATAACATCTGAAAATAGATAAGACAACAATGGGTTCCATATTCTATCAAGAATACAAATCCAAGCAATTGTGATCAAGTCACTCAAGAATTGGATGACTTTACCATTTCTACTTAAGTTCTCAAGTGAGAACTGGAACTAGGCTATCAAAGAAGACATCAAAATTAGTTCTAGTTGAAAAATCACAAAGATCCATATTTGTATTCAAGATACAAAGGGATCACTAAGTAAAAAGGGGTACTAGCTATTACCAAGTTACTTTCCTTACTGAGTGAGGTTGGGTCACAAACTTTACCAAGCAAGGTTGGAAGTAACTAAATTCTATTTGGTTACCAAAGGATAAAAGACTCTACCAAGTGAGGTCAAGAGTAATGAAGATACATATGGTTACCGAGTCACAAAGACTTCGCCAAGTGTTCAATGCAAAGAAATGGATGATAGTTTGTCAATGTGATGTCAATTAGTCTACCTTTTGTATTGAGCATTTATGGTGAAATTTGATAAAAGGGATGGATAAGTAGGATATAATTTCCATAGCAAGTCAAATTGTGATATTACTATCAGGATTTAACTATGTGATTTTGAGTGAAACTCATTGACCCATGTTTCATGAGTAGTGATTCAACATGAATCCATCTCTCATGAGAATAAATGGAACACTTAGCACTCATTGGATCTAGGTGATGATCATAGGGGTGAAACACTGGGATGGGTGACCTCCTGGGAAGTCTCGATGCTTAACCCCCGTGAGCATCACCTAAATCCAATGAGTGCTAAGTGTTCCATTTGTTCTCATGAGAGATGGATTCATGTTGAATCACTATTCATCAAACATGGGTCAAGGAGTTTGACTCAAAATCACACAGTTAAATCCTAATAGCAATATCACAAAAGGAATGGAATCAAAGTCATTTTTATCATGAAATTTTTGAGAGCTATTGCAAAGTGTGATCTTTAGAGCATCCAAGAATTTTGAGTGAATTATCAAAAAAAGTTTTTGGATTCTCTCAAACCCTACTAAGTGAAGATGGTATCTAGTAGTAGCAAGGCAAAGTGAGGATCAAACATGCTACTTCATAGTGAATGGAAGGCACTGGACTTCAAGCTTACCCCTACAATCGCAAAGACCCTAGATCTAAGTGGAGCACAATCACAAATCCCTCCATAGGTACTATTAATCAATGATATATGAACTTACTTTAAATGTGTTATTCAAGAGATTGGCACTTTAGAAATAGATGATGCCCTAGACAAACTATGTGCAAATGGAGTTTTGAAACCTGAGCACCAACACCTAGAAACTAAAGGGTTGACTCACATCCCTCACATGCCCTATGAGTTTCAAGTAAAATGGATTAGGTTTATCCTTATTTGGCTACATAATGGCTAGTTATGGTTGGAGAAACCACTATTGATCACAAAGAAGATGATTCATTGAATTATTGGTCTCCCAATGTTGGCCAAAGCTAAGATGACCAAAACCCTAGGTCGAGTTGAACTTGAAAAGAAAACCCTAGCAGAATGGGATTGTAGAGGCATGAAAATAAGTAGTGTCACTGATGTGGAATATAATTTTGGCATCCATATCATTTCACACAAGATTTACAACTTGAGTAGGTTAAACAATGTGTTGTGTGAAGTAGTTGACCTTGCATACAAGGTAGTAAAGAACAATCTATCTTTTGACCTTCCCGAGCTACTGTTGAAAAAGTTCAAAAAGAACATGGAAAGCATCACAACATCAAAGAATAAACCATGTAATTTTGTCTCCTTATTAACATGCTTATTCCTTTATGTTCAAAATGTTTTCCCTTCAAAAGGCTCTATTGTGTGGAGAAAAGATATGCCAGTGCTATATCAGATCAATGAGTATATTGCTAAGATGGGTGAAAACTATAATAGTATTATGGACAACTATTTTGATGCATTTAATGAGAAAATGAATAACAAATAGAAAATTCCCAAGAAACTTGTTGAAGATTATAAGGATGAAGTGTGTTTCATGGTGGATAGTGACAAAGTATACATTTAGGTAGTCAGGCCTAGAATACCATGGGTGAAACCTCTTGGATATGAGGTAAATATTGATGAAACAAAAGACATCATTGAGGCTCTTGTTAATGAACCAGTTGATCCTAAGCCTACATATTTCAGCACCTATGATGAAGCTAAAGCCAAGATAGAACTGGAGATCAAGCTCCCTCAGGCGGTAAGCAAAGGAAAGAAAAGAATTGCAAAATTAAAAACAAATTCTACTCTCTTGTTGACTGAGGGAAAAGGTGAGGATGAAGAGGTATAGGATGAAGAAGAATAAGAGGAAGAGGAACCATTGAAGAAAAAGGGCAAGGTAATTATTACCAAGCCAGCCAAGCCATCCACTATTTTGTTTACCAGCATATCAAGAAAGAAAGCTAACAAGGAAGGAGGAGACATTATATTCAAGAAACCTTCACTCACCTTCCAAGATAGACTATAAGAATTGTAGGAAGGAGTAGGTTTAAAAAATTTCAAAGCATTAAAGTATGAAACTAGGACTATGGAAGAAAAGAAGCAGATTGAAGACTTGGTGATGGACAAAATGGGTAAGTGGAAATACTCACCAAACTAGCTTACTTCTCAACTCCCTAACATTTTATTGGATAAGATCAAGCTAAGATGGGAATTTGTCATACAAATTGTGAAAGACATCTATGGGAAAACCTTGAGGCAACTTTTATTGAGCTTAAAAGATAGAGATTTTAGAATCTCTAAAGAAAAATTAAGAAAAATTAACTCTCAAATTTAGCATTTGTCTGATTCTGACGAAAGATATTGAACATGTTGTAAGGATTGCAACTAGCACTTGGAAAAATGTCTATCTTTTACATAAACTAAGTGATTTTCCTATTGATGTAAGAGATGATGATGATGATGATAAAGAAGAGAAAGATGAAGAAGAAAATATTGAAGAAGCAACTCATTTTGATAACATTGATGATGAAGAGGAACAAAAGCAAGAGGCTATCGAGGAAGAAAAGAAAGCAAATGAGGAAACTGATCCAGTCAAGATTGTTGCAGCAGTTATTGCCTCACTTCCTCACTCTCCAAGTAAGTTATTAACAACATCAAGTGTGGAGATAGCCTCAGTAGGATTGATTGTGACTACTAGCATGAATACAAACGTCCAATCACTTCTTGCTCCAATTTAGCTTAGCATTGAAGTAACCTCCACTTCATCTATCGAGTTATAGACTCTTCCCTCATCTACTGAGTTGGCTACATCAATTTTGAATACATCAATTTTGAGCACAACAATTTTGGACACATCTATGATTGCCACTTCAATTTTGGATTCTTCAAGTATTTCTATCAGTATTCCTTCAATAAGTGCAGTATTAGTTTTTACAGCTAGTCCTAGTATGTCTACAATTATTTTTATTCCAAGCACATAAGAAATAAGTGCAAGGACAATTGAGACCAAGCCTGAAACAAGCATAAAATTTTTGAGCAAAGGAAAAGATATGGAGGAAGAAATAGACCTAGATGAAGAAATTGTAATCCCTAATTAGGACATCTCCAAGCTTAATCTAGACCAAATGCAGACATTTGGTGAACTCCTCCAGAAGATAGCCAAACAGCAAAGATTAAGAGAGGAAAGAGATAAAGAATTTAAAATTATCAAGGATGCAAAGAATATTTTGGCAGATGCTATAGGTGTAGACATTGATTCTTCACAGCCAATTTTGTATCAACTAGCAAAGGTAGTCTAGATGTTTAATGAAGATATAGATGGACAGGATAAGTTAGTACAAAAGGTAGAAAAGAAGTTTGAAAATAAAGTGTTGGAGCACATTGCTCAACAAATAGCTATCTATCAAGTAGAACTTTCTACAATTTTGGGCTCTCTAGAAACATCTTGTACAAATGTATCATCACTTTTTGGTATGCTATGTGATGTTTCTAATTTTACCAAGGAAATAAAGAACAAATTGTCCAAGATAGATAAAGACCTTAAGGAAAGTGCTCAATAATTGCAGCTTGACCCTAGTTCAATTTCTGCAACTTCAAGAAGATAAGGTTTTTGATAGATATGCAAGGAGATATGCTTAAAGAAGAAGCAAGGATCAGATCTATATTAGTGGATTTATAGAATATGATTCTTCCCAACATGGATGCACTATAGAAACACATTGCACATTCTAAAACTCTCATCCATGACAACAACTTCTCCATAGTACAAAAGTAAAAATTGCACTACACAAAAGTAAGGTCTTGCAAGAGAACTGGGACAAGACCTTGGCAATCATACTCAAGGTACATTCAAAATTTTTATCTCATTTTGGCATTAACATATAAATAAATAGGATAAATCTTTGGCATTAATGTCAAAAAGTGGGAGAAAGATATATGTATAGGGGGAGTATATACTATGGATAAGAAGATACGAGAAAGATGTATAGGACGAGACAGATGGACAAAGATGTAAAAATTTATGGAGGAAAAAATGTAATAAGTTGTAAAAATAATGGGGGAGAAACATATGTACAATAAGTATATGTTTTATATAGCAAGAAGATGTATAGTATATTGCATGAAAGAACATTACCATGTATAGATGTATATCTTACAAAATCAATTTTGAAAAATCTCAAAAACATTATACTCTACCGAGCTAGTATCACAAGGTGATGGTATTCAAAAAACATTTTGAATTCAGTTTTGGATGATAAATGTTTTTTCACTAATGCCAAAGGGGGAGATTGTTGACATATCAATCAAATTTTCTATTAGTGCCATACACTTATTCAGATTCTAAATTGTTACTAAGCTTATTGTACAGTTAAGAGTGTTTGCCAAGCATTTCAGTTGTTGATGAGTTCTACAGTTACTACTAATTCCTGTGGACAAATTCTAGTGTTTACCAAGCTGTTATAGTTACTATGAAGATCAGCAGTGTAAATTGTGCATCTCAGTGTATGCCAAGTTTACCAGTGCAAACCAATCTATGTAATGCTTATGGAGTTCATAGTTTATGTGATGTAAGTCTAGTGTTAACCAAGTAACTTAGTTTATATCGAGCTTGAGGAGATAGTGTTTACTGAGTCATACAATGTGAACCAAGAGACCAAGTTTATATGACAAGTTTCACAGTATCTACTGAGTCACCAATGCAAACCGAGTTCAAGACTACTTGAAAGTGATCAGTATGGACCAAGCTTCTACATCTACTAAGTGCATGATGATGCCAAGCATTGACAATGGATGCTGAGTATCAGAATTTCACCGATTTAGTCTTCAAAACCTAAGAGTCTATATTTGAGCTAACTTTGTAATATTTGTTACTATGGCTGACTTTGTAATTTGTATAATTGGATTGGTATATATATAGTGTATTGTATCACATCCAATGTGTGCAGTAATGATGTGTGTTGGAAATTTGATTGAAAAGATCATTTTTGAAGATCAAAGAGGGAGATTATTGCAAAGAAGGAAGACTATTGTAAAAAATGTTTTCAATCATTGTTTTTTCATTGATGTCAAATCTACTATTTGAAGGGATGACATTTTCTTATAAGATCCAAGTACTATCACTTAGTTGATTGATGAAGAGGATTTGATCAACAAGATGTAACAAGAGAACCTAAGGGAAAGGTTGAATTATGATGTTGTAATGAAGTGCAAGGATCAGTTAAGACAATGGTTAAATGGTGTATTGAATGTTGTAGTTAGGTCAAGATTTTCTAATACTCTCTAGCAATTGTATTAGATCTGAAAATCCTATGAACTTAGGTTGGTCTAACAGCCATTTGTAAATCCTTTAACAGGGTGGCATTCCAAGTGAATGTTCTAAAGTCCTCTAACCAGGCCCACTTCTAACAGGGTGATTAAATCCTCTAACAACGTCACATTTAACAGTGTGTTATAAGCTTTTAATAGGGCAGGCCTTTCACATGGCATCACTTCAGAAGAGTGAAAATTGAGTAGCATGTTACTGGTGGTTTTTCCCAAATTTGGTTTCCACATAAGTCATTGTGTCATGTGTTGATTTCTTATGTGTTATGCTTGCATGTTGATTTACAGTAGCTTGCTTATTAGAAAAGTTAAAAGCTTGGATGAATGAATGGTTGAATGGGTTCACTACACTTAGTAAAAAGGTTGAATAGGACATTTGGACCTTGAATAATTGATTCCCCCCCCCCCCCCGCCCCACCTCGTAGTTATTCTAAAGCAATTATAACAATTGGTATCAAAGCCATCTGTTGATTTAGTTTCAAGGTACTAGAAGCAGGAAGATCAAGATGTCTAAGAGAGAAGTTCCCAAGCTCAACAAAGACAACTTTGTTGCATGGCAGAGTCTAATGAAATTTCACCTTGGATCAATAGGTGACTATGCACCAACCTCAATTGGAACAAAACATGTAACTCCAGCAGGACCTCTCACTGTAGATGATTTGAACAAAAAGGAGCATAATCAAGCAATGTTGGAGATTGCCTCTACACTTAGCTATGCAGAATATGATGACATCAAAGACTATGACACTACATTTAAAATGTGGAAAACCTTATCAAAAATCTATGGAGGAGATTAGAATGTCCAAAGAGCAAAGAGAGAAGGCTGAAGAGGAAAGTTTGATGACATGAAAATGGAGGAAGGTGAAAATGTTGCCCAATATGCTACAAGAATGAAAGAAGTGGTAAGTGCAATAAGAAGTCTAGGTGGAAAATTGGAAGAAGAAATATCCATCAACAAATACTTAAGAACCTTGCTTCCTATCTATGCTATTAGAGTTTTAGCCATCCAAGAGCTAAGGTGTGTACAAGGGAACACACTAACTTTGAAGGAATAGTGGGAAGACTTACTGCATTTGAGCTATCCAATTTTGACTATTATAGACCTAAGAACCTTGAATCTACTTTCAAGGCCAAGATGACAATAAAAGACACTAAGGATGACACATCAAGCAAAATGAGAAGAAAAGGAAAAAATGCATCTAGTGATAGCAGCATAGATGAGGAAGATGTGGAACAGTTAGAAGCACTACTGGCTAGGAGATTCCATAGAGGTATGGGAAAATTCAAAGGTAAGCTCCCTATCATATGTTTCAATTACAATGAAGTATGTCATATAGCTGCAAGATGTCCATAGAAGAAGAACTACAAAGAAGGAAACAAGTACAGGAACAAGAGAGATGATGACAACAAAGATTACAAAGAGAAAGACAAGTGATGCTACATTGTAGAAGAAGACTCTGATGAGAATGATGATGAAGTAGTCTGTGTAGCCATGAAGGATGAATTAGATGAAGATGAAGCAACAACATTCATTACTTGTGTGAACAAGAATGACAAGTGGATCATAGATAGTGGATGCTCACATCACATGACAAGAGATAAAAGTAAGTTCATTACCTTTACTCAATATGAGGGAAATAGTGTTAGATTTGGTAATGATGCCCCATGCCAAATCAGAGGAAAAGACTCTATCAAACTTATAGAGAAAATTTCATGTGATAATGCATATTGTGTTGAAGGATTAAACTACAACTTGTTGAGTGTATCACAACTAGGCAATGTAAGTTGCAAAGTTGAATTTGGAAACAAAACTGCCAAGATCTATGACACTGATGGAAATCTAATAGGGAAAGGTGAAAAAACTAGGAGTAATCTATTTTACCTAGATATGGAAGATGCAACATGTCTTGTTGTTAGACTGGATGATGTGTGGTTGTGGCATAAAAGGTTGTGTCATGTTAATTTTGATAATCTGATTAATATCAGCAAGAAAAAGAAAGTCAGAGGATTACCCAAGTTGAAGAAACCTGAAAACAGAATGTGCAAAAAATGTCAATTAGGGAAGATGACTAAGTCTAGTTTCAAAAGAAAAACATACACTTCCAAAAAAGTACTAGAGTTAGTCCATATAGACTTATGTGGTCCAATAGAAGTACAAAACTATCTAGGAGATAGATACATAATGCTATTTGTAGATGACCACTCCAGGATGATGACTGTTGTGTTCTTAAAACAAAAAATTTATGCATTTCAAATGTTTAAGTGGTATTTGGCCAAAGTTGAGAAGGAAATAGGAAAGAACCTAAAATGCCTAAGGTCGGACAGAGGAGGTGAGTTCACATCAAGAGAGTTTGAAATATTTTGCAATGACAAAGGTATCAAAAGGAAAATGTCATCACCAAGAACTCCACCACAGAATGCTATTGCTGAAAGGAGGAATAGGTTAGTGATTGACTATGCTAGAACCTTGATGATGGAGAAAAATGTTGCACTAAAATACTGGAGAGAAGTTGTGAGTATAGCAATTTGTACATTGAATAGAGTTCAAGTGAAGAAAGGTACAAATGCAACACCTTTTGAATTATGGTATGGTCACTCACCGAATGTTAAATATTTCAAAGTATTTGGTTATAAATGCTATATTCTAAAAGATACTAGAAATGGCAAGTTTGATGCAAAAAGTGATGAAGGCATATTCCTTGGATACTCCACTAGAAGTAAAGCATATAAGTGCTTGAATAATAACACTAACAAGATTGTGAAGAGTGCAAATGTAAATTTTGATGAGCATGCAGAAGGTCAAGTTGATGAGTCAAAGCAAACAGAGGATTATAGATCCTTTGTATACTTCTATGGAGGAATGATAGTTGAAGACAATGCTACAAATCAAGTTGGGAATCAGCAACAAACTCCAGCATCTACCAAGTCTCAATCAGTGAATGTCGAGTTGCATTCAGAAGCCAAGCTACAGAATGCAAAAAATGCACATTCTGACTCTAAAAATAGTACACATGAAAGGAATGATGAAGTATCTAATGAAGAAGAATGAAATCATGCTAAAACTAAAGGATCAAACATGGAAAGAAGGACTAAACCAAGATTAGCCAAGTATGTGAGAAGACATCACCTTGCAGATCAAATCATTGGTGCCAAGGATGCTAGACCAATGACAAGAAATAGGGTCAGGAATGAATCATGTCTATTAAGCAGGTGAAAGATGCACTACAAGATGATGATTGGTATAAAGCTATGAAAGAAGAAATAGATTCGATTGAGAAGAACAAAACATGGTTTCTAGTTCCTAGACCAGCTGATAAGAATGTGATTGGTACAAAATGGGTATTTAGAAACAAAGTTGATGAGAATGGTGAGATAACAAGAAACAAAGCTAGATTAGTTTGCAAAGGCTATGCACAAGAAGAGGGACTGGATTATGGGGAAACTTTTGCCCCTATTGCAAGAATGGAAGGAGTAAGAACATTACTTGCATTTGCTACATACAAAGGTTTCAAAGTGTACTAAATGGATGTGAAGTCCACTTTTTTGAATTTATACCAGAAGAGGAAGTTTGCATAGAATAACCAGAGGGATTTGTTGATGAGAAGAATAAGGACATAGTCTACAAACTACACAAAGCAATTTATGGATTGAAGCAAGTACCTAGAGCATGGTATGAGAGGTTGTACAAATATCTTATGAAGATAGGATTTGAGAGAACAGATGACAATAGCAATTCGTACATCAAAGATGAAGAAGGTAAAGACATTTTGATATCAGAAATCTTTGTTGATGACATAATATTTGGAGGGAAAGATGTTCTTTGCAAAGATTTTGCTGATCAAATGAAGCATGAATTTGAGATGTCAATGTTTGGAGAAATCAAATTCTTTGTTGGATTACAAGTACATCAGTTGAAACATGGAATATTTGTGACCCAATCCAAATACATCAAGGAAGTACTCAAAACATTTGAGTTAGAAGATTCAAAACTAGTCAGCACACCAATGGCAATAGACCATAAATTATCTAAGAATGATGAGTCTGCTAAACTAAATCAAACATTGTATAGGTCAATGATTGGTAGGCTACAATATGTTGTACATAGTAGACCAGATATTGCATTAGTTGTTGGAATAGTGGCAAGATTGTCTTCTAATCCAAGAGAAAATCACTTAATGGTAGTAAAGAGAATATTGAGATACCTAAAAGGAACTTATGACTTCGGTTTATACTACAAAAGGAGTGAGAAATTTGAACTGAGGGCCTACACTGATGTAGATTGGGGAGGTAACATTGATGATAGAAAAAGCACTAGTGGAGGAGCACTTTTCTTAGGAAAAAGGTCGATTACATAGACTAGTAAAAAGCAAAGTTGCACCTCATAGTCTACTGTTGAAGCTAAATATGTGGCAGTTGCTATAAATTGCCCCAATATTGTATGGATCAAACATTTGCCACAAGGTATGAAGGAAGAAGTAACTAAGCCTATGATACTTTATTGTGATAATACAAGTGCTATCAATATATCAAAAAATCTAGTAATGAATGCTAAAACTAAGCATATTGCAATCAAGTATCACTATGTAAGAGAATTGGTGGAAGACAAACAAGTGAAGATGGAATATGTTAGCTCAAAGGAACAGATTGTTGATATCTTCACAAAAGCACTACTTAAAGATGCTTTTGAGTATCTTAGAGGTAATTTAGGGGTGATACCCCTAGCCAAGGCTGATGCAGAGCCACACCTTGGAAAACTCAGGAGGAATCAGTCACTCAACTGAGTTGCTTCAAGGGGCGTCTACAACCTTCAGGATCACACACGATATATTATAACCACCCATTGTGATTTGAACCAACTATTCTTATCATTATTATTATTATGAAAACTCAACTAGAGATACCTTAGACTCAACTCATAAGACTCCTATAACCATCCACTAGATTCAAAACTTTGAAAATAAATCCCCCCAAAAATTTCTTCTTGCTGCCTCCATATAGACCTACACTCAGACATGAATAACTTTTGAAGAAAAAAAGATTTACCCAATCCAAATATTGATATTTTTCATAACTAGGTTTCAAACAACATATAAAATTTTTAGAGAAATCCAACTCTTCAAACCCGAGTTATTGACCACGCATCAGAGTACATTTTTCTGCAAAACATTGCTTCTTGCTGTCTCTAGATAGACTCGTGAACAGACATGTATAACTTTTGAACCAGACAATATTTTCTCAATCCAACCATTGATATTTTGCATAACTAGGTTTAAAAAAACATATAAAAATTTGAGAGAAATCCAACGGTTTAAAACTTTAGATATTGACCCACATCAGAGTACTTTTTTCTGCAAAACATTGCTTCTTGCTGTCTCTAGATAGGCCTGCACTTAGACATGAATAACTCTTGAACCAGATCAAAACTCTTCAATTTCTCTAGTGAAGATGGGCGTAATTAGGCCTATAATAACATATCCAAATCTCATAAAAATCCAATGGTGCATTTGGGAGATATTATCCATGCACTGAGACTAATTTTCTGCAAACATACCGAATTCGACCCAAAACTAAAACTTTTTAATCGTCTGCAAACTATCAACTTGTTTCCAGTGAGAAGATAAGAAAAATCCGTTCAAAACTCAGACCATCAAAAACTTGCACAAAGACAAAATAAAAAAACATTCCATATTTCTCCAAATTCGATTTGTGTCTTACATAGCCGACTGGCTCACCCTTAAAACTGACTTTCTTTTTCCTATTAAAGGATGTGAAACATTTTCTTCTTATTTTAGAAAAGAAGAATGTCTTCTATCCAAAAAAAGGATAAGAATCTGAAACATTTTTTCTACCAATATTAGACAGTCATTTTCTAAGTCAGGAATATTCCAAAAACTGCCTACTACCTATTATTGGATTCTAAAAATCATTAAACACTCCACCTACGAACTAAAAAAAAAACTATTTTAATTTAAGATCCACACACCTGGTCCTAGGTGGCTATATCTGGAGAGCTTATCGAACTGCTACGCTAGGTATGCCACCACATGTAGGACGTTATTACAAACTTCAAAAACTAAAAGCATTTAAAACATAACATTAAATTTCCTATTATATTTTCAACAATGTTGCCTCCTGTAGCATTTCTCTTCTCTGCCACTGCAGCAAAGGCTACCTAAAACAAAAGCAAGAATGCCCTGCATCAAATGAGCTAAATGTAGAAGATTTTACACATTGATGTAGAGGATGTTTACTTTGGGATTCATGCCTAAAGTAGTTGATGTGTTGAAGTTTCAAATTAGTCACAAGTAAGGTGACAGAAGGAGAAATTGAATGAACCTATAAGAGCTACACCTGCATATTAAGATGCTAATATGTCTTTGGCATTGTTGTGAAAGAGGGAGAAGATGTTTAAAACTGATCAATAGCAAAATGGATCAATAGGAGAAGTTGTGAGACATTGATCTAATGAAGATAGAGGGAGATGTTGATCAGAACAGCAAAAGATGAGCAATATAGAGGGAGCAAGACAAAGAACAAGGTGACAGTAGCAAAGAGGGAGGAATTGAAATGATGAAATTAGAATAGTAGAAGAAGATGTGAAATTACAATTTACTTTTTGGCATTTGACTTACAGTTCTAACCTAGCTAGCATCTGGTTGAATAGTTTAGTCTGACGGTTGATCAATTTGGTTTTCCATCAATGCCAAAGAGGGAGATTGTTGGAAATCTGATTGAAAAGCTCATTGTTGAAGATCAAAGAGGGAGATTGTTGCAAAGAAGGAAGATTGTTGTAAAAGAATGTTTCCAATCATTATTTTTTCATTGATGTCAAATCTGCTATTTGAAGGGATGACATTTGCTTATAAGATCCAAGTGATATCACTTAGTTGATTGATGAAGAGGATTTGATCAACAAGATGTAACAAGAGAACCTAAGGGAAAGGTTGAGTTATGATGTTGTAATGAAGTGAAAGGATCAGTTAAGATAATGGTTAAATGGTGTATTGATGACATACTCAAGGATACAGAGGTTGGTCACACTTAGAAACATTAGAGGAAGAAATTGTAACAAGGAAGAATGTAAAGCTTAAACTAAGATCATTAGTGGGTGACGAGCAACTTAGTTGAAGCAAAGCAAAATTCTCAGTAGAAGCTAAGTAACAAGAAATTCTAGTGTGTGTCGAGTGATCTTCATGTGCTAAGTAAAGATCAAGTGCCGAGCATCAGGAAAAATTTTAATTGGTGTCGAGTGATCTTTAGGTGTCAAGCATCACAAAAAATATAGTTAATGCTGAGTAATACAGTATATGTTGAGCACCAGTATTTCAATAGTGCCAAGCTACTGCATTATTTCAAATGATGAAGATTTTCCAAATCTAAGCTGACATATTGGTTACATTGAATTTTGTGAATGAGTTGGAAGATAAGGATGATGAGTTGGTGGCACAGAATCCTATTTAAATCATTTTTTAGTGAATTCTAAAGGATTATTCAAGAAGTCTCTAGAGGAAACAAAATATGGGTTAGATGCAATGAATCCTACCTAATCCATTCGAATTGAAATTAAAGAATGGAAGAATCAAGTGGAAAAAGATACTCCAAGACTTCTATTTAAGAAGTCATAGAGCTGCTTATACTGTTGCTGCTGAAGAGACAAATCTATGAAGTAGTTAAAAGGGTGTCAAGGGGAGACATCTAGGAGAAGGGAGAGTACAGATGCTCTACTTCTATGAGTGGTCATGAAGAGATGGTTGCACTAGTACATTAAGCATGGAGACTCAAAGGGACTAAGCTTGAAAGGAAGGCAAGCTGTCAAGAGTTGCAGAGATTGAAGGCTAGGCAAGGGTATGAGCTGAGAAGTGATCTAAGATCTACAAGATAAGTTGTATGTTGTAGTCAAGTCAAGATTTTCTAATACTCTCTAGCAATTGTATTAGATCTAAAAATCCTATGGACTTAGGTTGGTCTAATGGCCATTTGTAAATCCTTTAAGAGGGTGGCATTCCAAATGCATGTTCTAAAGTTCTATAACCAGGCCCACTTCTAACAAGGTCACATTTAACAGTGTGTTGTAAGCCTTTAACAGGGCAGGCCTTTCATAGGGCATCACTTTAGAAGAGTGAAAATTGAGTAGCATGGTTTCCATGTAAATCACTGTATCATGTGTTGATTTCTTATGTGTTATGCTTGCATATTGATTTATAATAGCTTGTTGATTAGAAAAGTTAAAAGCTTGGATGAATGACTAGTTGAATGGGTTCACTACACTTAGTGAAAAGTTTGAATAGGACATTTGGACCTTGAATAACTAATCCCTACCCCCCTCTCAATTATTTTAAAGCAATTCTAAAAATGTATAGGTAATCTTAAAAGAAGAGAAAAAAGTGTGAATTACAAAGGCTATAGTAGTATAAGGAGTAGCAAATATTCATCTATCATAGCAAGGTGATATGTACACTTAAAGGAATCTCATTCAACAAACCAAGTTGAAGATCAAAGATCAGCTATTGTTTCATCCTAACAGGTGCATCAGTCAAATCCTTTAGCAAGGTAGACCTAACAGTTTTTTCTAAATCTCTTTACTGAGTGCATACTTCATTGTATGTTTGTAAATCCTTTCACAAGGTGGACCTAGCAGTCCTTATTGCTCCTAACATGGTAGATCATTAGAAGTGATCAATGTAAGCCTTAACAAGCCAACATTATACTATAGTATTAAAGCTTGTGGGTATCATCCCCACCCCAGTTTTACCTTCTATTTTGAAGGTTTTTAGGTCACCAAATCTTTGGGTCAAAGTGTTATGAATGCTTTCATGTTTTCATTTTATTATGCATAGAATTAGATCAGATTATATGTGAAGGATTAAATGCTAATTGGATTGTTGGATTATGAGTTATAATTTTTGAAGTTTTAGAAGTTATTGATTCACCCCTCCCCTCTCAGTAACTTAGCCTAGTTAAGAATATTTCCAACACTTTTCATGGTTTGGAGAGATTTTATAGAAAGTTTATCAAGAGTTTTATTAGTAGCTTTGGACCCTTGACTAAAATAATCAGAGGAGATGAAAAGGATTTTAAGTGGTGTACAAGAGAAAATAAGAGCTTTGAGTTGTTGAAACAAAAAGTGATAGAACAACCTATTTTAGCACTTCTAGATTTTAATAAGGTATTTCAAGTACACTATGATGCTAATGGCATGACAACAAGAGCTATTTTGAGACAAGAAGGTAAACATGTTTATTTTAGTGAACCATTAAATGATTCCAAGAGATAATATTATGTTTATGATCAGGAATTGTATGCTATAGTTTAGGAATTAAAGAAGTGGAGATATTATCTTGTTCCTAAGAAGTTTGTTTTATATATTGATCATCAAGCTTTGAAATCTTTGAAGATTCAAGAAAAGTTAAATGAGAAGCATTTGAAATGAGTTGAGGTTTTGTAGAGTTATAAAAAAAATTGAAACATGCGAGTGGGAATTTCAATAGGGTTGTAGATGCTATTAGTAAGAGACAATTTTTGCTAATATAGATACGGATTGAGATATTTGGGTTCAATGAACTGAAAAGTTTGTTTCTAAAAGATCCTAATTTTAGTGAAGCTTGGAAAGATTGTACCAAACCTATTACTCTAGATAGGATCGAATGGTTGGATTTCATCATAAAATATGGTATGGTATTCAAAAGAAGTTAATTTTACATTCCAACGACTTCTATGATGGAGAATATCATCAAGGAGAAGCATCATAGAGGATTAGTTGGACATTTTGGTTGAGATAAAACCATTGCTCTAGTTAGTGAGAATTATTACTGGGAAAAGTTGAAAAAATATGTCAAGAAGTTTGTACAGAGTTTTAGAGATGTTAGATGGAAAAAGGATAAAAATAGAATATAGGATTGTATTGACCATTACCTGTACTAGAGAAGTCATGAGAAGATATCAACATGGATTGGTTTTCCAAAGGCTCAACAAGGGCTTGATTCAATTTTTGTAGTGGTTGAAAGGTTTTAAAAGATGACACATTTCATCCCTACAAGAAGACTAATAACATCATTCATGTGGAAAAGAAAATTTAGATAAATGGTGTGACTACATGGTCTACCAAGGGCATAGTTTTAGATTGAGACACAAAGTTTGTTGGGTATTTTTGGCACACATTGTCGAAGAAGTTAAAGACAAATTTGGACTTTATCTCATCACATCATTCAAAGACTAGTGGACAAATAGAGTTTGTGAATAGGAGTTTAGTGAATTTGCTAAGATGTTTGGTTGGAGATAAACCAATTAGAAAAGATTTGATTTTACCAGATGCATAGTTTCCATATAATAATTCTATGAATAGGAGCACTAGTAAATCACCATTCTAGATTGTGTATGGAAGTAGTCATAAAAAAGCTTCTTAATTGAGGAAGTTGGACAAAGGGGAGATATGTAGTGTTGAAGTTTAGGATTTTGTAGAATACTTGAAGAACATCCATGGGAAGGTGAGGAAGCACATTACCAAAATGAGTACACAATACAAGGCTAAGGAAGATGAGAAAAGGAGGCATAAGGAATTTCAAGTTTGAGATGAAGTCATGGTTCATTTGAGGAAGGAGGAATCTATAGTAGGTAAATATATTAAGCTAAAAATAAACAAGTTTGGACCATTCAAGAAATTGAGGAAGCATTATTCAAGAAATGCCTATGAGGTAGATTTTCCCAATGAAATGAATATTTCACTAGTATTTATCATTTTAGATTTGGTAGAGTATCATGAAGGGGGGTGAAGGTGAGGTTAGGGAAACATTGTGGATTATTCCAGAAACTACTTTAACTACAAAAGAAATTGAAGATGTACTAGACATTCATGTTGGTAGAAGCACAAGGAACTAGACATATGAAGAATATATGGTCAAATGGAAAGGATGAGTTGTAGAAGATTCATTATGGCTAACAAGGGAGGAGGCTAACCATCTTGGTTTCTCTCTAAACACCTAAGACATGATAGGATCACTTCTTAAATGATCTTGGGTGTTTGATGAAGGAGCAACTTGGGTGTGAGGGTAATCTTTCATCACCCAAAAATATTTTTATTTCTATCTTTTTTAATAGGGTTTTTTTAATTATGGAGTTACTATTTGTGTAAACTTACTAATTTTAGTAAGTTGGTCATAAGAGTTCATAATATTTTTATTTCACAAGTGGAGGTTCAGCTTAGATGTATCAACTTGCAATTTGAGCTCCATTACCATACTATCTAGGTTGGTGAAGTTATTGAGGATTTTTTGTTTAAAATATTTAAGCTCAATTTTTAAGGCATTAGAGGCTCCAAAATGAGGTCAAACCCTAGTTTATGGTACTTGCATAGTATGGCCTTGTAGATCAAAAAATGTCATTTCTAAAAAGTGGTTATAATAGCCAATAGAAGTTATGGTAAAAAAGTTATGGCTTGCAGAAGTTAACCTACCCAAAACTATAATTTGAAATTTTTTTCAACCAACTTTATGTAATAAAATGTGAAAAATAAATTAATTTAGGGTTGGTGGACCTCAAAGGTTAGGGATAAATTTCTATAACCTTTTCAGGGGGTGGGAAATTACCTATATAAGGAAGCCCTAGAGGGTTGTCTAGGGAAGTTCTGGATTGTTGTATGTGGTTATATCTTACAATATATTGTAAGAAAAATGCCAATATGGCTTCACATGTTGTATTTCTAAAATGTAAAATTTGATGTTTTTGGAGATTATAAGAAGCCCATTTTTTGTTCTTGTAAATTGTTGTTATTTCTCTATTTTTGTTATGTGTTTGTGGTATTAAGGGGAGTGATGCAAAAGGATTAGGGTCCTATCGAAACGCACAATCTTAATTAAGGTTTTAACCTTGAATCATTCAATGATTCTTGTTTCTTGTCTTTCCACCAATCCAAGCCTCTGAGACTCCTCTCCAACCTGCCTCCTAGGTATAGTTGGTTTGGTGTAGACTAAGTCCCCCTTTAAGCACTAGTCCTACTAGTCCTTCTCTTCCCTAGAACCCTAATCCTTGCTTACGATCTTGTACTTCCACTACCTTGGAGTCTACTAATGATGTAGATACCCTCCATATCCTTCCTGACATCATCCCACATTTCTGGTCACATCCAAACCCAAAGAAAACTCAGTTTCTTCTTATAGGGATAATTATACCTAAAGGGTACTAGGTCTAATAACCTTGTTTTGCTCCCATTCTCCAAATTCTTCTAAACAACCCCTAAAAAAAACTTATGAATCTAGTAGCTATCTCCTAGCACACCAAGATTCTAGATTTTTAGACCTCCAAGACACACCTAACCCTATTTACTCTTAAGCCCTAGCTTCTAGTCTTGGTTTTAGGCCCCCAGTCTAGTCAGCAATCAAAATTCTCCCAAGCTCTTCAAGCCTCCATTCCACTTGCATGTTCAAGCTGACATCCAAAGGTTCCAAGAAACTCCATTTATTAGCTTGGAAACTAACCATTAAAATGTATAAGAAATCAAAACACTATATACACATTCTAACTTATCACTCCACATCTTTTCATGCATTTTCCAATGTGGGTGATTAGGTTAGAACCATTTTTCCACAAACAACAACATAAAGATGTTCCTCAGGTCAATTGGCAAGAAAAATCTATAACTTGCAAACCCTAGAACTTCAAAAAAAATGTGAATATAAAAAAGAACCAAGACAGATTAATCTAACAAAAACATAAACTTAATCTCTTGTACCAATTCATACTCTGTCGTACTACAATATAAAATAATGGAAAACTCCGCAGAAATAACCATACAGTACTTCCACATGTACAACATTGATGGTAATTCTTCCAACCCTTAAAAATATGATCTAACCTACTCATATTCCCAAGCATGGGTAGTTACAACCTCCAAAACTATTAAATGCAATTTCTTACAAAAATTGCAAAAGTTGCTCAAGCAATTTTTGAGCCATTTTGCAACTTTGGAGAAAATTGTTTGCTCATAAGGCTTGTTGGCAAAATGGGTCCACCTAGGACCACTCTAGGACCCTAGATAGGATAACTAGGACCTATTTAGATAATAAAAGACCTTAATTACCCATCTCTTCTCATCTTTGACCTATTGAGCAACTCTTGGCTCAATAAGCAACTTTTAGCAACTAAGACCTAATGAGCAACTTGGCTCTTACATTTGGATGGCTGCATGCCAAGGAATCTTGGAGATTATTTAAGACACTCACACACCTAACTAACCTATAATCAGAGCAAAAATAAAAATTAGGGAGGTGCCCTACACCAAGGAGCACCCTTCATTGGATATCCTCATAAAACGGGGAATGTCATAGCATAAGGATTGTTACTCTTTCAGTCATCATTGGTAGAAGGGGAATGATTGATATAGATAGAAGATAAAGTTTCCTTGAGGGAATTTATGATATCCTCATGGAGAATATGCATATTAAGATAATAATTAATATTAGCTTGCAATGGCTCATCCTAAATAGGGAGATTATAAAGACATAGATTATTTTCTTGGCTTCATGTGTCCCCATGAGGAGGAGGATCCTTAGGAGAAAAAATGAGATTAACCTATAGAGAATATTCATTATGAGAAATACAAAATAAAATTATATGCAAACATATAAAGAATGAATAAAATGTTCTATGTGACTAAATAAGTGCATAAAATAAAATATTTTTGAATTTTTGAAGCATAAAATGCAATAATGCAATGAATGGAGATATAGTAGATCTAAATATATAAAAAGTAACAATGATATAAGTTAAATGTAAAAAAGTAGATATATAGACATGCAAATCCAAAAGGGATGTTGCTAGATGCATACAATTTGACAAAGATAAGGAAATATAACACCAAAATTAAAATGTCGAGATAACCAAAATGTAACATAAAAATGGTGAGAAAAGAACGGATGGACCACTCACCAAAGTATATGTTATATTTATGAAGATACAAGACCTTGAAATAAAGTAAGTCCAACTAGCCCAAGGAAAAGTGCAAATTCACGATCTTCATAATGTGCGGTCTTGGATGGTTATTCCTTTCCCTAAGAGAAGCAATCATAAGTATTATGCAAAAGAGGAAAATAATCTATTAAATTAAATGCAAATAATGGTAATAGAAATGTGTGGACCTAAAAAATTAAAGGAGGAGAGATGTTCAAAGACTTATAATCTACCTACTAATGCCTCAAAATGAACTTATTTATGGATTGAGCAACCAAAAAATTACAAATGTAATCTGGGTATCTCTATATTATTCTACATGGTATGTATCAAATGGAGGGTACAAGTCAACTTTGACCTATAGGCTCAAAATTAGACCTAGGTTCTAATAAATTTTGTGTCTAGCTTTCCAAATCGCTCACATAAACTAGTGCTACAATAATGGGGCATAGGTCAACCTCAACATGTACGTAATAGTGTGAGATCTCAAAATAAAGGACTGATATGGAAATAATTTTTTTAAAGGGTCCTTGGATCTTCAAATAAAGCTATTAATCTAAATCTACAACTATAGATCAAAAAGAAATGAAATTGTTGAGGAGTGGAAGCTTGCCTCGGTCAAGTCCCCATTTAGGAATTAAACTTGAATTGAAATGAAGGAAATGAAATGCTAGCATGTATTAATGATTAAATATAACATTGGAAATTTATCATGCCAATGTGGATGAATTTTTACTTGGTATGTGATTAAGAGTGTTGATACAATAGCCTTGACTCAACACAGAAACTAAAAGGAAATCATTATTTGCTAAAGAAAATTCAAGGGTTGAAGCAAGGAGGAAAATTATATCAAAAATATATAGAAGAGTTATATCAAGACCTCATTAGAACAAACCATGTGGAAGATGACAAGGAGAAAGTGGCGCATTACCTTAATGGATTGAGGTCAAGGATTCATGAGGAGCTAAGTCTAGTTTTCCTTAAGAGTGGAGGAAACTTTGAGCAAGAATTTTTGAAGTAGGAAAAGTAGAAGAGGTTGTGATGGAAGATCTACCAGATGATCTTATAGAGGCCAAAATGAAGATAAAAAGAAGGATGAGGTTAGTAGTAGCCAGAATTATAGGGAAATAATTTCAATCATTTCTATGATTACAATAGCAGGGGTCAGAGACGAAGAGGAAGAGGAAAATGGTCAAGAAGAGGACAAGGGACTAGAAGATGAGGCTTTCATAGAGCATATTTTCACTATAGAGAAGATGGTCATAGAGCATATGAATGTCCTCAAAGCTAAGGAAGGACATATATGAGAGTTAAAGGCTAGGAAAGATTTTTTCACATAGATGAAGATGCCAAGTCATCACATTCTGAATATGTTGGAATAGGATGAGTCTTAGTATGAGTCTTAGTTGAAAAAATAGTTTTTCGACTAATGAGGATGAACCTAAATAAAGGAGGGTCTTATTTTGTACTATTTGCCAGTGTGAGGATAAGTTTTATAATGTGATTATTGACAGTGGAAGAAATGAAAAATTTGTGTCAACGAAGATGGTTAAAAAGTTAAGCTCAAGAGGCAAAAATAGCCATGTTCATATTGGATTGCCAAGGTGTAGGATGACCACAAGGTCTTGGTCAGTGAACAATGTCTAGTAAATTTCAAGATTAGGAGCTACCATAATGAGTTACTATGTGACATCATGCCCATGGATGCATGTCATATATTGTTGGGAAGGTTGTGGCAATTTTTCAAGCATGTTGTGCATGATGGCTGTGTGAATAGATATTCCATGACAAAGGATGGAGTGAGATGTAAGCTAAAGTCATTAAAGGACATAGAAGAAAAGTTATGTAGTGATTCCAAAATATGTTTGGTTGATGCAAGGAAGTTCCTAGAAGGTATGAGGCATAAGTATATGTATTTTTTTTAATTCTAAAAGTTGGTATATAAGTAGAAGATGTACCTGTAGGAGTTGTAGATTCGCTAAGTGAGTTTTACGATATTGTATCTGATAATGTGCTTTATGGATTAGCACCAATGGAAAAGAGCATTCATTAGATGGATTTGATTCCAAAAGCCATGTTTCCAAATAAAGAAGCACACAAAATGACACTAGCAAAAAGTGAAGAGTTGAACAAGCAAGTACAAGAGTAGTTCCAGAAGGGTTGATTTGAGAAAGTCTAATTTCATGTGTTGCACCTATAGTAATAGAACTAAATAAGAATGGATAATGGAGTATGTGTACAAATCTTGAGCCATCAATAAGATGACAATCAAGTGCAAATCTTCATTTCCAATAATGGATGATATTATCGATTGTTTGAGAAGATGTGTATTTTTCACAATGATAGATTTGAAGATTGGATATTGCCAAATCTAGATTAGAAAAAGAGGTAAACAGAAGACTACCTTCAAGACAAAGGAAGGGTTATATGAGTGGTTAGTCATGTCTTTTTGGATAACCAGTACACTGAGCATTTTCTTGTGACTCATAAATGAGGTACTAAAAGAATTTATGGGTAAATTTTTCATTATTTACCTAAATGATATTTTGATCTTTGATAATATATTAGAGGAGCATATAATGAATATTCATAAGGTGTTTGAGAAGTTAAGGGAAGATAAATTTTTGATTGATTTGAATAAGTGAAACTTTGTGAAGGAGTTAGTATATCTAGGGTTCATAGTTTCACTAGAAGGTATAAAAATGGAGTCAGAGAAGGTGAAGGCTATCCTTGAATAGACTACTCCAAGGATTACTATTGAGGTAAGATCTTTTCATGGTTTGGTTATATATTATAGAAAATTTATCAGTAGTTTTAGTAGTGTCTGTGGACCCTTGAGTGAAACAATGAGAGAGGATAGGACGAAATTTAAACAAACTCTAGGAGAAAATAAGAGTTTTGAATTGTTGAAAATAAAAGTGATAGAACAACTTGTTTTAGCACTTCCAAATTTTAAAAAGGTGTTTCAAGTAGATATTGATGCTAGTGGTACTGTAGTAGGAACTATTTTGAACCAAGAAGGTAAACCTAGTACTTACTTTGGTGAGAAGTTGAATTATGCCAAAAAGATAATATTATGTTTATGATCAGGAATTTTATGTTGTGATTCAAGCATTGAAGAAGTGGAGATGATATCTTCTTCCTAAGGATTTTTCTTTATATAGTGATCATAAAGCTTTTTAATATTTGAATAGTCAAGAAAAGTTGAATCAAAGGCATTTGAAATGGGTTGAGTTTTTCTAAGTTATACATTGGTTTTGAAACATAGGAGTGAAAGTCTAATAAGATTGTAGATGCTCTTAGTAGGTGACAGGTTTTGTTGACAGAAATGTAGATTGATGTTGTCAGGTTCAAGGAACCCAAGAGTTTTTATCTAGAGGTTCCTTATTTTGGTGAAGCTTGGAAAGGTTGTAGAGAACCTCTTACTCTGGATAGAACCAAGTGGTTGGATTTCATCGTCCAAAATGGTATTCTATTTAGAGGAAGTCAATTGTACATTCCAAAGAGTTCTACAAGGGAGAATCTCGTCAAGGAGAAGCATAGTGGAGGGCTAACTAGATATTTTGGTCAAGATAAAATCATTTCTTTGGTTATTGAGAATTAAATTACTAGTCACAACTGCAATACAATATCAAGAATTTTATATAGAGTTACAAAGTATTCCAATAGAAAAGGTAACAAAGCTAAATACATATTTGTGTCATCCATTACCTGTACCAGAGAAGTCATGGGGGGATATCAATATGGACTTTGTTCTTGGCTTACCAAGAACTAGCATGAGTATAATTTAATTTTTGTGGTGGTTGACATGTTTTCAAAGATGACACATTTTATTCCCTATAAGAAAACTAATGATGTTATTTGACACAGGGAGGGAATTAGATAACCAGGGCCAAAGGCACACCCATTTGTCCAAATTGCCTGCAAGAGTAAACATAGCAAAAAACAAACACCAAATAATAGCAAACTCGAGAGATAGAGGAACAAATGCTTTCATATATCCATCAAGTAATCACATACATGCAGAGTTGTAAGGCCTTCTAGGTTACGACCACATTACAATTCAAATACGATCCATCAAGATAAAACTTCACAATTCAACTTTCTTCTTCCTATCTTATTACTCCTACTTCCATGCCCTAATACTCTACAAAAGACCCCCCTAATGCATGGATGGCCACAAGTCATCCTGTTGCAAATACCAATAATTAGGTCCTCATAATAAATGTTAAAACAAGCCACAAGTTGGATTTTAGTAAACACCTATCACTAAATTAAATGCAAAGATTGGATCCAACATGAAACTACACATAGATAACTTAGAAAAAAAAGGATCAAGAAAAATTTTGCAACTCAGCGAACTCAGCAACACTTGACAACCAAATGAAACACGACATCCAAACAAGCTCGATAGCCAAGGAACTTAGCAACCAAAGAAAACTCGACAACCAAAGAACGCTTAGCAACTAAAGGATAATTTGGAGACCAAGGATATCTTAGTAACCAAAGAACACTTGGAAACCATAGGATAACTTGGCAGCTACTAAAAACTCTATAAATATATAGAACTTGACAACTACTAAGAAAGTCGGCAATGCAAGGCTTTGCAACTCAACAAAAAAAGAAAGAAGGAAAATATACAAGATAGCATTGCAACCCAAGATGCTCCTACATTAGACAATTAGGGTTGAAAGAAATGGTTCTCCTAAATTAGTGAGATGTCACAACTCGAGCTAAATCCAACTCAGATTGGAAAATCTATGTAACATCTTCAACTAGTCTATTCTTCCACTTTACCAAGTACTCATAGTAATCTTTTCCTCTTGTGCTCTTGCCAACTTTCTAGTCCAGTACCTGCTCAACCTCTTCAATCTGCTTCTTAGGATAACTATCTGATACAACAACTTCATCATCTAACTTGTGATATTTGTACAAATTAGCAACATTGAATATAGGAGATATATCCTTGTCATCAGGTAACTCAACTTCATAAGAATTACTACTGTCAAACTTTGTGGGGATTTTACAAGGTCCAAACTTCTTCATCTTCAACTTACTGTATATTCCAATAGGAAATTTTCCTTTCTTCAAGTGAACCATCACCTCATCACCAACTTCAAAAACATGATGTCTTCTAGACTTATTAGCATTCTCCTTGTACTTCTGATTACTTTTTTCCAACTTCAACTTCACTTCCTTATGCAAAGACTCCAATAAAATCAACAAACTCTTCTCCTACATCACTTCTCTTTTCTTCACCAGCAATATCCCTTAAATCTGATAGTCCTCTAGGTTGCATTCCAGTAACAATCTCAACAGTTGTCTTCCTTGTACTCCTATTCATAGAATTATTATATGCAAACTCAGCTTGTGCCAATATCATCTCCCAATTATGTGATTCATTTCCAACTAAGAATCTCAACAAGTTACCCAAGCTTCTATTCACAACCTTTGTCTACCCATCTTTTTTTGGATGGAAAGTAGAACTAACTTTAACTCAGTACCCATATTCTTCCATAAAGTCTTCCAAAAATAACCAACAAACTTGTCTTTGTCATAAATAATACTTTTTGGCAATCCATACAATTCAACAATCTCTTTAAATAAAATATTAGCAACATGCTCGGCATCTGATGTCTTCTTACAAGGTATAAAATGAGCCATCTTAGAAAATCTATCCACAACAATAAATATAGAATCATATCCCTTCACTGTCGTAGGCAATCTAAGAACAAAATCCATACTGATGTCACTC